>OY757313.1:126959261-127484548 GCA_963583905.1 Stenurella melanura | reverse complement strand
CACGTGCCAAAATCACTTTCTTGCAGAATTAACCAATTTAAAATTACCCATGTCAGCTAGCCTCAGACTATATTAACATAGGTGTAACCGCGATGTGACGTCACTTTATCGGACATGGGCTTGCTGAGTGTATTTCAATTCAAATACGAATAGCTCTGTTGTTATTGATCCAATTGAGCTGGTGCTATTGGCACGTTATACTATAACATAATGAGAAATAAACAATGGAATACTGCTATATCGCTTAATGAGCCTATGTCTAAAATTGCGTTTTCTATAAGTATCATTACATAAATTTATTTTTTTTTAAGGTCCTCATTGGAATACCACAGGCGTAACAATTTTCATAATAACTGACGTTAATACCGTTAACTTCAGGTTTGCCAATACAATTGAAGAAGTACAAGACCAAGAGGAAGAGGTATGTAATATAATATAGTTGAGAGATTCGATCTTTAGTTCTAGTGGATTAAATCTAATGTATGTAGATAATTGTCTTGCAATGGTATTTTTTTTGCTGAGGCATGTTATAAAAATTAGTGTAGAGAAAGTTTTAAAATAAATCGTGTCTTGGTAGTAATTTGTTTAAACAAAACATGTGTTACATTTAAACTGTTAATTAAACTGACTGAAGTTACATTATTAATTAGAAATGGAAAACCTGTCTTCTTCCAGCTTAATTAACTCTTCATTACGTACGAAAATAACGTTATGCCTGTGATAATTTGGAGATTTTATTCTTTTATTACATGGACATAAACAGTTCAATAACGGGGTACTTTATAGTTACAACAAACGGAGTAGTAGGGTTTTTTTATCTTGTGTATGTTGAAGAGAGTATGTAGAATCCAAGTTTTAGACCTCCAAACCCATGGCAAATTTTTGTTTGGCCGAGAAAACCACGAAATTTTGGCACTTTTTTCAGTTTCTGGCCTATAACTTAAAAGCAATGCATCCAATCGAAAAGTCACCTATTATCAAAACTAAGGAGCATTCGAATAAGTACCTCAAAGACTCAAAGTTGAAATTTTATCAAGAAGTATGGGCGTAATTGGCAGTCGAATAATAACAATTTTTACCAACTTGTAAAAAATTCACACTTGGTAACTTTTTAAATGTCTTCAGCTCTGAAACGGCTAATCGAAGTGAAAAAATCCATAAAATGAAAGTTGTAGAGCATGTAATTTCAAGTTCATACAGTACTTGAGTAGTACAACAAAGTGTAAAAAAAATTAAACAAATATGTAGGTACAAAGTGCAAGAAAAAACTGAAATAAGTTAAAGATGAGTTTTGGAAAGCATAATTTGTCATAGGAAGACGAAAATGTATGTTATTTATGGATCTTTGGTTGTAAAAAGTCGTCCGCTACCTGGGGTTCCTAGCGAGCCCTAGCCTATTGTTAGGGCCTAGACCCCTCCGTCCTTACCGTCCTTCTTATTTACCCCTCCCTTCGATTTGACTCCGCCGGTCATGCGCGTCCCTTCTCGCCTCGCTCGATGCTCCCTAGTTTCAGTTGTGCAATTGAAAATGAGTTGTCCCGGTACGGAGGAGTGTTTCATCTGCCAAGGTAGTTTGGCAGATGGTGATTTGGTTACATTGCGACAGAAATGCGTGAAAACTCTACTAATCTCCAGTATTCAAAGGAAAATCAATGCTCATCGTCGTTATTTAACTAATTTAAGTGGAGTTAAAGTGCATAGTGCTTATCAGAGGCATTACAATGACTCGAAGTTGGCTGCATCGTACATCTGTAGAAAATATGAAACCTAGTAGAGAAAACACTACGGATCCGATATCACAGTTATATTCGACATAAGTAATGCTTCACGAAGAGGAACAAAGTCATCTGAAAGGTCTCGTCGTTTGAAGACATCCGGGTCTTCGGCAGACATCATTTTCAGTAGGAAAACAAACGCTGCAGTGTCACAGGAAAAGTTTCTTGCAAGCAAGAGCAACAAGAACCATTTGATTTTGATGTTCCAAAAATTTGGAAGGAATCCAAGCGCAACGGCCAGAAGAAGATGGAGATTTATTAATTGTAGAAACAGCTATTTCCCAGGCAGCAAAATCCGACAGTGTTACAATTGTTAGCGAGGACACTGACGTTCTCGTTCTCCTAACAGACCTGGAAATAAGTACGAGAACTTGTACTTCCACAAACCAGGGAAAGGAAAAAGGCATGTTTATGGTACTCAAGCACTTCCTTCAACTTTGATTCCACACATGTCTTCTTCATGCATGCATTTACTGGGTGTGACGCCACGTCATCATTTTTTGGTCACGGAAAAATTTGTATCCCTCATTGAGCAACATCTACACCTGAAAGCACAGACACCTACATTTCTAGAGCCAGCTGTTTCTGAAGACTTAATAGAACAGGCAGGGGAACACTGTACGGACAGATGCACAGTTGACCTCTGAACGAGCTGAGATACGAACTTTTTATAAAATCGTTCAACCTAGCACGGTTGAAACCAACATTGGATACTGCAAAGTGGCACTCAATACGCGCATATCACCAAGTGCAAACTTCGCTGGGAAATGTAACAAACCCATGCCAATGGAACTGGAAGAAAGGCTCGTCAGGCTTATTGCCTATAACAATGTCAAAGGATGCTGCACCCGACGTGCTGCTGAAAATGGTTTTGGTGTACATGCAGAGGTTGCACTGCAGCATGCAGCTGTCGGAAATCAAATCTGAGCTGCTCTTTGACCTGTAAACACTGCTCGGGCCTCTCATGCCAGAATGCTTCTGAGAATGAGTTGGATGAAGATGAAAACGACGACGAAGATTGCTTCGAACTTGACGAAGTTGGTGGTGCTGCTGCAATGGATAAGGAAGAAGGATGCAGTACGAGGACAATAGTCAGCTCCAATCCAAACGGATTCGACTACTATAACCACAGCACGCAAATAATTAGTTTTTTCCAAAACTCATTTTTACTTCATTTCAGTTTTTCTTACACCTTGTATTATTGTTCTTGCACTTTGCATTTGTTTATTTTTTTAAGCTTTGTTGTGTTACCATCAAGCAAATTATTATTTTTGGTTAACAAACGTTGGGCCTTTCTTTACATTATGCTTTTATTTCAACCCATTTTCTCAAATTAATGTGGAAAAACTAAATAGAAAGGAATAAAAGAAAGTAATAAATACCTTTATATGTAGGGCATTTTGGATTTTGAGTATATTTTGCTTAATATTGGTCGAAATTGGAAAACCAGGTAATTTATGAACTTGAAATGGCCATGCTCTGTAACTTTCATTCTGTGGATTTATTCATTTAGATTAGCCGTTTCAAAGCTGAAGACGCTTAAAAAGTTACCCAGTGTGAAGTCTTTACAAGTTGATAAAAATTGTTGTTATTCGACTGCGAATTACGCTCATACCTCTTAATGAAATTTCAAATTTGGAGTACTCATTCGAAGCGAAATTTAATGCTCTTTAATTTTGATAGTAAATGACTTTTCGATAGGATGCATTGTTTTTAAGTTATAGGCCACAAACTGTAGAAAGTACCAAAAATTCGTGGCGTTTTCGTCCACACAAAAGTTTGCCAATAAAAGGTTTGAAGGTCTAAAGCTTGGATTCTATATACTCTACAATACATACAAGATAAAAAAATCTACTACCTGGTTTAAAGTAACTATCAACCCTTTCGATGACGCCATTCCTGAACTACAAGTACACTATCTTATTAAAAATCGGTATTAGTAATTTTTTGATTACAAAGAATAGGATTATGATATTATTTCACAGTTAAGACTTTGGCCAATGTCTTTTTTTGGAAAATTAGGTTCATTTTTCTTCATAACGAGGAACGTCACTGGAGGATTTATAAATATTTTACCGTGAAACAATCTCCCGATGAGTAAGTATCTTCCACCCAAATTTTTAAAAACCGCAGTAATAAGGGAACTGTGATATTGGAGTCATGAAAAGTGAGACATACTGTATATTACTATAAGAGCACTGTTTTACTGTTTTTTATGTACCAAAGTATCTGTTAAAGGATCTTGAAAATCTTTGTTAATAATATTTTATCTTTCAGATGTTGAAAGTTGTTACCAATGTATTAAGTTACGATGCTTATACACAAAATATTGACAAAGAAAACCAAAATGGTGTGGATTTGGACAATCAAACCTATGCAAGCCTATACTTTATTAACAATACTGATGTCCAAGCTATAGATAGTGATACAATTCTAAGGTAACGAATTTTAAGATACCGATATTAGGAATCAAACATAACAACATTAGTTCAATGCTTTGGAAAATTGTGCATATTTCCAAGACTGCTTATCATATCGGCACCAAAAATCAATAGATCTGTGTAGCTATTCTGTATCGGTGTGATGTGATGTGAGCACATGTTTTCATGAGAAAGTGGGCGGAGTTCTCTTGAAAACCAAAATAGCGTATTCTGTAACTGTGGGAGCGGTCACATCACACCAAAATCGGGGAACTTGCTTCTCTTGGTAAATTGTAGGGAACGGGACCGTTCACGCGTGAGAAGATAAAAGTATAACCTCACTTTTGGGTAAACTGTCATTTTATTTGGATGTCCGTGGCATGATATTTGTTTATTTGAAGTAATTTTTGTGTTAGATCATACAATGGGTTTTGTGTTTCTTAAACTGCGGCGATGAATATTGCCGATGTACTAAATTACCAATGAGGCACTATGAGACCTTCAGATTGCTGGAAAAATCCTCAAAAAGAACACGACAACTTCATTGCATGAGCAATCCCTTCGGTTTAGCAGATAGGGCTTTTATAATTAAGTAAATAAAAAACATGCTTGTGGATATTATACAAGTCAGATTATGTACAATCCAATTATTATATTACAAATTAAATTTATTTTTCTCCATTGCTCCGAATTATTTTTATTAGTTTCCAGGGACAGCAGCAGCATCTTTTTTTGTGAACTGATTTGTAAATGATCCACAGAAGCTGTAGTTGTTTTTCCACCCATTTTATCAAAATATATTTTAAGCCACTATTCATCGGGTTGAAACGAATTTTTGATGTTATTATTCTTAGTCTAACAGAAAATTATGTCACTTACAAAATAACATATATTGCACTCATTTTGAATGTCAAAAACTCGCATTTTGACAAGATGCATTTCGCATCATACAACGCACGACCCTCGATCATGGCGCCGCGACAATTCTATTGGTTGAAATGTAGGAGCAACTGTTGGCAATGCTGGAAGGATCACTTCACATCCCCGCGTAGTCACTGTAGTTACAGAATAGAATTTTTGTTTCCCTGAGAAGGGATCGTGATATGAGCTCTCTCCTCTCACGACAAATGCTCACGTTCACTGAAATTACAGAATAGCTACCCTGGAGGTCCCACAGAGATGGTCATTTTTCAGAAATTACGGCATTGTCATTAGTTTGACATCAGTCTTTGATTTATATACTTTAATCCGTAATGTTTGTTTGAGTTTTCCGATAATAACGATGATCACATAATGCTTGCTGCATCGTCAAACGTCTAAGCTCTTACAGAATTTCATGTTGATTATTAACATTACTTGTAAGTAAACAATTTAGACATGTCGGCAGCAAACCAAAGGTAACTGCATATCCACGTATCTCTGAAATTTAGATTCATAGATATCCAATATCTTAGAAGCAGAAATATCCGAAGCATCAAAAATTAAAACTAGATTTATTTCACTTTTTAAATTTTGTTGATGTGTAGAAGCACTGTGTTATTGACTATATAACGATTATCTAGTTGAAATGGATGTATTTGATTATAGTAAACAGTGAAATACGAGAGGCAAAGAAAATCTAATCTGGAAAAAATGTAAGAAAAAGATTAGTCCATCGTGACAGGCCAGAATGAGGAATGCTGTTTATATATTTTTTTTGGATTAGCCATATGCACTCCTCTTCACCTATTAATCTAGAACATGACCAACTCCCATCTATCAACTGAAAATTCATGATTGTTTTATACTTTTGCATCTTTTTATAGGAGAGTATCAGATATTGACATCTTCTCTCAATTAGTAGGAGAGTTAAGAAATCAAACTGGTTTGATACTTTTGACCTTCCCTTCAACCAATACTGCATCTGATAACTTAGAAGATGTACTGAGAGCTTGGTTAGTGGGAGTATCAGTAGTACTTGGAGCATTGTGTTTGATTTTGCTGGTCACATTTATCTTGAAAACTAGAGAGTAAGTATACGCATATAATTTCTTAAGGTAGTTTGGTTCATTACTTTTTTAATTTTCACATCTAGCAAAATCATCAATTGCAAATACTCATTTTTCGTATTTATTTTATTTCAGAATAATGATTTTGTAAATTTATTTTAGACCAAGACTCTTACAAAAAAGTGTTAAATTAGTCAAGTTATGGCTAATTCTTGTAAAAAACACATTTTCATGAAAATTCAAATTCTTGGTTTAAATTGAGTTAAATTGAATTCAAACAAAAAATTTCTATAAATTTTTTTATCTTCAGGGATAATTAATGAAAAATGAAATGAAAAAATCTATTCTTGTAGCAAAAAAGGATATATTCTTTCAACGTTGTAAACAATCATTTTTTAGCAAATAGAATGTTACAAATTTGTGTTGAAAGTACAGTCTGTTAAATTATCTCTAAAATAAGACCAACATCCCCATTTATTTTATCACAACATCCTTAATATCCGTCTGAATCAGGCTGAATTTGGAAAAAAATGTAAAAATTAAATAAGCGTTTTAAAAAAATTATAACATAATTATGACAAACAGCACTACCTAAACGTAACTCACAGTTTACCAATTAATTAATCGATGTAATTATAATTTCCATGAATTTATTTATTTGATTATTTTTAGGTTGAACAACAGAATCACCAACCTAACAATGAGAAAGTTTGGATCCCAAGAATCAGGTCTAAATAGACTGGGAATTTCAGCACCCACAACCAACAAACATGCAATAGAAGGTTCAAATCCTATATTTAACCTCAGCAGTGACGAAGTTAAAAAGGATCTGAGGGAATTTGATGAAGTCAGGTACGACTATATCTATATTTCATTTTTGTTTGCACATTACTTGTATTTGCCTGATCATAATCATAATCAAAATACAGAACAATTCATTTTCTTCATATTAGTTTCCATACACAAGTACTGACATATTTGGTTTAACTACATTAATTCACAATAGTATACTATTTTTACAACACTATGCTATAGAAGGGATATATTAGTAGGTCTAATGTTTGTTCATTTATGTGTAAGTAGGTTTATTCATTGATTTTAATATTACTCTCAGATCGTTTAATCTTTTGAGAATATTGTGACTAAAAATCATCGTTAACATGTTTTTGTTTTAGTATGAGGAGTGGAGATTCAGATCTAATTGGTATTGAGGACAGTCCAGAATTTGATTATAAGGACAATAAAACAAATGATACAAGTGAATATATATAAATATTGAACTCATATTTCTTATAACTTACTAGGTTAATTATTATGTTATGTATTGTATATAAGTTGTAAATAATATTTATAATATAAGAGAATTATTTTAATAACATACCTATGTTTCGTTTTTTCTGTCATCTATACCTCCAATTAGTTTCGGAAAACTTCTGATTGTTAATTAGTGGTGAGCTTTGGAACGAACGCTGTTGAGATTCTGACCAATCCGACAATTCTCAGAGGATGCAGAGAAAATGTTTCCGATCCACTTTTTTCCTTTTTCTGATTTATTTGAATGCAAGAAAGTGCACCTAATTATGTATCCAACAAGCACAAAGTGGTCACATTAGAGAAAGTCTATGAATCGCTGTTATAATAATAATTTATGTAGTAAATAAAACAAACGGTAAAGTTATTTACACAGAACTTTCCTCTTTATTTATACAGGGCGGTCACTTTAAAAAATTATTAATTAAGTAACGACATTGGTTAATAATAATCGGAATGTAGTTATCACTATTGTTACAAAGAAGACCCGACAACTTTTGTCAACCACAGAGTGGTCATTCGGAAAAGTAGGCGTAAATACTTTTTTCTATGACTGCCTTGGAAACACATAACGCAAAGTAACCATGACTTGAAACTGTCTATTTTCACACGATGTGTGCAAAAATCCAAGGAATACAAGTACTGCCATGTTTTTCACACAGTTCTGCCGAAATAGAAGGTGCCAGTTCTGATTTCGACAGGACTGTGTGAGAAACAGAGAACATGGAAAAATCACGTTTCCGCTTCAGACAGTAAATTACGAAAATGAAGGTCTTCCAGTTCCATCTGTCTGTCGGTCTGTTGGCGCTTTATCTAAACAGTTAAATTTGGTAGGTAGTTGACGCTACTGTCAGTGAAGAAATGGATATTCCTTCACTGGAAGATATACTTGTGAACCTAATAAAAATAAATATTGAGGGAAATGTGGTAGACGCAATATTTGACGTATAGTTGACACAATTATCAAAGAAGACATACTTTTAATGAAAATATACAGGGTGGTCATCCTAAGTAATAATGTATCTATAGTGGAAATCTGTGAAAGTATTTACACATCTGTCCAAATTAACACCTTTCATTTTATTTTTCTTTCTGCCGGATGAAAACCACCTCGTATATATTTTCTTAACTAAAAGTACATCAGGATTTCTATGTAGTAATAGTGATACCTATATTCCGAGTGAGAGAAGAGAATAATTTTGTCGTTTCATAAAGAACCCATTTTGGCCCAGAAAGCCAAAAACTGTCAAAATTATACTATGGCTTCAATTTTTACAAAACTTAAAGAGTAAATATGTTTTTAGGAGTAAGAAAGTGTGATCTATGCGATTTTAAAGTGATTTTTAGCCTACAACCCCCTGTCAAGTTTATATAAGCGTTTGAAGTTGCAATATTGAGCAAAGAAATTAACAAAAGGATCGTACAAAATCAACTTTTCCATTTCTTGGTATGACAATTTGGTTTTCTCACTCAAATTTTCCATTTTTTACAGTTACCCTGTTTAAAAAACAAACCATGAGAATTGTAAAACGAGTACCAAAGGGATCGAGAAGAGAAGAAATGGAAATTTCATAAGAGAACACCTTAAAATCCTGATACCTACCATCTTAAAAAAAAATCTATTATGACATTTCCATTTTTTTACCGTTTTAGCCCCTTTGGTACTCGTCTTGCAATCCTTGGGATGGTTTCCTCTAAACACAATGACTGTAAAAAATTGAAAATTTGAGTAAGAAAATCAAGTTTTCATATCAAAAAATTAAGAACTTAACTTTTTAAGATTTTTGACAGTTCTTAGTGCTAAAAACAGCAATATTTTCTCATTTTCACAACTTCGACCTCTTATATAATTTTAACAGGGGGTTGTAGGCCAGAAATGAGTGTAAAATCGGAAAGTCCACACATTTTTTAAAAGCTTTCATTTAATTTGCAATGTTAGTGTGTTAGTTTATTTGCAAGCTGAATTAGATCTACTTCCTCTTATCCCATGGAGTTGAAATTTTACACGTTGATTCAGTTTCGATGACAACGTATTTTTATGATAGGCATGACCTTATTCTACACCCAGGATATACAGTATGGTCAATTAAGTGTGCAACAAATGGAATTTTTTTTTAGTTGCACAACCAAAGTTTAAATACTGCCAAAAGTTATTGCATGTCCGATAACCATTTTAGAAGCACTTGCAATGGCTTCAAGTTTAATAGTATAAGATTGACTGTGAACCTGCATGTAACAAATTATTGGGTGTTACTGACTCTTGGAATATATATAGTGGTCATCCAACAGAAACAGATACTAATAAATGAAAGGTGCTAATTTTTTTTTATGGCATTAGGAGTTATCCATGCAGCCAGGCACAAGTGGTTATAAATATGACATAATGGGATATTAACAACTGCACATATGCACGTAGCGCACACCTACACATACCTTACCCTAAACCTATCCTAAACCAAAAATCGGGAAATTATATAGAAGATCGAAGGGAGGTACGTATGAAGATTCTTCTCGCCCAGGAGTCTTTCAGGGCATTTTGTTAGACACACTAGAGTAGACTACAGTAAATGGGAATTTGGGAAAACAAAAACAAAGATGAGACATAAATGGAACAAATCTATTGATGCACATTTATACTTTCAGACCAGACGTTCTCAAAAAGCGTATAATGACTGCATTTACTCTATTATCGTTTAAAGGTAATAGGTGTAATAGATTGACTGGCATTTGAACGTTAAGGTTCCGAATATTTGAATACAGCTGGTTGCGACCATGTATGTTTAACACAGCTAAAATAATCGATCCAGATCGCCAAGCTTACAATCATCAAAGATCCTTGTTGGTAAATTTTCTATTTTATTTAGATAGATTTACCATGACCAAATATCACCCTAATAAGTGTAGTAGTGTACTTCCTTGGAATATAAAAAAAGTGGTACCAGGGTTCTTTAGGAATTTCTACTTGGATTTGAAAGGTGTTAAATAAAGACGGAAAATATTACCATTTTTTTTTCATTAAATAACAAAATGGCTTTCCATAATGAAGTAATCCACGTTGTTGCGTACACCTGGCAACTTTAAGCAATTTTATTAAATTCTATTAAACAAAATAAATTTTTGAGAAATATGTACAGGTATTTGTCATACTCTAGTAACTAAAACACCAGACATTAAATTATCGTAGGTAATCTGTTTAAATTTAGTAATGTACATATGTATTATATTTTCAGGTTTCAATCATTTAACTCTTTTTGTATTCCAGTTTTTGCTAACAGCTCTCATAGAACACAGGGGCTTCGATCGATTATGGGTTGCATAGAACAACGCAAACCCAAATTCTTAGTAATTTTTAGTTTATAGTATGGTAATATGTTAATTGAGACTTGAGAGGGGATATCTCTTTTATTAGCTGGCTGATAGCAGAATTGGCCATTTCTGTAGCCAATTCTGTAGCAGCATATACTTTGACTTTAAGTTTTTGATAATCATTCAGTCACGAGTTGTGTCACTTCTGCTATTATCAAACTTTCTCATAGTAATCTATCTAATAAAAGGTAATTACATTTATTTAATTGATTCCTTTCATTAGTATTTAACAGCCTTTAGCCATATTTTTCATTTCTGCTAACTAAACATGACCATAATTCTGAAACATGTGCTGATAATATTTTTTCTCCTTCCCAAACGTAGAGTTTTGCTGCCAAATAGATAATTAATAGATAATTAATAAATAATTTACCTATATAATTATTTACATAATTTACCGAAATAATTTACATAATCCATACAAATAATTTACATAATTTAAACAAGTAATTAGTACAAATAATCTACCTAATTTACACGAGGAAAGTCACTTCTTTCGTTTGATGGTTAAATGCCCGCTAGATTCCATAAGACAGATAGTCCAGTCAAACACAGTTTAGTAAAGTTCAGCATAGTCTATTGAAATTCCGTTTAGTCAAGTCCAGTTTAGTCCAGTCAATCCAAACCAACAGCAAAACCCTAGCGTTACACAGGTTAGCACGACGTCAAACCACGTCGAGGAGCCGTCTGTGTTCGGAGAGGCTGTTAGGAAAAGCTACCAAAACTCACCAGGAGCCCTCATCTACTATCTATCCATCGTCAGGAGGATTGGTGAGAATCTGAGAATTTCATTGATTTTTTTTGTTGTGTGATATTTACTGTATAACTTTCTTTGCACAAGATATATTTTTTTTAATGATAAATGAATTAAGCTATAAATATTTATTCTTGGAAATTGTGATAATATTATTTAATATTTCTATTTCATAATTGATAATATTATTTTATACTTTTTATATTGATTAAATTCGTTGATTTGTTCTTATATTGATGATTTTTCTGAAGTTATTAATAAATAAGTATCTTTTATCGTAAAATTCAATTTTTCATTTTTTTTGTTTGTCTGTCCGCCATAAGATCAAATCTTTCCACGGCGGTTGGTTTCACCATCACAGGGGTATCAGTAACTCTTAAATTTTCCGTGGATGGCGCTCATAATTTTTACATCATTTTAAGCTACCTCTGAGTGTTGGAACAAACTAGCTAGGTAAAATATTGGTTCACCCTCTGGCTGATTTAAAAAAATATATATTAATTGAACCCACGAAATCCCAGCCACGCACCAGATCAGCTAGCCGTTCGCCGTCACTACTTGTGTGTTGGTTGAATTGCCTTTGGTTATCACCTTAACCGGTGATATCATTGTTAATTTTTCTAAGTCCAAGTAATGATGTAACAACGTCAACTATGTAACTGTTTTAGATGTTTTATGTATATCACTGCACAAGAAAAATATGTCAGTTATATAAAACTTTCAGAAAGATTTTTAAGACGTGAATTCAATGGGTCCCCGACTCCCCTAACGGTGGATCATAAGCTTACCCATTCGCTACCATTTAAAACAAACATATTGAAAAGTTTGCCATAGTACTATATGTTACAATATTCTCTACAAATACAAGATAAGATACGTGTTATCTAAAACAAGTACAGGGCCAATTGTTGAGAAATAAAATTTTAGTTAGAAGTTATATTTATACCAGAACATAACATGAGAAGGGAAGTAACTATTTGTTTCTTCGTTTTGAGTTTTGCAAAAGTCTACAGTCAATGCGAGAAAGATCAATGTTATCAACATTTTCAAAATTTAATTGGAAATGAAAAAGGTAAGTAATAAAACTAATGGAAATAAGCAGTTGCCTTTGTTAAATATCGTGTGCCTAATTTAGATAATATCCAGAAAAAATTTGATGACATTTTGGAAAAATATGGAGATGTCGATGGAGATTTAAGGAATTTATTGATTAAATTGAACAACACTATACTCACGTCCGATCTAAATTTAAACAAATTAGAAGAGGACAATAATGATATAAATGATACAAATAATCTGTCGAATTCTACATTGTTGGATTTGACAGAGAAAGCAAATTTTATTGAAAATGAGATACAGAATATGGATTCAAGAAACTGGCTTGACGAAACAAGCGCTGCAAATGAAACTGCGAATGTAAGTAAGACTGAATTTAATAGTTTTAGTGTAATAAAAAATGACCAGAAAGACGATGAGATATGCATAATTTGGTAACAGGAGGTCCGATCGGAACAAACAAAAAGCCAAAACCTTCACAGATAAAATTACAACAAATTTGCGTTGCATTGGGTGGATCATTTGAGTACTGTCGCGAGCAAAAGAAAATAGGACAACTGTTTTTTTCTAATGTAAATCTGTCCCAACAAACATTTCTAGTAACATGCAGTGACCATTAGTTTTATAAAGGGTCTATAAGTGTAACAGATTTGTATAATCATGTTACGAAGTTTTATACTGTTACTAAAGTAGTTGCGGAGTTATATAAGTGTTTTATAGCATGACTATTACTTACAGGTCTATAAGAGGGTAACAGATATATTTGCGTTACTACATTATAAAACTTAAAGTGGTTGCTACCAAATGGTATATAATAAAGTTATATAAGGGTAACAATTACTACATTATATAATTATTAATTGTTTAGGTTTATAGTGGTGTTAGTTGTTACAATTATATACATCAGTTGCAGATAGTAACAAGGTGCAACCTTTATATAACTCAAGAGCGCCAGTAGATACTATAAAACTTAAAAACGTATTAGTTGATTATAGGTTATGTTTTGTAAAGTAATTGACAAGAGCAAACACAATGTTTAATAATGAATTGGGCATTACAAAATTGGAAGAAAATAAAATACAGCAGCACATTTCACTGGGGAAAGTTTAAAAAAACTTTTCAATCCTCTTGAATTCAGTTCCAATAAATAATTATACTTTTGAAATTTAAGAAACTGAAAGAATGAAAGAACTGCAGGACTGGAAGTCAAACGTTCTGGTAGACAATATACAGGAAACGTTCCTTTTGGCAATGAAAAACAGAATAATATCACGGTTGATAATGTTGATAATGATACTATGAGGAGGTCACAAGTAAGAAAAAGCGGCTTACTACTGAACAAGAAGAGGTTAATATTGTTGAACATTATGAAAACAGAAATAAGTGGTTTACTGAACTAGAAGATGATGATGAGTTTTCTCAGTTGCATGATTTGGAAACAGACGATGGAAAAAATGAAAAGATGCGTAACGAATTAAGGATATGGGCAAATATGTTTAATATAAAGCAGAACGCTTTAAAAGCACTATGTAACATTTTTAATAAACGTTTGTCAAATGTTTTTCCGAGAGATCCTCTAGGACATTGCTGCAAACGCCTGTGATTGGTTGAAAATTAAACAACAATTGTTCCAGCCAATGGCAGGCCAAATCACCATTATTTACACGAATTAATCGCAAAAAATTGTCTACTGATGGTGTTATAAGATTACCAAGAGGTGCCTAATAAAATTTAGAGATATGTAATATTTCAAACAGTTATATTAAAGTAACCAATATTTATAACAAAGCTTAAAGTTATATTACATTTCTTAAAATACCTACATTAACTGTTGATAATAAAACATCGGCCATAAGTTTGGCAGCCATCTTACGGCAATGAGTAATCATTATTTAAAATGAAAAAATGTGTATTAAAAACTCAAAATTTCGTAACAAATGAAGTGCAATTAATCATAATTGCATGTACAAAACATATTTCTGTACTATTTTCTAAAAAAATATGTCATTAAAATTGTCATATATTTTTTTTATTTAACTTTTTTTTTTAATTGCTTAATATTTTAGAGGCCCACAGTTTTTCCGAAATATAAGGGTCATATTTTACAATAATAATTTATTCGCACCAACATTTGATCTTTGTGGATGTCAGAAGCCAATTTAAAAAGTAAATTTAGTAACACGCACCTTTATCAGTGCAAAATTTCCACTATACCCATGTAGGTACCTACATCAATTAATTTCATTACCACATTATTCTTGTGTCAGTTGGCATAGGATCTCTAGGAAAGAGACGAGACATTATAAATGAGAGAGAGGGAGAGGTGTTAATAACAAGTTTTTTAGTGGTAACGGATATATTTCTATCACCACTATTTATGGAAAATGGTTATATAAAAAAGTGATATAGCAGTTACGGATCTGTTTCTGTTACTTACTGTTCTGCAACCTTGAGGTGTATAGCGTTACTAAATACTGGTGCCTGTTACCTTTATATGATTCTCCATTTAAGCGTTATAAGCGGTTTATAGGAGTAACAGAACTATTCCCAGTCTTGCATTATATCACTTGAATGTATATAACTCGGTGTCGGTAATAGGACGGTTACTCTTATAAAACAAAAAATGTTTGTTGGGGTCTCTATTTGAATACGTGCAATGAATTTTGATAACTAACTGACAATGTCACAAAAACTAAAGTTAGATGTACACAACCAGATTTCTATTACTAAGTTTCTATTCGTTTTCAAGGGTGCTCAACACTATAACAACATACCATCCCCAAATCGCCGAAACCATTTTTTACATTTTTGGCTACTGCGGGCATGTGTGGAATCGTTGGATTGAGATTTTTGACAAGATTCTGTGTAATCACTAAACACCATTTGAATATTATGTACAGTTTTATATCGATTCATAAAGAATGTATTCCTCAACTAAGAGAAATATTAAATCAAACTGAAGTTTCAGTCGTCCCCGAATATTCCAAATAATTTCACATCAAATATTCCACTTCCCTCCTACTTCCTCCCCGCACTCTCACCATAAAGAAAACAATAATTATAGACATAAATTTTTTAGCTGATGATTAGTCCGGTAGAAAATTTAAATAATGTAAAAGACGCTGAGGACGAATTGGATAACTGGAACAAATTCTTAGAAAAATTCGACGTAAATAATTATGCTGAAGATATCATGAATATACCTCATAGTGTTTCAGACGACCTACTCTTGCTGGAAACTTTACTAGAAGAAGTAACTATTCTGGTTTTTGATTCCTATGTTAAATTTACTCTGTAGATAATTTTCTCGTATACATTTATAGTAAACATTCTTTCCATCTCTCTCTACCAAGTAAATTTTACAGAGGATATAAGAAACTGTACCTCAATTATGCTAACTTGTATTTTGCTTTAATTTTTTTAGAAAAATCTAAAACAAATTGTTTTAGAAACAGGATACCAATTGCTTTAGTAAATTCCACGAAGAATTAAAAATTTTATTTGCTAGGCTAGCAAGTTTAATCGATTTTGAAGGATTAAATGAAGAAATTGAAAATATTAAAAAGAAGGCTGATGAAAACAAGTAAGTAGATACACTTTTTGGATAATGAAGTATATTCATTTTATAATTCTTCTGAAACACGCGCCTTAAGTAATTTACGTCATCTCCAGGTGATGTAAATATAGTTGGCGAGACACGTCTGCCGTATTTTAATGATGTGTAGTGGTCAATGTTTTGGTCTTGATCTAAAACACTGTGCTTAAGCGTACTTCTCAAATTTTCTGATATATTCTGTTGGCTGTTATTTGGTAAACCAATATCCATCTTCAGGAACATGATTGTGCAAAACATTTTTTATGTCCATACTTGATATGACTCGTATGCTCCTTACATCTTGTTATAATTGTGCGCCTTATTTACCCAACAATTGTTAAATTATATTGGAGAATGCTACCTATTTCTAGGAAATTCACATAATATTCATTTAAATAAATTTTATTATTCATATGATGGATAAAATCTCCGCATTTATTTACCTATGTTTTCTTTTTTCAATTTTAGGAAAGATGCCGATGAGATTCTTGCAAAATCTGAAAGTTTTCTAGAAGCAGAAAAAAAATTTGAAGATATCCACAACTTAACTAACGAAACTCTAGTTTTAGCAGAAGAAATTGGTCAATTAACAAAAAATATCGATGACTTATTAAACAATAAAAAAGACCTATTTGAGCAAAAGCTTAACGAACTACAAAAATCACATAATTCTGAGAAGAAAAAATTATATAAACAATACAACGTTAACGAATTTGAAATATTATTGGACACATTGGAAGATATTAACAGACAAATAGAAGATTTAAACAATGGTGAAACTACTAATATTGAGATGGTGGAACAAGATATTGAAAGATATATTGATGACATAGACTATTATTCTTGTGTTTTAGAAGACTGCCGTTACAGGAAACCAGCTGAAGCGGCCACTAAATTTAATTGCAATAAAAGAAAATAGCGCAACCTGAAATTGTTGAACTATTCAGGTGTTTATCTACCATTTATGCAAACTCAATCATATTGCAAAAAATATTCAAAGTATTCTCTCTCCACCCTTACTTCTTTAGTAGTTTCTAAATAAAGTACGGAATTAAACTAGTCATGTGGATTGACTGATAGGGTGCCGTAAAAAATTAGCTTAATTTTTTTTGTCCCACTTCCTCCTTCCAGATTTGTTCGAAATTGGAAAAAAACTATTTAATTCAAAGAACTCCACACTTTCATATGGAAAATAGTCCTCGGCCAAATTCGTTCGAATGGAAGTATATTGTCCTTCTTGATATGGTGCACAAAAGTCTAAACGGGTCCAGGTCTCTAAAATGAACAGTTTTCGAGATAACAAAGGTCAAAGTTCTAAAATGAAGAAACATGTCATAGTGTAAAGAAGTAAAAATCATTTATACTTAATACTAGAAGGAAAAGGGGAATCTACTATGATTTTATTATACTCTGTATACCAAAAGAAAATTGTATCTGTATGTCAGTAAGGGTCTAGTTTAAATCATAATCAAATGCAAATGCAAATTCCCTACAATGTAAGAGTAATCTAAAATAGAATTGAGGAAATGAATATATTACTAGCAAAAATACTCGTAATTATTTCAAACTCTTACTAAAGACTTATTCAAAGATAAGTACAAAAACATATATCTTTCTAAACAAAATACTTTGCTGGCTACTGTAACGAAAAAATTATTTTTTCGTTTAAGCACCCGTGCTATTTTTTCGTTTAAGCACCCGTGCTAAATAAAATTTGAATTACCCGCCGAAATAACGACCGGAAATCAACAAGTGCGCAAACGCGGTAGAAGCATCATTTGAAATATCCCTGCTAGTTGACTTTTGATTTCGACCTAGGTGAGTGCAGACTTGTTACTTGTTCTTTAACGAATTTTCACGTTTATTTCTTTAATCCTTTGATATTTTGAATATATTTGATTATTAAATGATGTCATATTATTGAGTTAACGTTGCTGTATAGTTATTTTTGGGAATTAAAGGATATTCCGTATAATAATTAATTTTATTAACACACATGTTTGTGTGATGTCGGCGTCCATTTGGACACATGCCAATTCATTAATTATCGCGGCAATTTTGTATTTTGTGGTCGCTTGAGACACAATACCGTGGTGTTTTGTCATTATTTAGATTATTTGTACGAGGATTAAACTCGGAAATTAATCAAAGGATAAATTAGAATCTTTGTTTCTTAATCGTGTGTAGACAATCTTATCTCATTAAAAGTCGAAACCTAAAGTCATTTTTGTCGCATTTAGTTAACCTCGTGTTAGTACAAGAGGTTAAGATATCATTTTTTATTAGTTAATTTTTTTGGGAGATTAAACCCATAATGCTGTTTGCTATATTTGCAGATAGTAATTCAGATATTTTCTCTCTAATTCTAACTAAATTTTGTTACCTTTTCATTCAAATTTTTGGTCATAACCAGTCAGCCATTTTGTAAACGGCTAAAATTTCATGAGAGTAGAGTTTTCTTATTTATTAATTTCATATATTATATTAATCAGTAGTTTATTCATACATTTTCAGTAGTAGAGTAAAGTAAAATTTTATCAAGACTCAGGTTTTTTATTAAATTGCTGATAGTTTGGTTTTGCAGTGACCTTCGTCACCATAGTTTTTTGTAGTTTTCTTGTATCTCTTTTTTCCCACCATTTTAAAGTTTTTATATTATCAACTGGTTCTTTACATTCCCCTTTTTCATGTAAAATCCTGGACCAAACCACCATTGAAGCAAGGCACAAGGCATAACTTGAATATTTGGAGTTATCCTAAAAGTATTGGATACTATTCCGACGCAGCGTCTCCTGGAAATCAGCGTTGTCAGGACCTGAATATTACGTCCTTCCCGGGTACCCGTGGCCATCTTCAGGAACAGACCTCGTCGGGATTCCACGTCTCCGCTAAGCTAAGTAGCCAAATTTATGTGCAAAATTCAACTTTTGGTCAGAAGAAAATTTGTAAACCAGTTGATAGTTTCATTGTAATTTTTTTGTTAATATTCAAATTTAATTTTTTTTCTAAACTAAATTTTTGTTGTTTAACTAATTAAATCAAATTTCACCATTAATATTTCTACTAAATTGTAAAGTGTTGTAAAATTTTCACTCTTTTATACTTATGTTAATATATTATTTGTTCTATATTTGATTTTGATTGTTTTCTCCCCCTGATAAAGTTTGCAAGAGTGTTATTTACTGAATACGCTGGCGTCCAAATTTGTATATAGTTTATTAAAGTTTTGTTTAGTAAATTTGACAAGCAAATAATTGTTAAGAAACAAAAATATATAACTCTTCTCGCCACCTAGTGACCCTCGACCAGCCCTGAGCTAACTGGTTGCTACGCTTTCATAGCTTCCTCGGCAGCCAGCTGAGAAGTTGTGGTTGCAAATTGGCGCCCAACGTGGGGCGCTAAAGACTTATTCAAAGATAAGTACAAAAACATATATCTTTCTAAACAAAATACTTTGCTGGCTACATGCCACGAACAACATTGAATTATAAGAAAGAAATATGCACATTACGTACAGAAAACTGTCACAATAATGTTAGTTTTAATTTTAAATTATCCTGTTCAACAAAACCAAAAAACAACTAAAGACAAAAACACTTACCAAAAACTTTGAAAACTTTCACAGACACGTGTTTCTGTATCCTACACAAGGATACTTCTTCAGTGCTACTTCTTTCAAAGTTGAAAATGAACTAAACAGTCACTTACCAGGCAATAGGTATTTATGCAATAATTATTTATGGTTCTAATGAACAGGATAATCCAAAACAGATTCCGGAGAATTACCAATACAGGTACAATCATAAAACATAATCAAATGCAAATGCAAATTCCCTACAATGTAAGAGTAATCTGTTTTGGATTATCCTGTTCATTAGAACCATAAATAATTATTGCATAAATACCTATTGCCTGGTAAGTGACTGTTTAGTTCATTTTCAACTTTGAAAGAAGTAGCACTGAAGAAGTATCCTTGTGTAGAATACAGAAACACGTGTCTGTGAAAGTTTTCAAAGTTTTTGGTAAGTGTTTTTGTCTTTAGTTGTTTTTTGGTTTTGTTGAACAGGATAATTTAAAATTAAAACTAACATTATTGTGACAGTTTTCTGTACGTAATGTGCATATTTCTTTCTTATAATTCAATGTTGTTCGTGGCATGTAGCCAGCAAAGTATTTTGTTTAGAAAGATATATGTTTTTGTACTTATCTTTGAATAAGTCTTTAGTAAGAGTTTGAAATAATTACGAGTATTTTTGCTAGTAATATATTCATTTCCTCAATTCTATTCTAGTTTAAATATTTAAGGATGATTACCCTGAACTGTTGGCGCCCTATTTAACAAGTATTAACATTTTTTTAATTGGCGCCCATTTGTGTCATATTGTGTCAAGAAAACGTTGTCATACTGACCTTCCGACTTTAATATTTCAATTAAAAAAAAATTCGTTTGTGCTACGATTATGTACCGTCTGTGGTACGATTAGTATTCATTGTACTCTTGACAAAGGCCTAAAAAGCCGAAACACGTGTAGAGTTTAAATAAAACTTATCGAAACTTTAAAAAGCCAATTTTCTACATAATTTAAACATTACAAAATGTTTCACAAGGAACCAACCGCAGATTCAACCCAGTAAATTAAACAAAGTCGATAAAACGGTTTTTGTAATTTAATTAAGAAAAAAAAGAAGCATCCTACAAATAAAAGTTGAATGAGAAAGTTGTAAGCAATGAAAAAATCTATCGAATGCGATAAGCAGAATAAAGATTCGTTATATATTTTCAGAGATAACCTGAAAATACCGTCAAGTACTGCTTTCTTTGTTTTTGCTGGGCTTATTACAATCTTGATTTAAATTACTTCTTGTGAAAATTTTGCCACTGTTGAGTAGAATAAGAACATTTTTGAACATTTTCAAAAAAATTAAAAATACGCGATTTATAGCGCAATTACGAAAAGAAACCCTTTTCGTAAGTCGGCCATTGCTCACGATTGGGGTGGCCTAGGGAATCAAACCTGGACTTAAATTATTCGTAAGGGACTGAACTATCATATAATTTAAGAATGAAATAGTTTTAGTCACATAGTAACCTCAAAAAAAGCGAATAAACATCGTAACGGTCTCTAGTGCATGTTTTTAAACAATATCTCTGAGTTGTTAGTAATTATAAATTCCGCACATAGTAATCGATAGTATACACTTTTTCACATATTTTTAAAAAATGAGCACCATCCGAAATAACTAATTTTTTATTATCCTCACAACGGTGAAAGAACTACAAAAACTGTGGATACTGCTGTCCCAGGAAAGAAAGCGTATTTTTAATTTGTAATCCAAGGCAGTCCATTTGTTTTTTGATCCATTAACTCCCACATCAAATCTGGGATGTCAAACCCATCATCTAGATCTGCAGCAGTCGGATCGGCAGGCTGTGACCTTGGTTGGATCCTTCTAAAATCACAATCGGCCGACCTTAAATATCCCACACAGCACAAGACTGAATTTGGGCTTGCCTATGGATGTCCCGATATCCCAATATGTGTGCTTTTTGGCACTCAGTTGGTCATCCCAATGTCACAACTTCGTACCTATCGGATAAAGGCAATACGACGGACGTCCTGAAGGACGTCTGAAGCTTATAACTAGACCAGAATATTCCGGAATATTTCGGGACGTCAAAAGTACTACAATTGGGCGTCCACGGGGACATTAGAGGATGTACAAAGGACACAGTGAAACGTCCCAGAATATCTTAATGGTATATTTTCTTATGTTTGGATATATTAACCATCGCCAAAGAAACCACATTTTTACAAAAAAGATAAACTAAAAATATTTTATATGTATGGATCGAAGTGCTACCTACTTTATAATTATATGTAAATAGGTAGCACATACATCCACATATACATATGCTTTTTGTTTTTTGTAAAATTGTAGTTTCTCTGAAGATGGTCAATACACTGAAACAATAGAAAATATATATCTCATTTGAATAACTGACCGAAAAACCCAAGGAATTATACATCAAGTTATTTGGTATCAAAGGGCAAGGAAATAAAAACAGATATATAAGACATATTTAAAAAACAAACTCACATTTGTAATGTCAAAAATCAAAAAAAGGAATTGCAATTTTATTGCATATTTTATTTTTTCGACGTAATAATAACGTCAGTCTGCTACCTGGGTCTACACGAGCCTATTTTTTATTTCCGGGTAGCATTGTTTTTATACTTTTTTGTAGAATGATTGGACTATAATCTATAACATTGTAATATACAATGTCTATAATATGGATTTTGACGTCGGTGTAAAAATGAACAAATCATAAAATCGGATGATTTTTTAATATCGATATCGATATTAGGTATTCAATTAACAGAACAACGCGTGACGGTGTAATTTTATTTCCTAATTTTTAGTAACAATTTTCTAAAGGCGGTTCAATTTTCCAATAAATTTTATTAGTAATCTTCTACTAATTCACCAAATTAGTACTACCTACTTATTCACAGATGTCGCACTACGTAGGTAATGCATCGTGTCATACAATGGTGTCATTAAACTAGATACAACTTTATAGGTACCTACCTATATTGGAAAGCTTAGAGTCTAATTTGATGCGAAATCAAGTTCAAACGATAGTTTATTACATTACTTATATGTGTTATTACCAGGTCTTACAACACAGAATCTTCCCAAATACCCTTAGTGACATCTGTTGATAGATCTCTGGTACCAGGAGCGATTGAGTAATAAAATAAAAATAACTGTATTATTTTCTGAACTGCTGATGACCTACCATCCACTCATTCACAGATGTCGCACAGCGTAGGTAATGCATCGTATCATTAAACTAGGTACAACTTTATAGGTACCTACCTATATTGGAAAGCTTTGAGTCTAATTTGATCCGAAATCAAGTTTAAACAACAGTCTTTTATCACAGTAGAAAGAAGACCAGTAGTCCCACTTACTCTTGAGATTTGTTGTACTCGATTTTATTTTTTATGAATCCACCGCGCATCCGATATTTGTATCCCACGGCCATCCACATATACACTGGTCGAGGTAGAAAATACTAATAAACTGGCCAACACTTGCAATGACACTAAATTTTGGTTCGAAGATATTATATCCTTGGCAAATATTTTTTTGGACATTGGATTTAATGTTTACTGATTAATCAATAAGTGACGAATTAAAATTTGACCTACCTTTACTTAAATTTATTACATAACATCCGCGTCTGACGTCACAGACTGAAAATGTATGACTTTATATTATTACCAAGGGGTCAAGCACCTATAAAAATGTGTGTACGGCTGCCGAATAGGCCGTGAACTATCGATTAGGCTGCTGCGCCTGCCAATTACATTAACTGCCATGTCAGGAGATTACCTAAAAGTTGTACAGCGATGCCGACGGTGGAACACAAATGTGTACAGCTTGCTACAAATAGGTGCCTGCTTGCAAATAAATGATGTGTTAGAATTGCAACTAACTGATATAGGTTATTGTCTGTTATACAAATTGAGTAACAATAATAATATCTCCTGTAGCAAAACAAAAATAATTTAGTGTGAATGTATGCAACCCGTTTGACAAAATTTGTATAGGTTGTTGCCTATGGCGGCGGCGCTATGCTGGTATCTAAGTGCACTTGGAAATGAATAGGTATAGGTATTGCAAAAATTGCCTCTTTTTTGATGAACACTACTTCTTTTTTTGGTGACTTTTTTCCAGGCTGACTTCCTGGTGAGAGAGCACTTTCTTAGAGATAATTGTCTGGTCAAGTCTGCTAGTTATATACCTTTTTGGTTCTAGTAATAGTTATATATTGCTGAATAATTTTTATTATTGTGCCTGGTCATTTTTATAGGTATGTATATTGTTTAATAAATGTATCTAATCATATTTGTACTTTTTACTTAAATCTTTTAATATTTTTGTAGCTAGCGACTAATAAATCTACTAAAAGAACTGGGAACGTAATTATACGTAATTAATACTAATGACCAGATCCGACTCTAATAATGTATGCATATTTTTTTTTAATTTTTACATCTCTACCTAATAATTGAAGGCTGGAGAGCGGATTAGTTTTTTAAATAAAACTAGGAAACTAATTAAATAATTTATTCAAGTTAGCCAGTACCAGTACTTTATGAACGTCAAAAATACATACAATTGTACATTACATCATACAAAGTCAAAGTAACAAGCACAAAATCACAAAATAGTATATGATGCAACAGGCACAAAATGATGCTCACCTTGCATGAGTATGGAAGTTTGCAAGAAGAGTCGAGGGTGAATTCTGCAATTGACACTAGGGCAAAGTTACCATTTTGTGTGAGTTGCATACTACAGTTTTTGTACAACATATTGTCTCTGTTTAATATACTACAAACATTGATACAAAGAAATAATTCGTTACCTAAAAAAATGCCGCCAGAAACAAACTGTTGACATTTTATCACTCCATCAGTGGACGTGAAAGAGTCATTTGAATTTTCATGAAGTTTGATAGTCGCTGTATAATTGTCATCGAAAACTTTTGAAATTTAATGTAATGTTGGGTTTTCGGACTGCTAATTTTAGTTGTAAGTCTTCCTGATCTGTCGGACTTGTAGGACGTTCAAAGCCAATCATTCCCTCACCTGCCTCGTTACCTAAATAATAAAATTAAAAATTAGTGGAGTTTTTAAATATTTGTAGGTACGATACACATATATATTCACATTTGTATTTTTGTGGAAAAATTTTAAATTTATATCGGCAGTTAAAGTCCTCTATAAAACAATTACAGATATTCAAACTTAACAGTATTACTGTGAAGTCTTTGGTGATGATTTAGATCTTGAAATTAATGTGATATCTTCTGGAAATAAGTACTCTAAAACTTAGACCACGTTAACCACTTACAGCCTTCATATTATTCTATTTGGTGCCGTTATGATACATATAAATATTATATACATACCAAAAGCCTCATGTTCATCTTCAAAAGATAATCTCCTAGGATAATATGTTGAGGGACCAGGAGCATCAAGAACATTAATATCTTTTGAAATACTAGCAGGTGTTCTATCCATTAATGTTACTTGTGATAATAATTCTAAAATTGGAAAAGTAGATAAGTGTTGCAAGAGAATTACAAAGTATATAAGTACCTATATCTTCAACATCTCCTGTAGAATCATCATCCGAACTGTTTCTTTGTCCCTCGTATAAAACACTGTTGACTTCAAATATAAATGGAACTGCGTCTCTTTTTAGGCGATTTTCTTGAATACTCAAAATGTAAACTACATATTCTAAAATGTTCATATGTTGCAGTATGTTGAATTGTAATTATTCAAATCTGAATTTTTTACATTTGCTTTCCATATAAGCACCTAAAATATAAAAATAATACATATAATATGTATATATGGGGTAGGTATGTACTTTAATCACTGATATAGTAGGCATAGTATTAAATCTATAACCCACTAAAAAATATCAATATGCTGTGGTCAGAATAAGTTTAATTATTTTATAAGCAAACAGATGGGTATATATTCTCCTCTTATTTTGAGCCATAACCGCTAATACCTTATTCTCTTCTTTTTCAAATTTAGTAGGTAGTATTTAATTTTTAGAAATCTATTTTTAATTTAGGAAAATAGCAGTTACCTACATAAAATAAAGAAATTGCGTTATAAATGTGATATTTAACCATTATAATAAGTAGGGTTACCTAACCTAACGTAACCAAAAACTTTTGGATTCTATGAGCTGCTTTTATTTACAATTTAAATTTGTTGTCACTTATATTTTCTTAAATTTTTTAGTAGGTATACAGAATATGTAACCGCCTAGGAAAAGTATAAAACTTACCTATTTTTGTCCTTAGGAAATCTAAAGAAGGTTATCTCAGGGCATTTCCTGGAATTACGTTTGTATGCAATTTTAATCATTGTTGTAAAACATACAAACACAAAGTAAATATTGTCAGAAAGTAATTAGGCACTTTACTAAAAACAAATACTAGGATGTTAGCATAATTTCAAAACTCAAAAATACAACAATGGCGACTGCTATAGAAATAATATCAACAAACCTTACCACGCCTACTCTGTTCACTGCGCATCAAAAATTTGTATCCCAGAAGCAGCATAAGCGCACTGTAAATTTTGACCAAGAAAAGGGGAGGAGTCGAACTACTGGTCTTCTTTCTACTGTGCTTTTATTACTTATATGTGTTATTACCAGTGTTGCCGATTGGCGCATAATTATGCGATTTGCGCATAATTTGATGGCCAGATAATAATTTTCGCACTTTAAATAAAATCGCATAATTTCCGCATATTCCCACAAAAATCGTATAAAAAGCGAATAATTTCAAATCTCCCTAGTTTTCTACAAATATTTAACGAAAAAAAGTAAGTTTTTTAGTTTTATAAGAAGAGTAGGCATCTGTCAGAACTGCGTGTCATTTTAAACAATATATCAGAATAAATCTTTTAAGAACCGCGCTAAAAAGAACGCCATCTGGCGAAGAAAGCCAGAACATGGCGCTTTCTAATGTATATAAATATCATCTCTTATCTATGTTCTAATGGTAAGATTGGCGCAAAATTAACAACTCTAATAACTCTATATGTTGGTCATATTTTTGATAGTTAAATAAAGACAAATACACTCGCTCAGTACGCGTATTTAATAAATAAACCGTTTTTAAAGTTTTTTTTGTTAAATCGCACAATGTTGCTCAAAATCGCATAATTATTGTCGAGGGAGCGCATAATTTTGTTTTTAACCATTGGCAACACTGGTTATTACCAAGTCTTAGAGGTGTTTTAAAACCTCATGAGCTGTGACCTTCATATGCGCAGAGACATAATCCCTCCTGTTGACTCAGTTACACTTTTTAAAAATATTATATTTATTGTTTACAATTTATCCAGAGCTCTTGTTTATGTACACAGCAAGGCAGCCTCCAGTGTCTTCAAAAACATACTTATAGCCAGTGTTGCTATTGCTAGTACAATTGTACTAGAACTAGTACATTTATGTTTGGAAAAGTACGCTAGTACTCCACTTGCAAATCTAGTACACTTTTAAAGAATGTCATGCTTTAGTTTTTCTGGTCGTATATTTTTGTTACCAAAGAATGTTATGTTTTAGTTTTTCTAGTCATAGGTTTTTGTTACCAAAGAATGTTGTTTTAGTTTTTCTAGTCGTAGATTTTTGTTACCATTAACAGTTTTGGGTAAATAGGTAATCTCTACATATCTGTGTTAATATAATAAATATATTTATTTGGTAATCTTGTTTCATTATTAAAGTTCATTTTACACATGTAATCCAAGACAGTGCGATGAGTATTGTCTAACTGCCTGGCTGTAAAGTACTGCATATTTGGTTACTGAACTAAATGTAAACAACCAGTAAAACGTTAAGTAGTATATTGGGTTGCAGAGTCGAGAATAATAAGTTTATTTTGGTTTTCAGAAAAAACGGTCCTGGGATGTCAAGAGCATGCGCAGTTAATAAAACGTATTCTGTTTCGCTAACTGCGCATGTTCATGACATACTAGAGACTTTCATTTCTCAAAACCAAAACAAAGCTTAAATGTCATAATTCTAGTACAGTTTTCTGGAATCTAGTACACTCTATAGTGTTATTCTAGTACCAAACTGAGAGATGCTTGTAGCAACACTGCTTATAGCTCAGAATAAACTTTGCTTTTTGCGCATTTCGCGGCTCATGAGATTCTGAAACACCTCTACAACAAGTCTTGTTAATGGATGCCTAGGGCAAGCAGCGATTGAATAATAAAAATACCTGTACTATTTTCTGAACATCTGATGACCTAGAAACATTGAACTAGAGTTCAATGCCTAGAAACCTTCGAGCATATAGGGAATGCTCGAAGCTAGAAACTACAATCTTTAACCTAACTTTTATGTGTCAGAATAAAAATATAGTAAATAAACCCTTTGGTCGATTAATTTGATACATTGTATTTCCGTTAGAAAATTACAAAAATGCGTTGAAGGATTTTACTAACTTGTAAGGAGGTAGGCACGATAAATCACTCCACAAATAAAACAAAGTTGTTGATAGAAAATGTTTTACATTGCAGAAAATATGTGAAAGGCAGGAGGATATAAAATAAGTGTAAAATGGTTATGCATCGGGCGTTATTCACATGGTTCATCTTGCTAATATTTTTTATATTACTATGTCTGCGACTGGAAGGACGAACACATTGGAACTGGTTCCTTATATTCCTGCCAATGTGGATATATGATTTAATTTTACTTATCGATGCTCTATTCAATATCTTCATACGATGCAAGCATGAAAATATTAGGAATTTGTTCAAAAACAAGAACATTCTGTTGGTAGCGGTGGTTTTATTAAAAATAGCAGCGCAAGTAACATTGTGTCTAAAATTGGAATATAAATCACTTAATCTGCAGCTTTATCACGTCTTGCTGCCTTTCTGGATTCTTATTCCTATACTTATAGGTGATGTATCAGTAACTCTCTTTAAAAATAATTACAATTATTGAAACAGTTTTTAATAAATATATTTGTATTACGGTTATGATAATGAGTATTATTTTATGAATGCAAATTGAAGTTGCTTAATTCATAGACTGAACATTTATTGGATGTAATCACCTTGTTAAACGTGACATTTTTTTTCCTTTAGCATTGAAACTTGTGATTAAAGGATACTTATATTAGAAAATGTAGTCTTTATTTTGATGCAATCAATAAAACTGAGCCCACAATGCCTATAATTTCAACATAATTTGCTATTCTGTGGAATGTAGTATAGGCATGTAAATTATAGACTTTTAAAATAAATTGAGCTGTATTAAATGTAATACCAGAACACTGACTCATCAGTATTTCTTCCATGTCCACTATACTGCCGTGATTAGCAAAAACGCAGTGGCTACAGAAAAGTAATAATGGAGAAAAACAGCTTTTTCTTTCTATTTGCAGCCGTAGCAACTTACACGGTTTTAGCACAAAACGTGTGACGCGTGCTTAGTATGAACCCAGTAACTCATGCATGCTTTGGACAAATGCCTCATGTAACATTCAGATGCCACGTTTTTTATAAGTAGCATGTGATGTTGAATTTTTACTAAGCATAAACCTACATTATAGTTGAATACGGCACAATAAGGAGCTTTATATCTATGGTTTTGGTGGTACATATGGCATTTTTTTAAATTCTGTAGATAGAAAACTGAATTTTAAGCCAGTATATGCTAAAATCTCATTATTGAAATTTTTTGTAGATACTGCGTTTTCGCTAAGCAGGGCAGTATATATACAGGGTGAACCATTAATAATAGGCCATAGTGGAGAGGTAGATTCTTTGGGCCAAAATATGAGGATATAACCCAACATGCTTTAGTAAAATGTTGCTGTGGAAAAAGGGTGTCAAAATTCAAATTATTTTATTTAAATGTTAGACTATGATACTATGAACGTTGTAGTATGTTAGGCAGGTAGAAAATTTCTACCATTCTATAAAGTAAAGACTGCAAAATTTTAAATGGGGAACTAGTTTCCTGGCATCACTAATTGGTCTCAGTAGTGGAAATAGGTCGACGTAAAATAAACAAATTTCAAAAAAGTTTTGTCTATGAACTTTAAATAAACAATATTCCATTCGTCACTATCTGAGGTTTCAGAACCTGAGTCGGTATTTACATGAATAATAATTGGATTAATAGGTGGTAATATAGAGTATTCATTTTCCTTTTTTATCACACAAGATACACACTTCATCCATATATCGCGTTTGCCTATTTCGTCTACTATTATCTTTATTTTCTTTAAGATAGACTCACTTAATTGTGGGGATTGATTATATTGACGTAGTCTTGTTTTTACATCAGCCCACACCTTTTCAATAGGGTTGAAAACGCAATAATATGGAGGCAGACCAAACATAGTATGATCGTGTGCTTCAAAAATTTTTTCAACGGCATATTTCTTTTTAAAATTTGGCTTTCCAATCAGTTCTAGTAGTCTTTTTTGTACCTAAAACTGCGATCGAGCAAAACGTTTCGCAAAGTATGTAATGATTTATAGTTATAATCTGGATAGTCATGTAACTTATCCCTAATCATTTCTAATATGGGCACCTTCTGTTCATTGTAAAAGTCATACACAAATTGACGAATGACATCTTAGGATGTGTTTTCAAGTTTTTGAAGTTTTTGCCCAAATTTTCTGTTTAATAGAATGATCAACTACATCCCCGGCTCTAATAACCCTCTATAAATTGAAGTAGAGCTGAATTTGGTTAATTCACAAATCCTCTTCACAATTTGATTATATGAAGAATCAATATTTTCGCCTTTTAAACACAAGTAAATATTCAAAATAACCCTTTGAGTTTGTAAGTCTTTATTTTGAAATTCCACTTGTATAGGCTCTGTATCAAAATCGTCCGTTTCATTGTCACTACTGTCGAAAGGCCTCCAAAATGCTATTTTAAACAATTAATTGCAAAAAATCACTCAAACACAGTCATAAAACCAATAATTTGTTCAAATATTCACTAGAATTAAGTAATTCATAACACTGCCTGGCTTTACTGCACTCTGTCTCTTACAGATCATACGATACAAATAGTTCATACATATTTTTTGTTTTATATATTATGCCATGCAAAAGCTCTGAACAAGGTTGGTGTTAATACTTAAATCAAATTCGTATATAACATTTGTATTTTTGGCACATCTACTGTTTATCTAAACAGGTTTATACAAAATTATATATTATATATACATGGTGTCCCGTGTTATTTAAACAAGCATTATCTGAAAAACGGTAAGACACAGAAAGAAATGTTATATAGAAAAGATATTCTGTTTAAAAAGATGCATTTAACCACTGTGTTTCATTAAAACGTACAAGACACCTTGAAAAGGCGGCAGGTTAGCAACTTTACTTTTTCAAACACCCTGTATATTTTAAATTTTTGGATTCTCCTTTTATTTCTAAACAAATTTTATTAACCTTGTCCTATACCTATCATTAATGATTGTTGAGATATTAGCAGTAAAATTTTTTGGATAACATGTTTTTATTAATGTAATCATAATGAATAATACAATATGAAAAACAGTAACTGTTATGAATATTATAAAAGATGCTCAAATTCTCTCATATCCCTAGTAACACCAATATTGTACCAATATACAGTCCATATAGGACCAATATATGAATATTGGTCAGGCGCGGATCCAGCCCCCAAAAAAGGTTGTCGTCACGGCCACACGAAAATTGGTTAAGTGCGAGTCGGACTACGGACTCGCTTTTCCATTTTTTCACAATTAAGAATATTACGATTCATTTTTAACTTTATGTAATTAAATGAAGGAATAAAATAATTTACGATAAACAAAATGATCACTGATAAGCGATTATCAGAACAAAATTAAGCAATGTTTAATTTTAAGCGATTTGTCGCTACTCCGCTTACATTTCAATGTAATTTTACTACTACTACGACAAAAATTTGATCACGTTGTTTTTTTATTTTTATTTTATTAAGGCATTGGATGTAACATTATAGCCTGTCGACCTCAATTAGGGTTGTGGGCATGCCCACCGTGCCCACAACGGTGGATCCGCGCTTGATATTGGTCCTATATGGATTATATATTGGTCCAATATGTTGTGCTACTAGGATGTTCTATTTGATAGAACTCATACCTCTAAAAGTTCTCGAGTACAAGAATTCCTTATAACTTCTGAGGTTATTTGTCGGCAAGCATGAGTTATCCTATTCTTGAAACTATTAAGATGTTGAGCCCCGGGTGGCATCTAAGCGATGCCTCGCTACCACACACTTCAGGGACCGCGAGGTACCAATGTAATGCCACACAGCTTAGATGTTGTTGGGACCGCATGAGATTAACGTGATGCCTCTTAGCAATCAAATCTAAATGGGAATAGAAAGAGTGCGGTCCAACAAGAACACTGTTAGTTGCGGGTTAGGTATAGCTACATTTATATGAAATATATTACATGGTAAATTTGTGAAACTTAAAAATATTTATTTATTTATTTATTTATTTATTTAACATACACCATTCAACAGTATTACACCAATTACTGAATGGGATCCGTACAGATTTTTAATAATATAAATTATGGTAATACAACAATAAGATTGGATACGCTATAAATACATTAAATATATGAATAGTTACATGATTACTGTGAATACTACAAATACTAAGAATATACAAAAAAGAAAGTACAGAGAATACAGAAGCAATAATCGACACACACATTATAGCTTCAGGTTTTTTATTGAGGCTACACTGCAGTTAAACAGATCAATCTTGTTTTGAACTGAGTTATAATTGCTGCACATTTGATGGAGCGGTGAAAATTTCATAACATTAATACGAGGTGTTGGGAGACTGAAGGTGAGAGGTTGTCGTAAAGATGTATGAGGGATGCAGAAGTTTAGTTGGCTAAGAATATCCTCACTGTCAATGTCACTTGTAACTAATTTACGCAAGAAGACCAGTTGGGTAATAATGCGGCGACTTTCAAGCGATTCAAATGAGTGTCTTGAAAGTAGCTCTTCATGTGAAAAGCCAACTGTTGGATATAGATTATCCTCCTTGTAGCTAAGATATTTTAGGAAACGCCTCTGGACTCTCTCTGTGTTTTGCACTTGTACATTGTAGTGGGGACACCATATGATGGAGGCATATTCAAGTCGAGGTCTGACGAGAGTATAGTATAATAATTTAATGGTACTTAGATTATTAAATTCACGAGTGTTTCTTATCACAAACCCAAGAGATCTGAAGGAGTTTGCTACCATGTCATTTATGTGATCAGAAAATGATAGGCTAGGATCGAAAATCACACCAAGGTCGCGGATAGATTACACAATTGTTAAAAAAATTATTATATTTCTCAAACAATAGACAGTTTTCATACATTTCAGTTTATAGGGGTTGCCTTATGTTGTTCAAAAAAATCGGTAAAGGTATTTACACAGAACTTCCCTCGTTATTTGTGCATGACAGTCACTCAAAAAAATTATTAATTACGAAATGACATTGGGAATAATAATCGGAATATAATTATTGGTATTATCACAAAGAAAACCTGATAACTTTTGGTCAAAAAAATATACAGAGTGTTCATCCAACAGCAAAAGTTCAATATACTAAAAAACAGGTGCCAAATATGGGAGGCTTGCGCAAATACCTTTATAAATATCCACCATGACTCAATTATTTCTTGGGATGCCATTATTCAATAAAAGTATATAATAGGATATGCCAAATATTATTGCCATCTCTCACATTTTCAATCCCACATTCACGTAATGGAGTGGAAGTATAGTGGTGATTAAAATATAGAACAAATTTTCAAAAATGTTTTCTGTCTATTCTAGTGTTAAATTTTTTTCCAAATTGGTGAAAATATGTTGCAAATTTTTTTTCCGAAATAGGTTTAGAATGTTATGAAACGTGGAAATTTTAAATTTGAGCAAAAAAATATTTCGTCTATTCTATAATGGTAATAAATAGATTACATAAACATGTTTTAATTTTTTTTTTAATTTTTCTAAAACATTTTTAAATTTGTTTTAATAAATTAGGAATGCCATAAAAACGTGGAAATTTTAAATCTGAAAAAAAAATTCCATCTATTTGTGGTAAAATTTTTTCAAAAATGTTTAAATTCTTTTTTATTTTTCTTTAAATAGATTTAGAACGCTATGAAACATGGAAATTTTAAATTTTGAGAAAAAAAAATTCATCTATTTTGGTGGTAAAAATTTTTTCAAAAATGTTGGTAAAAAATTTTCAAATTTTTTTTTTTCTTTTAAATAGGTTTAGAATGCCATGAAACGTGGAAATTTTAAATTTGAACAAAGAAAAAAAATTTTTTTAGTGGTAAAAATTTTTTCAAAAATGATTGAAAAAAATTTTCAAAATTTTTTTTTTTCTGAAATAGGTTTAGCGCGTCACGAAACGTGGAAATTTTAAATTTGAGCAAAAAAAAAAAATTTTTCGCTATTTATTCCGTTTAGACGGTCCACCCTGTATATTTTTCGGTGAAAATTCTACCAGTTCTTCGCTGACAGTAGGGTTAACTACCTACCAAATTTGACCGCTCTCCGTCAAGTAGTTTTTTAGTTAATGAACCAACAGACAGACAGACAGACAGACTGACGGAATTGAGAAACCTATATTTTCGGAATCTACGTGTTCTGAAACGTCAGAATCCGAAAAAATCTCGGAGGGTGATTTTTTCTCGAATACAATACTTCCCTTCGGTATGCGAGGGAAGTAAAAACAAGATATGCAATAATTATGTTTACAAATATTACGCTGGTATTTGGATCTAGACGAGTTGTTTTGGGCTTTTTTTTCTATCATACTTCCTTCATTTTTGCATAACACACCACACACCTGTTTTTCTTTGTTTCTGTCAAAAGATGAGGTTCGGGATCATGATTATCGAGTTGCAACAGGAATAGACCGGATTGTTATGAGGTAATACATTGATACCACGCTGTCCACAAGAAACAATTTCCTCTTTCAGTTCGCGAAGCATTAATTTTTATATTTTTTCTCAACAAAAAAAAAAGTTTTTTTCTAAATTTAAAAACATGGAAATAAGGACCGTTACAAATATTAACATTTAATAAGAACATCAAGATCCGGTCTGAACGAACAAAAAAAATTTTTATACAGCGGGGCTCAACGTGTTAACAATCTTTGGTTGCTCAGCATATACATTTTAAGTAACCCCATAAGAAAAAATCGAGGGGTGAATATCAGGTGATCGTGCAGCTTCAAGGCTCTCGCCATAAATGAGTAACATATCAATATATTCATTAGATGTAAACACTGGCAGCATATTTCTGAAAATGAAAGAGTCTTAAGAACTACGTGGATTTGGAAGTAAATAAAAACTGAGACTAGATGGTGGCCAATATTAATGTCAATAATTTCTGCTTTCGTGTGTTATCAACAGACCCCGGCGCAAAAGTTGTTATACCAGAGACAGTCTTCAGACACAGATAAATATAATGTTTTGAATAGAGAATATTATGATTCACATAAGCAAATAAATACATTATTTATAGGAAACAAATACTTTTGCGGTAAGAAATAAAAAGTATAGCATAAAACTCATGAAATAATAAATATGCACATACGCATTATGGAATCAATAGTACAGACTTGTCAATACATGTTCAGCTTTTTATAGAAGTAAATGTGTCATGAACTATTGTGGCGTCGAGTGGCTTTCGCGTATTCAAGATTTTCTGGAACTGCGGTTTAACAGTGTAGAACTTCTCCGTACCAGCTGTGAAAAAACACTTTTGTGGACACGCAAGTCGAACAATTTAAAACATGTTTCTTCTGAATGTCATAAAATCTAAAATTTAGCATATATACATAGATATATTTCTGACGAATCCCTCTAGCCATACGCTACCTTCAACGTAAGCCGAATACAGATCAGTATACAGTAATTGATGCAATGAACATTATATATTTTTAGACTATCAGGGGGTATTACTGAGACAGTGAAATACAAAGTGAATACAGTGTTAAGAAACAACCCCGATTTCTATGTGGCAAAGAAGTGGACTGTTCAATGCCGGACATAAATATGCCATCTATAATAAAATATACTTACTTATTTTAAATATGCGCCGATTATATCGGTAGACGTTGAATGATCCTTTGCACAACACCAGTGGATATTTAGTAATAGGCGCCGGAATTTAACTTCGGAACATTTAGAACATATGCAAACAATATATTTTTATTATTCTAGTAAGGCATAGTTACTAAGTGTTTGTGTTTATACATCCAACAATAAGTGCATCAAAGTATGGCTTATAACCCTTTCGGAGCTATTTACCTTTAAATATTATGAAATTCACTAGATAGAATTATTATAAGGTAAGATATTGTATTATTGCGCATGAAAATGTTTATATAGTTCATATTGAGCAAAACCGATTCTGGCTTTAATGTCATAACTACCTCGGAGTCGGGGTCTGGTTATCAAGGCCAGCCTTATTAGTTTAAGAAAATGGATCATGGCAGCATCAAGATTAAACCATTGACATATTGTAATGTAATGGTTAACAAAATCTGGTAGGAAATAAAAGGAGAATCCAAAAATTTAAAATATACAGGGTGTTCCATTTGAAAAAGTAAAGTTGCATAACCTGCCGCCTTTTTAAGGCATCTTATATGTTTTAAAAAGAAGTGATTAAATGCACCTTTTTAAAGAGAATAACTTTTCCATTTAACATATCTTTCTGTGTCTTACCGTTTTCCAGGTAATGCTTGCTTAAATGAAGCGGGACACCTGTAGATAAATAATTTTGTATAAACATGTTTAAGGTTGTTGTTAAGGGTTGTTACCCCCATATCTTTCTTATAGGTGAAAGCACAGGCCTGAAATTCATTGTAGGAATACTTCAGGCAATAAGCAACTCAGGCGAAAAGTGTTGGTGACCAGAAATAGCGAATTTCTGTCCCAGTTTATGACCGGAAATCAAAAAAACACCAGTTCCCATGACCCTGATCAGGTGGGGCGGAGTCTCATGTTGGGGTTAAATGCTTCATTTCCTCGACTAAAATAATAAATACCAGTGAGTGCAGGATATGCAGGTTAGAGGAGAAAATGCATTTGTATTTATGGTATTATATATACTCGGGTCTCAAATGGGCAAAAAAGACCATTTTGTCAAATCACAGTACCTCCCAGAAATAAGCCTACTGTACATCTTATAAGGGTAACGAGACTTTTGTGTGTAGTGCTTCGAGTGCTACACGGGGATATTGTAATTATGACTCTGGTTCATAAACTAACTCTGTATATAGAGGGTAGGTACACATTAAAACTCATGAAAGTTTATTTTATTTTCTTTATTTGACATTTTTTCCATGGAACATCCAGACACTAAAAAAGGACATTATGCATCCCTATCACAATATGACTAGATGGTGGCCAATATTAATGTCAAATGTATACAAAATTCAAATACAGTTATCATTATAAACAATAATAGAACAACACATATCTAATAATACATTGAGAAGTCAGTACAAAAAGTTGTCACACAATAAGTACTTGAAAATAAGTACTTTAAATTAGTAATTTTAAGAAAAGTTACTTACATGTAGGTATACATCATACCAGCTTATAAAAATACAAATACTTTTTCACGTAATTTACTATAAAATCAGATGTCTACAGGTCTCTATTTAGCACCCATAGGATGAGCTACCAAATTTAAAATAATTAAAAATTGCTCATTAATTAATGAGAAAAATGCCCGTATCTATCACACAGCACAATGCGTATGTGAAAATAGGAAAATATACCAGGGCAGGGCCGGATCCGGAACTAAATAATAGGCAAGGCTTTTTCTTCTTGTCAGGGCTAACTTTGGTAATTGACATATTGCACTTAAAACACGATCGCCTACATTGTTTTAACGATGTCTAGGTACACGCTAACTTGTACGTAAATGTAAATATTATATACACGCGAATCATGACTACCTACTAATTCCATACTATAGAGTTGATTGCCAGGTGGATGGTTGGACTCTGCGTAATGTTCTCGCATAGCATGAAGGGGTCCCGGGTTCAGCTCCTAGACACCTGAACTTTTTTTGTTTTATTTTGTAACGATTAATGTATTTTTTCACAAATTGATTTGATGGCAGAAATTATGTTTTTCTGCTTTTTCCAATAATAACTTCATTCTTTCATGTAATTTTTTTAAGGTTAGGTGGTTGGTATTTATTCTGCTATCTAATTAATAAATTAATAATTTTTCAGCGCCACAGGCAGTATTAGCGTCACAGACAAAGAAAGGGGTTGCACAAAATAACACTAAAATATTTCAATTTCTTGACTTGCGTTCAGCGTTGCGGTTCATTATTGACTTGCGTGTATATAATATTTAGATTTACTTACAAATTAGCGTGCACCTAGACACAGCGTTTTTTTAATCAGAGCTTCACCTGGCTACGACCCTGTACCAAAATTTGATTTTTCAAGCTTAAGGCGATTTTAACAATATTGCAGCTAATAAATAAATATTTAAGTAATAAATAAGATCAAAAATGGACAGGAAAAATTATCTAGTTTTTTTGTTGTGTGTAAGAATTATGTTTTTCTAAAGTTTCTTCAGTAACTAAATAAAAATATAATTCCTACAACAAAAGTAAAATTGATTACTTTTTAAAATAAAATATTTACATTTTTTTACAATTAATTATCTTATATACATGAAGATTAGAGTATGTGGCTGGGTTGAACACAAAATATTTTCTTCATATATTTCTATATCACAAATTCAGAAATATTGGTTACTTTTAGAGTGTCTACACTTCTAACACTACAGCTTAACAACTTGGTTGTGTACAATTTATTTTAGGTTCAACTAACAGATCCACTTTTTATTGCACATATAGTGTCCCAAACCTTTTATAAAAATTAAGCATTTTTAATTATTTCGATTCTAAATGGCAGTTTCAGAAGAGTGAAATTAAACTTATATAGTGAGATCTTCCCAGTCCTCTTTCTCTCTCGGAGATATAGATATTCTAATTTTGTTAATATTGCACAACTGTTCGTGAATTCTTGGTGCTATAGGATTATTGGTAAGATCTACGGTTTCTAACGACGGTGCTTCTTGCAGACATTCAATTTCTACATCTGAAATAATAAAAAAAAATTGTTAAAAAATGCATAAATATGTTAAAACAGACATACTTGTAAAACATGTATTAATAGTTATTTAACAAACAAGTGTTAATCGCCGATTAACACATGAGGATTTTTCCATTGATCGTATATTATTACATTTTATTTTATGAAACAAACTTGTATTCTAATTGTTACTTTATTTATTTAATTATGATAACACATATGGAACATAAAAAAGACTTCTGATTTTATCTGGAAGTAAATTTAGAGATGCTATATTGTCACTTTATAGCACTTCTGCTGGGAGGGGGGGAATAATGAAATGTCTTCGACGTCCATAACTGTTGACAAATTATAAAAGTTCCATACGTGTTTTATTCGGTTGTCACTTAGAGTTTTAACATTAACCGTCATATTAATTGTAGTAATTTTTTATACAGAGAGAACGAGAATGACTGAATGTGCCACTCTCTAAAGATTTTTTGTATGCCACACTATTTTGTGATATATTTTTATTTGCACGTTGGCGACAGTGACTTAGTGATTTATATAGGTGATGTGCGCGTAACGTCACAAACTTAGACATTATTTGTCAGAGTTTTTTTTGTCACTTCGTTTTACTTCCGAATACCGAAGGGAAGTATTGTATTCGAGAAAAAATCACCCTCCGGGATTTTTTCGGATTTAGACGTTTCAGATCACGTACATTACGAAAAAACTACTTGACGGAGAACAGTCAAATTTGATCGGTAGTTGACGCTACTGTCAGTGAAGAAATTGTTAAACTTTCACTGGAAAATATACAGGGTGGACCGTCTAACGGGAATAAATAATGAAAAAAATATTTTTTTGCTCAAATTTAAAATTTCCACGTTTCATAAACCTATACTATACATAAAAATTTGAAAATTTTCAACATCTTTGAAAAATTTTTTACCACTAAAATAGATGAAAAAATTTTTTTCTTTGTTCAAATTTTAAATTTCCACGTTTTATGGCGTTCTAAACCTATTTCAACAAAAACAAATTTAAAAATATTTTTGAAAAATTTGAAAATGTTTTTGAAAAAATTTTTAATCACTACTATAAAATAGATGAAAAATTTGTGTTTGCTCAAAATAAAAAATTCCACGTTTCATGACATTCCAAACCTATTTCGGAACAAAAAATTTGCAACATTTTTTTACCATTTTGAAAAAATATTTTAACCACTAGAATAGATGGGAAACATTTTTTTTTGCTCAAATTTAAAATTTTCACGTTTCATGGCATTCTAAACCTATTTCAGAAAAAAAAACGTTTTTAAATTTGTAATCTTTTTTTACCACTATAAAATAGAAGGAATCTTTCCTTTTTGCTCAAATTTAAAATTTCCACGTTTCATGACATTCTAAACCTATTTCAGGAAAAAAAAATTGAAATTTTTTTACCAATATTTTTGAAGTTTCAAAAAAAATGAATTTTTTTAACCACCACTATACTTCCTCTTCACTACGTGAATGTGGAATTGAAAATGTGACAGATGGCAATAATATTTGGCATATGCACCTATTATATTTTTATTGAACAATGTACAGGGTGGTCATCCCAAGAAATAATTCAGTCATGATGGACATTTGTAAAGGTATTTGCGCAAGCCTTCCATATTTGGCACCTGTCATTTAGTATTGAACTTTTGCTGTTGGATGAGCACTCTGTATATTTTTTTGACCAAAACTTATCAGGTTTTCTTTGTAATAATAGTGATAACTATATTCCGATTATTATTTTCAATGTCATTTTGTAATTATTAATCTTTTAGACTGACCACCATGCACAAATAAAGAGGGAAGTTTTGTGTAAATACCTTTACCGATTTTTTTATCTATGAAATAAATCAAAAATTTTAAATCTACGGGAAAAAAACAAACGAATTTAATTTTAAGAAATTATACTTTCACACTGATCTGTAAATAGGTACAAAATATTTTTTGTCAGTTTCTTAAAATTACCTACGTAAAAATTAAAATAAAAAAAATCATCATAGAATTTAGCATTAATGGTTTTCTGCACTCGTTTTTAGCAGCATACAGTAACATACCCTTGCAGATGCTATTCTATATTAAAATTACGTTTATGTGTATGTACTATGTTTTGGAAAATATTACTCTGTTGTTTTCAAAAGATTCCTTTCCTGCTTAAATATTTTAAATATATTATTTCAATGTTGTGAATAGAAATTAAGTTTTGTGTTTAATTTTTTTAATACTTAAAAATCACTTTTAAATAAAAAGCGATTGATTGAAATCAATGATATTGATCATACAATTTAAATCAGAAATGAAAATAAATTCTACATGAATGATGGAGATTTCTAAAACAAAGGGCACTTACCAACTATATGGTTGTTACTGACATTTAGTTTTCGAAGTTTTGGTATTTTAAATATACAATTTGGTAATGAAATAAAGGTGTTGTGTGATATATTTAGCCTTTCTAAGGAACCCATTTCTGCACATTCATCAGGCAATTTGGACATTTGGTTATGTGATAAATTAAGATCGGTTATGAGATTAAACTTAAACGCAAATTTAGGAGGTATTTTGGTAATCACATTATCACTTAGATCACAGGTTTTTAGTTCGGTATGCCTCATAAGGTGGTAGACGGCATCTGGCACTTGCATTAGTTGACAGTTTGAAAGATCTGTAAAGAAAAAAATAATTAGTGTTGAAAAACTAAGCCTCGGAATCGGAAATTAATTGGAAAATCAAAATTATTTTATACATTAACACTATGGAGGAAAGTAGTTCAAAACTAGTAATAGGTGGCGCCTTTTTTAAATTAAAAATTACACCAATGCCTAGGCCTGTTTAGTGGTGTTGTTCGAGATGCGCTTTTACAAAAAATAATACAAGATGAGTTTTGTCTGTTTCAATTACTTGTATTATCGTGTTCCCATTAAATTTGCACTACTGAGTTTTTGAGATAAGGAACTAAAAAGCATATTATGACAAAAAGTAATGATGAACTCGATCACGAAAGTCGCTACAAGACGTCTTTAATGCTATACCAACTAAATGAACATAGTCTAGTTGTGGCTAGACAAATTAATTAAATTCGAGATGATCCAAACTAAAACCTGCACATAATATTCAGATTGGTTAATTTGTTACCTAAACTATGTGATAAGTTTTTGATTTCATTTAATAAAAATAATACATAAAAAAAGCGTAATTGAATAATATATGCGACTCATAATCAGACTCGTTATATAACACAATTGCATCGAACTTACGATTGTATTATTCAGGATATTACAATAACTACGTAAGTAAAAAAATACTAATTAAAGCTAAATTGCTAGTTATTAATCATGCATTAATTATACTTGCATATGGATTCTAAAATCCTTAAGCATTCTTACGGTTTTAAATTACTAAATTCTAGAACCATATAAATATACAAATACAAGTGTTTATAGATAGATAAAAGTATTTTTGGGAAAAATTTATATGGAAAGTTGAACATTCTGTAGGTTAAACACCAAGGAAAAATTGCGAAATCGATCCTAATTGAAATGTTTGAGAAATGGCCCCCTAAATACCGGTAAAATAAGTGAAAAATTATGTTTTTTATTTAAAACGGCTCCCACAACTTTGATTCAATTTAACACATAGATACCTACTATCATAGAACCATGTGAGAAGGTATGTGTAGTTCCTCCTAGAAAATGCAGCATTCTCTTATGGTAGATGTTACAAAAATCAATAAAAGAAAAAATAAAAACCATAATTTGACATGATCAGAAATAGTGAATAGGTATTATAAAGAATTTAGCACAAATCTCTTTGATCACAAGGGTTCTTGACCAGAGGAATCATTGTGTACGATTAAAAATGGTTATGAGATTACTAAAATTCTTAGTTTTAACTATCACCAGATGATTCCAACTTGTTGGCCGAAACCCGCTGAACTATACATACTAGAAAATGAGCAACACTGGGCAGTATTCTAAACTTTCACAAAAATGTTTAAAAGATCAATATATAATATCTATATTCGTAACATATAGCTGTGGCTGCATATAGCCATTCGCACAAATCGAATGTTTCGAACGAGGGAGTATATAGGATTGGTAAGTAATAATAACAATAACCGCACTCTACACTTAACAAAATTATATTTATGACTATATTATTAAATAATTTTTTATATAATCCACAGCATGCTTTTTTTTTTCAACTTTCGTTTTTCTGTTCTTTTTCTGTCTTACTTTGTTAAATATATAATATAAAGCAGTCTGTCCCTCTCGGAAGTGTAAATTAAATGTATTCTAAAAACATTAAAGTCCGACGTAAACAGATAGCCCCACTTTATCTTTCTGAAGATTCTGCTCATTCCATAGTGAGATCATTCCAAGATGAATGTCACCTCCTATTGTCACCTGTTGTGTAATTGTAAACATTTAATTTATTTATATGTAATAAAATGTTCAACCCTTTTGCCAAAGTTATACAGTTAAAATCTATTAATAGTATCACATAAGTATCTCCTATGATATTAGTAATCTAGCTATTGTTTAATATTTGTAGGTATATAGTTATTTTATATTACAAATAAATCATGATCACTTTACTAAGTTTATTAAACATAAATCTTTTGATAATGCATCTTCAGACGGCATTTTTATGATAGAAAGTTACTGAACTTTTTTTAATAGACGTTGAAAAATTATAATTACTTGTTGGAAGAAACCATCTTTCCCATAACATCGTTTATAGTGTGTCGTCATGAAGAGATAATACTTGGATTCAGCTTGTCTTTGATTAAACTCTATAGAATTTGGGAAGACAATTTTGAAAGCATCGCTTCTGATCCGATTCGTTTCCTTTTCAAAAGTCCTAGTCACAAAGTTGTTTTCGTCCTGTATAGTGAATAATATGAGAAATAAGATTCATTTGCAAAATTGTAATTATTACATAAAACCGATTACCGTTGCTTACCTAAAAACCTAAAGCAACGTTTTTGGAAATTTAATTTAATTAAAAACTATACTCGTTATGCTACTGAGAGGTTAAAAATAAATAACAATCTAATCGTTCTAGACAAAATCGCGATTAGTGATCCAGATAGAATTTTAGAATTTATTGAAAACTTTTGAAACGTTTTTCGCCCAAAGGCTAAGCATTTCCAACAGACAGAATGATAGATAACCAGTCCTTCATGAAAATGTAATGCATTCGAATTTTTCTTAAAGACGAGGTATGTAAATAAATTCAGTTTAGGGCTTTTCTGGTTTGTAGCACAACCAGATATGGGTTGTCACAGAAATATAAAGTTTTGTTTTCAGTAGATTTTAATTTTTTATTAGTCGAGGAAATGAAACAGGAAAAGCCTAAACCCCATCATGAGACTCCGCTCCACCTGATTTTTATGTGACACGGTGCAAAATGTTCCTAAAGATGTACAGAACAAAGTCAGGGTCATGGGAACTGATGCTTCTTCGATTTCCGGTCGTAAACTGGAACAAAAGTTCGCTATTTATGATCACCAACATTTTTCTTTAATAGAATTGAGGAAATGAATATATTACTAGCAAAAATACTCGTAATTATTTCAAACTCTTACTAAAGACTCATCATAGATAAGTACAAAAACATATATCCTTCTTAACAAAATACTTTGCTGGCTACATGCCACGAACAACATTGAATTATAAGAAAGAAATATGCACATTACGTACAGATAACTGTCACAATAATGTTAGTTTTAATTTTAAATTATCCTGTTCAACAAAACCAAAAAACAACTAAAGACAAAAACACTTACCAAAACTTTAAAAACTTTCACAGACACGTGTTTCTGTATCCTACACAAGGATACTTCTTCAGTGCTACTTCTTTCAAAGTTGAAAATGAACTAAACAGTCACTTACCAGGTAATACGTATTTATGCAATAATTATTTATGGTTCTAACGAACAAGATAATTGGTAAGTGTTTTTGTCTTTAGTTGTTTTTTGGTTTTGTTGAACAGGATAATTTAAAATTAAAACTAACATTATTGTGACAGTTATCTGTACGTAATGTGCATATTTCTTTCTTATAATTCAATGTTGTTCGTGGCATGTAGCCAGCAAAGTATTTTGTTTAGAAGGATATATGTTTTTGTACTTATCTATGATGAGTCTTTAGTAAGAGTTTGAAATAATTACGAGTATTTTTGCTAGTAATATATTCATTTCCTCAATTCTATTTTAGATTACTCTTACATTGTAGGGAATTTGCATTTGCATTTGATTATTTTTCTTTAAGTTGAGAAAGAATTGGATTTTATATTTTGAACAATTATAAGCATTTTTTTACTCTTGACATGTTTTATCCAACCTCACCCTTCTCGATATATAAGCGTCTAAAAAAAAAAAGTATTTAATTTCTATATTTTCTAATAACTAGTATTTTTGATCATTAACGCAAATTAAAACATATGGACTTTATATTTTGAGCAATTCTAAGCATTTTTTGACTCTTAACATTTTTTACCTAACCTCACCCTTCTCGGGATATAGGCATTTAAAAATAAAAAAACGTATATTTAATCTAAAAAAACTGGTATTTACGATTATTTATGGGCGTTTATTATGAATTACATGGGGACTCTATATTTTGGACAATTCTAAACATTTTTGACTCATGATATTTTTTACCTAACCTCACCCTTCTTGAGATATAAGCGTTAAAGATCTTACATCGCGCTAAGGGTGGGGTTAGGTAAAAAATGTCAAGAGTAAAAGAATGCTTAGAAGTGTCCAAAATATAAAGTTGAATGTCCTAATTGATAATAAATGACCAATAATAATCGTAAATACTAGTTTTTTGTTAAAAAAAGCTTAAATATACGTCTTTTTTTAATTTTTAAATGCCTATATCTCAAGGAGGGTGAGGTTAGGTAAAAAAATGTCGAGTCAAAATATAAAGTCCACATAATCCATCCAAACGCCCATAAATAATCGTAATTACTAGTGTTTTGAAAAAAAGAAAGGTTAAATAAAAGTTTCTTTTTTTAAACGCTTATATCTCGAAAGCGGTAAGGTTAGGTAAAAAATATCAAGTCAAAAAATGCTTAGAATTGTCCAAAATATACAGTTTTAGTTCAAAATAAGCGCCCAAAATACTAGTTATTTTAATAAAAAAGCCTAAATACACGTTTCTTTAGACGCTTATATCTGGAGAAGAGTGAGGTTAAGTAAAAAATGTCAGGAGTCAAGAAATGTTTAGAATTGTCCAAAATGTAAAGGCCATATGTTCTAGTTCATGATAAGCGCCAAAAATACTAATTTTATGAAAATAAAATTTAAATGCGTTTTTTTAAACGCTTATATCTCGAGAAGAGTGAGGTTAGGTAAAAAATGTCAGGCGTCAAAAAATGCTTAGAATTGCCCAAACTGTAAAGACCATATGTTCTAGTTCATGATAAACGTCAACAATACTAGTTTTATGAAAAAACGCCTAAATACATATTTTTTTAAGCTTATATCTCGAGAATAATGAGGTTAGGTAAAAAATGCCAGGAGTCAAAAAATGCTTAGAATTGTCCAAGATGTAAAGGCCATATGTTATAGTTTATAAGAAGCGCAAAAAATACTAGTTCTATGAAAATAAAACCTAAATACACGTTTTTTTAACGCTTATATCTCAAGAATAGTGAGGTTAGGTAAAAAATGTCAAATCAAAAAATGCTTAGAATTGTTCAAAATATAAAGGCCACATATTTTAGATCATAAGCGCTCAAAATACCAGTTTTTGAAAAAGAGCCTAAATACACGTTTTTTTAAATGTTTATATCTCGAAAAGAGCGGTTAGGTAAAAAATATCAAAAGTAAAAAAATGCTTAGAATTGTCCAAAATATAAAGTCCATGTGTTTTAGTTCATGATAAGCGCCCAAAATACTAGTTATTTGAAAAGAAAAACCTAAACACAAACGATCAAACATTTTTTTAATGCTTATATCTCGAAAAGAGTGAGGTTGAATAAAGAATGTCGAGTCAAAAATTGCTTAGAATTGTCCAAAATATAAAATCCAATGGTTCCTTTCCAACTTAAAAAAAATTGTTGGTGGTCGGAAATAGCGAATTTTTGTCCCAGTTTACGACCGGAAATCGAAAAAGCACCAGTTCCCATGACTCTGACTTTGTTCTATACATCTTTAGGAACATTTTGCACCATTTCACATAAAAATCAGGTGGGGCGGAGTCTCATGGTGGGGTTAAATGCTTCATCTCCTCGACTATTGATTAGATGGGCTTTTGTTCTCATTTGTAACTAAATGTTCATGACCGTCTATGGGGTTATGTAGATAATAGTTTAATCTGCATAGCCGTAGGGGACTATGTGGATACTAGTGTTACAATAAGAATTTTCAAATAAGAAATATACAAATTCAGTTTAGAATATTAATTGCTAGCTAGCATAACCAGAATTCAAGTTATTGAAAAAATGCAAAGATTGGAAATTTATTTTACAGATAGTTTTTCTTTTTAGTCCAAATCCTATAAAGAATATGTTTTATTACACTCTAAATGTCAATGAACAAATTACAAGAAATGTCAATGGACCTTTTCAGTAGGTACTCAATCCCATACCTAAGTATATTGATTTGAAAGTTTACACATTACAATGAATTCTGAGCTATTGGGTTTCGTATAAAATTGTTGCTTACTTTCAGAAGAAAAAATATATACAAAACGCATTTCAAACGCGCGCGTATCGATGGCGTCACTTAAGACTGTACAGTGAATTTAAGCTACCTATGTAGGTTGCAGTGATTACGACAATTTGACAAGTGACGACGCGACAGTTGACTTCATCAAAAATGTGCCTAGTTCTAGGTACTTTCTTTTTTACGTTTGCCATTTTAAACCACAATTTTCTTCTGTTTTTCTTTTGAGGAGATAAAAAAATCATTTATTTGGGGTATCAACATTATTATTTGAACAACTTGGCATGAAACACTCCTTAAACATTTTGTTTTGGATGGTAAACACAATCCTAACCTAACCTTCTGACATCTGATTTAAAATGACAACTGACAGAGTAGTGAGAAACTAGCAGTCAAGGCAGCAACTTTGTAAAATTAAAATAGTTATAAAATATGGTAGTTATTTCAATGAGTAGTTGCCAAACATGTAATAAAAATTCTTACTGAAATAGCTCATTATTCGTTTTGGCATATAAGCTGGAATATCCTATAACACGAAATTCCATGCTCTAAATCCTAATAGCTATTTATAGCCCCGATCTCCCCTAATAATGCACTGATTAACAAAGCACGGATTTATCAAGAGTAAAGGTAGGTTAAGGGTTATATGCATAGAAAGCCTACTTAATTTAAATATTTAAAAAACAGTCTCTTCGACATTTTATAGGTACCTAGATCCTGATTTTCCTGGGCATCCTCGCACCTGTGAATTACTCTCGTTACAGCTGAGGCCATTACTACGAAGTGAAAACTGATAATAAAAAGTGAAACGATCGAGTTAGCGCGAGCGCAGCGTGTACTCAACTATTTCCGCTCTTACAACTCGGTTATTTTTAAACAATATGAAGGTGATGCCGGGCAGTTTCTATTTTTTCCACGGCAGGTTTTACTCTTGGGTGGATTAAAAATGTATCGCGTATTTTATATCATGCGTGTAATCGTTTTTATTTTGGTTCTGAAATAATTGAATTGTTTGTGAAAATAAACAGCGTGTAATTTAAGACAATCTATTATTTAAAATGTATAATGAATGCTTTCAAAATTAAGGCCTATTCTAAATTAAAGCTTGCATTTTAAAACTGTTGTTTTATTGTTTTTTGTGCAGCGAGTTATTCGGTCTTTCAATGGTATTGCTAAAATTGAGATGTAAGAAGATTTGAGACAGTTTAACACTACAGTTGTTCCTAAATCATCGCTTCACAGGAGAAAAAAAAAAGGATAGCAGAAAACATTTTAACCTTTAACAAAATTAAATGGGTGGTGTCCAGCTTTAAACCCTTTAAATCACCAGGCAGGGGATGGCGCGTTCTTCCTGCCCTACTTCAACAGGGCATCCAGGAACTCATCCCATGCCTCCATGTCTGAGGAACATATTTAAATCCAGATTGGATATATAGGCGAGTCTGCCTGGGGTAAAAAAGAGGTGATTTCACAAATTTTGTATACCATTTAAGTTAGCAACGGATTCTTTCCACTGAACAAGATTTCCTTATGAAAAATTTTCGTAAAACGCGAGATTCATGGTCGAATAATTGTTTCAACAAATTTGTTTGCGTTTTTATTTAATAAAATGAAAAATCTTGATTCAATCGAAATATATTATCAATACGCGTCGTTTGGCGCCAGGCACAACTCATTTTGTCAACCCGTTCATTTGTTATAGCCAAAATAAATTACCTAATTAACAAATTGATTACTCCGAAACTAATAAGGTCAAGACATTGTTTTTTTCAAAATACATATGCCTTTTATACCAAAGAATATACCATATTTTTTTGGCTCGATATCTTCAGTACTTTTTGATTGTTTAAACAATTGGCATAATTTGTTAATTAGCAAATAACTTTTTTTCGAAAGTTTGATCTACTTCAAGCCAACTTTACACGATGAATATTGATGTCGGGCATAATCCCCATAGAAGTCTGCACGAATGCAACTTTTTGCTTTTGTTTATTTAAAGTTCAAATTAATTTTGCAAATTAACAAATGGAATATCTCGGCCCTGGGTAAGCGTATCGAAATGGGGTTTTGTGCACATGAAAATGCTTGAGAAAAGGAACATTTTGAGACCAGAAAAAACTTGATCGGATAACCGGAACCAGAAATAAAAGTGATATTGCGTGAGAGGCTCTAATTTGTTTATTAACATCTTTTTGGACACAAGGCTTGGTGCAAATGAAAGCTACCAAGTTTTTCCATCAACCACAAAAAGTTCTACAAAAAATATTCAATCCCTGAAGAGCTATACGCGTTTTTGACCCTTAAAAAAATCTCTCCCGCAATGTGAAAACAGTAAGATTTGACGCGCAATGGGGTGGCGGGTTCGATCCTCGGTGTGGTCAAATTTTTGTTGTTGTCAAATTCACTTTTTTTGTGCAATAAAATATTTCCTATAAATAAAACAATTTTTAAATTGTAAAAAACGCTATAAATAATTATTTATTCTTGAGAACTTCATTAAATCCGTAACTCTCGAGCTGATGCTGTGCGCCGCTTTGTATGCTCTACATTTCTTATAGTCGAAATCATGGACCGGTGGAATGCTCTAATAGTTATTAGCGTTAATAGTTATTAATTTTAAATATTTGTAATTAAAACAATAAAATAATAATGCCATTAAAATAGTTAAATCTTTTCATTATTTCTCATTTACAAATAACAAAGTGTGTGTTTTTTTCATGAGACGTGAACTTTTTTTCATTATAGGAACAAAGTGAAAAAAGAAATTTGTTTCCTTTTTATGTTTGGTCTTTTTTCGACAGGCACCCCCCTCGAATAAAGTAAAAGAAGCCTTCTCTTTCACAAAAAGTAGTAAAAAAAATAAAAACTACCAACAAACCCTCGTTGGACAAGATCAATCATATGTTTGTTGCAAGATAGCCATTTATTTAATGAAAATTGCAAAAAAAAAATATTTACGATTTTAAAAATTTCTCAGAAAGCGAAACATTTATAATCATAAAAAATACTTCGTTACATGAAAAAAAAGCAAATTTGACGAAAAAAAAATTGCCCACACCGAGGATCGACCCGCCACCCCCACTGCGCGTCAAATCCTACTATTTTCACGTTGCGGGAGAGATTTTTTTAAGGATCAAAAACGCGTATGACTCTTCAGGGATTGAAATTTTTTGTCGAACTTTTTGTGCTTGATGAAAAAACTTCTTAGCTTTCATTTGCACCAAACCTCGTGTCCAAAAAGTTGTTAATAAACAAATTAGAGCCTCTCACGCAATATCACTTTTATCTACGATTCCGTTTATCCGATCAAGTTCTTTCTAGTCTCAAAATTTTCCTTTTCCCAAGCACTTTCATATGCACAGAACCCCATTTCGATACGCTTACCCAGAGCCGAGATATTCCATTTGTTAATTTGCAAAATTAAATTTAAACATTAAATAAACAAAAGCAAAAAGTTGCATTCGTGCAGACTTCTGTGGGGGTTATGCCCGACATCAATATTTATCGTTTAAAGTTGGTTTGAAGTCGATCAAACTTTCGAAAGAAAAGTTATTTGCTAATTAACAAATTATGCCAATTGTTTAAACAATCAAAAAGTATTGAAGATATCAGGCCAAAAAAATATGGTATATTCTTTGGTGTAAAAGGCATGTATTTTGAAAGAAACAATATAATGATGACCTTATTAGTTTCGGAGTAATCAATTTGTTAATTAAGAAATTTATTTTGGCTATAACAAATGAACGGGTTGACGAAACTAGTTGTACCTGGCGCCAAACGACGCGTATTGAAAATATCTTTTGATTGAATCAAGATTTTTTCGGATCCGTCAAACCGTTTTCATTTTATTAAATAAAAACGAAAAAAAATTGTTTAAACAATTATTTGACCGAAAAGCTCGTGGTTTAGGAAAATCTTTCATAAAAAAATTCTGTTCAGCAGAATTTTCCCTATAAGAATCCGTGGCTAACTCAAATGGTACAGAAAATTTTTGGGAAAAATCCCAGGCAGACTCGCCTAATATATTTTCCATTCTTGGAGAAAAGTTAAAGAGTTATTTCAAAAATAAGTAGGCGTCCATCGTATGAGCCTAAATCATATCGCCCCGTTATATTAACATTTTTCTCCCAAAAACAATGGACAAAAAATATTCGATCAACATATTAGAAGTGAAACCCCTACAGGAGCTCTGCTTCATCCCAGACAATTTACCTGTCAACCTGACAAATTAACAATAAGTGTTCTGCATGGCGCTTAAAGGCATTTGCGGAGAAAGAAGTGGCATTCATAGGTATAGAGGATACATCTGACACCTCTTATGAATCCATACAAAGGAAAACATGGTCCCTAACAATTATCCATGCTAAAAAAACCGAATAATTACTGCAAATGGGAGGGAGGAGTTCGCCACAGTGATTGCAATCAAGGACTGTTGTTCACAGGGAAACACTCTAGGCCAAGCGAAAAATTCATAACTTACTCGACACAAGGCTTCTAGAACTAGATAAGTCCGACTTGAGTCAGATAGCTACTTAAACAATCTACAATTTTTTCTTTCGTCTGAGGCACGCAATCAACGAACTAATACTCTAGGCCAAGCGAAAAATTCATAACTTACTCGACACAAGCGAACTAAGAATGTAAATCACTACAAAGGTATTGTTCCGCTATAGCAATTTTTCGCTGGAACTTGTAACATTTCAAAAGTGTAGTATATTTGTTTTGAATCTTTTTTGAATTAAATCAAAGACCGCGAAAGCATTTGTTTAAACAAAAGAATGTTGAAAATTGTGTTTTTTTGCAGTTTTTGTTAAGTATCTCCGGTTGTATAGCTTGCGTCGCAATGAGGAAAAAAAGCTGAATGTTCGTAATGAGATTGTAAAGAAAACTAGATTTGTTCGAACATCCTTGGTCAATTTGTACTGTATGGTAAGTAGGGTTTTACTAGTTTCTTAAGTAAAGTGGTTAAGACAAAAAAAATGTGGACAACGTCTCAAATAGTATGGTTTGGATATATTCAAAATATATGTTTATGTATATGGTTTGCAAATAATTACTGTTTCCTTTCGTCATTGGCAACGTTACCAGAAGTTGGATTCCAAAAATAACTATTTAATTACAGTCCTCTATACATTGGTGTCGGTACTTCCGCAGGTTTTAAACTTAACGACTGCGATGATCTTAGCTAAATTTAGATACCTCTATCAGCTGATATTCTATAAACACACATTCCAGGTGGTATCTCTCGCTAGCAGATAGACTTAAATTTTTTTTTTAAAGAGGTTCTCAATTCAACCCATATGTATGTTTTTTATATTTAATCATTTCGCTTAATCAGTATCAATGGAAATGCTTTGCAAACTGTAGACTATGGGTGGGAAGTGGGCCCTATTGGTTCCATCAAGTCTAGGTACAATGTAAGCAAGAATAAGACATATATTTTCTATTCGAGAATATGGTGAATTCGCCGGGACTAAAATTGTGTTTAAATTGATAGTTAGATATTGTTGAAGTTATTGTACTGAATCTGATGTCAAATGTTATGATGCAGTTAGTTGGAGAAACGCTCATCAGTATAATATAAAGTTAAAAAAAACTTACTACAAGCAACCGGTCGTATTTCGAACCAGCGATTCTACGAATTCTAGTATGAAACTTAACCGTTAGATCATAGTCCATTAGGTCAAAACGTGTTAATGTCTACATATAATGTGTCCATCGGAAAATCATATTTCCACGGTTAGATATTATATTATTATGAAAATTTCTATTCAACCAAAAACATCAGAATTAAGATCGTTTTTTAAAATTTCATTAATTAACAACTTTTTTGTTTCCTTATAGCCCAGGCAGTGTAGCTAATTTTGTCTATAAATCTCAGACATGTTCGGGGGCAGATGATTATTTTTTTTATGAGTTATATGAAGTGCAATTAATGAGAACATCTAAAGTTTACATGATTTCCAGACCAGCAACATTAAAAAAATTGAAAAACTTTTTTTACGGTGTATTTTCAAAATTTTTAACGTGAGTCGATATGTGGAAAAATAAAAAATATTTTCATAAAGAGAATACATTTTTAAGCTAAAAATTTCGCTAGAAAAATTTTTATTAAAGTCACAGAATTTCCATAAAAATTATTGAAATAGAAGTAGTGGGGCAAGCGATGTGTGAATCTGCGTATAGCACATATTTGCAAAATATTGCCTCAGATACGAAATATATTGTGAAAATGGCATTATTAAACAATATTTGTTAGAGAAAGTAATAGAAAATTATAATTATAAATGAGATTTAATATATAAAAAGTCATACATAACATAATAGCAGTATAACAGGAGTCGAGCGCTTCCGCGCCGGTACCTGAATACAGTGCTTTGTATTATTATACAAGTAGACAAATGTGCCTTTTGATTATATTCTATGTATACGTGGTACTCTTGTCTACTTATTCTGTAAGTATCAAAATTTATATCATATTTCTTAGCGAACTACATTCCCGAGACTGTAAATATCGGTATTTTTGCTTATCACGTGATACACTGAAGATTTAGAAAAACATGTTGAGTTATATAATTCCCTTTTTGAATATTTGAAAAGCTGATATGTTTTACTTTAACTCATTTGTTTTATGTATCTAAGTGATTTCTTTTCCGAGTTCCGATAACACGTATACAGGGGGTCCCAATAACAAACAACAACAACAAACTCCTAGGCCTGATATATTCTAACTATAGAATAGAGGTACTTTAATTCTGTAAAAGTCAATGCTTAGAGCATAAAGAGAGCTTCATTTTTTAATATATTTGTTATTTTAATATATCAGTATATAGATGGCGCTGTACTCAGAAATATTTCGATGGCAGAAACTTTGAAATGGGGTTTATGTTCTAAAAAAAAAAAGAAATACCATAAAACTAATCGTTTTCGAGATATTTGAGTCCAAATGTTGGCATTTGCCAATATTGAATAATTGTAATCCCTTCAACATTTCAGTCCTTTAACTGGGACAATCTGTATTTAATTTACAAATTTTGGAAGAAAATATTTAAAGAATTTTTCATATCTTATGAATTAAATATATTTGAAGTAACCCTTGGAAAAAAAAACTAAAAATATTGTTTATCATATAATTCAAACATTTAAGCAATAAAAAAACAATTACGAACATAAAACAATTTTTACGAACTAATGAAATTAAAATAATCAAAATTATTGCCATTTTCTTCAACACACATCGTAACCTATTAATTAGTTCAGATCTACAAACTTTTAATAATGTATGCCGATTAATGGCGGCAACATTAGTATAAATTATATTATATAGCTCTGCCATGTCGCCTATAGGTTCTTTGTACACTTTACTTTTTAAAATTCCCCACAAATAAAAGTCTAATGGAGTAAGGTCAGAAGATCGAGCGGGCCATCTAAGTACTACATTGGTAACGATCCATCTTCTTGGGTATGTTTGATTTAAATAATTAACAACGTTGTGATGATTATGTAGGCCTGCTCCATCGTGATGAAACCACATATTATCCAACTGAGCGAACAAATTCCTTAATAGTACTTGTAAATCCTTTTGCAAACATTGTAAATATTTTTCACCTGTTAAATTCTCATGGTAGAGGTATGGGCCAACAATGTAACCATTAACGATACCACACCAAACATTTACTCCAAAACGATTCTGGGATCTGGTATGTCTCATCCACCTAGGGTTCTCTTGAGACCAGTAACGACAATTATGTGTTGTGATTACTCCATTGTTGTGGAATCGACTTTCATCACTCCACATAATTGTATCTAAAACATTTGGATTTTCTTCTAAGAAAATTGAAAATTGTGGCAAAAAATCTAATCTCCGCTCATTGTCCCCTGGAATCAAATGATGAATTAAATGAACTTCATATGGAAAAAATTTGTTTGTTTTAAGAATTCTGTGGCAGGTGGAACGTGCAATATTTGTTTCTTCCGTCAACTTGCGTACTGACATGTTTGGGTTATTTTCTAGATGTAATACCAATGCAATATTTTCATCAGTTGCAGTTCATTTTCTTCTTGTTGTTTTTGGTTTCTGAAAACCTCCATAATTTTTCAAATTAGAACACAAACTTACAAAAGTTTTCCGATCTGGTAAAGGTCTGTCAGGAAAACGCATTTCATATAAACTTACAGCTCTTGAAGCATTTTTACGACATTCCCCATAAATTAAAATCATGTTTAATTTATCTTCATTTGTATGAGAAACCATATTTAATATAAATATTCATAAAGAAAACAATAATTAGGTACAATAATACAGTTCTATTGACACACCAATAAACAAAATGTGATTGAAATTGAGAAATGTCAAAACTATTATTCCAAAAGTAACTTTAATTGTATTCAATTTATAAGGTATAAGGGTTATTATACTCACTAGATATCAAATATTTTTAATTAAATCTAAACTAATCACAAAGCAATTATATGAAAAAAAATATTTTCTTCTAAAATTTGTAAATTAAATACAGATTGTCCCACTTAAAGGACTGAAATGTTAAAGAGATTACAATTATTCAATATTGGCAAATGCCAATATTTGGACTCAAATATGTCGAAAACGGTTAGTTTTATGGTATTTTTTTTATAACATAATCTGCTTCTTTCACATAAACCCCATTTCAAAGTTTCTCCCATCGAAATATAACTTTAGAGCACAGCGCCATCTATATACTGGTAAATTTAAAAAACAATTATACTCAAAAATGAAGCTCTCTTTATGCTCTACAAATTGGTTTTTACAGAATTAAAATATCTATTCGTTTAGAATATATCCGGCCTGGGAGTTTTTATTGGGACACCCTGTATATATTTGTTCGATAATTTCTGAAATTACGAAATCATAATAATTTCAGAAGTGCTGTTTATTTAAACTACATTAACTTAATCAAATGTAAGTTAATGAAGTTCAAACTGACACATTTCTCGAATGTTTCTCGAAGACCAAAAAAAATTTCTTACGGATTATCATTCAATATACAAAATTGAGGTCATTTTCGAAATATAATACATATTATATATATTAATGATTTGCTTCTATATATTAGCCTTATATTAATATGCAATTAAATGCATAAGAAAGGTGAGGCTTCCAGCTATAAAATGATACCTTACTTTTTTAATCTGTGTAAATTTTGTTTGTCTAGCGAAGGGTTTTTCGCGTACCGTGGACTGCAAAACGCACGGGCAATCTTCTCCGTTCTTCATCCAGTGTCTCTACATCACTAATTTTTGATGGAAAATCCGTGGCATTAGACGAAATTTTTGTAGATACATTTTTTGTGTGAAAATATATGCTATTTCTAAAGATATTTTGTATTTTCCCATACGTCGACTCATGTTAAAAATTTTGAAAAAATTCCGAAAAAAAAAAGTGTTGCCGATCTGGAAATCATGTAAACTTTATGTGATATTATTGCTTACCATCCAAAGAACTCATGAAAAAAAATCATCCGCCTCCGATTTGTTTAGAGGTAAATATCTCTAACGACTGGGTTGTTATCAATTTTGTTCTTCATCTAGCTAACACTAACTTATTGCCCAAAAAATACAATAGGGCTTTTCTTTCTTGAGTTATCGTATTTACAAGAAATTGACATACGAACAGACAAATTTACGGGCGGAACGAGGATTTTTTTGAAAGTTCAGAATTCAGTCCCTAACACAATGGTGTGAATTTTTTTCTTTACAATAGATATTTACGGCTTTAGAAATGTGGCAGTCAAATGCAATATACTCCTCGTTTTCGTATTTGCGAAGGGTATAATAAAGGTCGAAATTGGTAACAAGTTTTAGTACTTCGAAAAATAACATTTATGTCGGTAATAAATGCATAATACATTATTTATTAATAAATTGCTAAATTAAAATAATGATCTCGAAAGTGTAAACAACGAAGTTATTCAATACAACTTTGTTCCATTTACTTTCGTTTTCACCGGGAAGTGAATCGGAGTATTGCAGACAATGAAATGTTACAAGTGTATTCTTTATTACTGTGCGATAGATGTACAGGAAATATCATTTTGCGTTTATTTGCATTAAATTCTGTTATGTATGTAAATAATTTGAACCGTATATAGCTAAAGAGGAAATATTGATTCATGCCGACCGAAAAGGATTTTCAATTATTTTAACCTACTACTTTGAACGTATTAAAGCAGAGCCATTGAAGGTTTATGTGAATTAACAGTGTCCCACCAACAAACATGACTCCTCTTTTTAAATTTGGTAAACAAGGAACTAGATTCTAATTTATTTTTAGAAAATTTCTTATCAACAAGAACACAACAATATTATCTTTATTATCAAACGAGCACAATATGAATATAACCATTACGGCGCATTTTTAAACAATACATTGGAGAAACACGGAAAACTTAATTAAGATATTAATTAGATTCTCAGACAATTAGATTGTATTTACGATTATAGGTGGGTACTTAAGGTCGTGTTTATTTATTGCTATGTTAGAAATATTGATGAAATTAAAAACATTGTTTCATGAGTTGCAAATACATTTAGATTGGGATTCTAACTTTACGGAGAGTCCAAATTTAATTTTAATATGAATAAATAAATAAAAAACTAGAGGTAGACATTATGATTTTTGCTGTTTTCTTTGGAGTTTTTAAATAATTGCTGAATAATTGCTCGCTAGTTTTTGAAAATAAGCTTCTTTTTGGTGTAATTGTTCTTCCTCAACCTAACACTAGTTTACCATTTAAATTTCAATATGATTCGAGTCTGGGCTTTTGAGTTACCGAGTTACCTCCATATAAGGAGGATGAGAGAAGATTATTGTATTTCTTTTTGTTGACTTTTCAGTGCACTTTGCGCACGAACATTTTTGTCCAAGAATATTAACATTGTATCAAAGTGCATAAAAAGTAAATTAAGCCATTTATAAACAAACTAAGTGATATAATGACTTGACATTTGACTGAACACTTCCTAATGTTTAAAACACTTTGATGAATATATTACAATTTTTTTGAGATAAATTGCTGAAAAAATTATCGAGTTGAAGTTGCTCAAAAATGTGCCGAAACGGTAATGTCGCGCACGTCCTACTTTCGCAGTCTAGAACAATCGAGCATTTTCAGGGTGCAAAACCTGCTTTATCGTATCACGATGTCTATCTTCTTATTAAACATTGCTTTTTACTTCCACATCCACGCAGTGGAGTGGAAGTATAGTAATAATAAAGAAATATCTTTTGTTGAAATAGGCTTAGAATGTCAAAAAGCGTCGAGATTTTAGCGAAAAAAAAAAAGTCTGTCTGTCTCTGTAACTTTTATTTGTGCGCACGTTTTCTCAGCAACGGTATGAGATATTAACTTGAAATTTGGTATACATATGTACCACGGCGAGATCTGGAACTAGATCATATTTTGCGATAATTCCGGTGAAGGGTTGGACGTTAAAATGGGGGTAAATATGGGAAATAAATAAAGCAAGCTGGCAAGAATAGAGAAACTTGGATATGGCAAGCTGGAAGCCATTACCATTACCATTAAAATATTCTTTATTTTTTTAGCTATGGTTGAACATATCAAATAGGTATTTATTTCATTTCATTCAAGCTGGAAGCCAAAGCCTCTTATTTTATAACATTTTTCAACACCTCAGCCACTCCCCCTCCATTATTAAAGAGGCTGATAAAATTAAATTGAGACATTCACTTGAAATTTGCCGGTGCCGTTGGGTTCAGGAGTTAATTGCGATTGTGTTAGGATAAATTCGGAGAAGGTATTTCTAATGAGTTTTCCGCAATTATCGCGCAAAAGTCACCTATCTCTCTACATTTGGAACTAGATGATATGTTGAGACGATTCCGTTGAAAGGGGGGGGGGGGGGGGTAAGTAAGAGTAAATAGAGGAAAATAAGTAAAGCAAGCTGGTAAGAGTACGGAAACTTCGGATTTGCTGTATATACTAAAATCCAAGGCTTCAAATTTCTTTATAATATTTTTCAACCACCCGCCACCTCCACTCCATTCTCCATTACTGTAGTTGATAAAATAAAATTGAGATATTTACTTGAAAGAATGACAGCAAAAAAACGGTGTTTTTTCGCCTGTTTTTGGGTAGTTGATTGCGAGCTTGAAAAAATCGTAAAAAGGTTTAGCAGGCCTCAAATTAATCGTCATTAAAAATGAAAAGAGGCATTATTCTTGGTTCTTTGAAAATGTTCAGAAGTTACCCCTATTCAGGGGTTGAAATGAATAAGTCTAAAAACAATTATATTTGTACCATCTCTATTAAATCAATCTTTAAAAAGCGAAATTACGTATTTTCTATCAAGAAGGGTTAAGAATTCATCCATAGGCCCTCGAAGGGGGTGAAATCATCACCCAAATACCAAAGAAATGAAAAAAATTTCAAAAATTCTGAAGATAAAATATTTAAATATTTCAAGTCATGACAAATGAGAAAGTATTTTTATTAATAATTTTGACGAAAACGCACTTTCTAAGAACCGAAAGTACTCCTATGCAACTAAAAAAAGACAACCTATAATATAAAAAAAAATCTATTGAAGTTTTTTTTTCATGATTTGTAACATTTAAATATTTTATTTTCAGAATTTTTAAAAATATTTTTATTTTGGAGATGATTTCACTCCCTTTGAGGGCCTACTTTTTAACCCTTTGAATATTATTGTATAGAAAATACATAATTTCGCTTTTAATTTCCCTCGCATACCGAAGGCAAGTATTGTATTCGAGAAAAAAATCATCCTCCGAGATTTTTTTTGGATTTTCACGTTTCAGATCATGCAGATTATGAAAATATAGGTTTTCCAATTCCGGCAGTCTGTCTATCTGTCTGTCGGTCTGTTGGTGCATTAACTAAAAAATTACTTGACGAAAGACAGTCAAATTTGAAAGGTAGCTAACGCCACTACCGCAGCGAAGAAATGGTTAGACTTTCACTGGAAAATATACAAGGGAATAGAGATACTTAATTGAAAAAAAAAATGTTCGTTCAAATTTTAAATTTGAACATTTCATGACATTTTAAACTAAATTCTAAAATTTTTTTTTTTGAAAATCTTAAAGAGAAAAAAATTAATTTTGAAAATCTTATGAAATGAATGATGGAAAAATTTTCTTTTTGCTCAAATTTAAAATTTTCACATTTCGTGGCATTCTAAACCCATTCAAACTTTTTTTTAATGAAAATTTAAAATAGAAAAAAATTTGGATATTTTGTATAAAATGGATGATGGGAAAAATAATGTTTTGCTCAAATTTAAATTTTCCACGTTTCGTGACATTCTAAACAAATTTAAAAAAAAATGTTTAGAAAATTTAATTTTTACTTCCCTCGCATACCGAAGGGAAGTATTGTATTCGAGAAAAAATCACCCTCCGAGATTTTTTCGGATTCTGACGTTTCAGAACACGTAGATTACGAAAATATAGGTTTTGCAATTCCGTCAGTCAGTCTGTCTGTCTGTCTGTCCACTGTCCACCATTTCCACGTTTCATGACGCGCTAAACCTATTTCAGAAAAAAAAAATTTTTTTCAAACATTTTTGAAAAAATTTTTACCAAGATGAAAAAAATTTTTTTTTGCTCAAATTTAAAATTTCTACGTTTCATGACACGCTTAACCTATTTGAGGAAAAAACATTTTGAAAATTTTTTTCACCAATATTTTTGAAAAAATTTTTACTACTAAAATGAAATAATTTTTTTTCTTTCTTCAAATTTAAAATTTCCACGTTTCATGGCATTCTAAGCCTGATTCAAAAAAAATATATAATTTGAATTTTTTTTTTACTATTTTTGAAAATTTGTTTACCACTAAAATAGATGGATTTTTTTTTTATTTCTTCAAATTTCAAATTTCTACGTTTCATAGTGTTCTAAATCTATTTAAAAAAAAATTAGAATTTTTTTTTACTATTTTTAAAAAATTTTACCACTAAGATACATTTTTTTTTCTTTGTTCAGATTTGAACTATCCACGTTTCCATGACATTCTAAAACTATTCAAACAAATTTAAAAATGTTTTTGAAAAATTTTTAAAAAAATTGGAAACATTTTTAATCCATTTATGTATCACTACTATAGAACAGACGAAAAAAATGTTTTTGCTCAAATTTAAAATTTCCACGTTTCATGATATTCCAAACCAATTTCGGAAAAAAAATTTTGCAACATTTTGTTACCAGTTTGGAAAAATTTAACACTAGAATGCTCAAATTTAAATGACATTCTAAACCTAGGTATTTCAGAAAAAAATTTATGAAAATTTTTTTCACCAACATTTTTCAGAAAGTTTTTACCACCAAAATAGATCGAATTTTTTTTTATTTGCTCAAATTTAAAATTTTTACGTTTCATAGCATTCTAAACCTATTTTAAAAAAATATATAATTTTTAATTTTTAAACTTTTTTTAGCACTACTATAGAATAGAAGGAAACTTTCCTTTTTGCTCAAATTTAAAATTTCTACGTTTGACATTTTAAACCTATTTCAGAAGAAAAAATTTTGAAAATTGTTTTACCAACATCTTTTAAAAAATTTTTAAAAAAATGAAATTTTTTAACCACACACTATACTTCCACTCCATTACGTGAATGTTGGATTGAAAATGTGACAGATGGCAATAATATCTGGCATATGCACCTATTATACTTTTATTGAAAAATGTACAGGGTGGTCATCCCAAGAAATAATTCAGTCATGGTGGACATTTGTAAAGGTATTTGCGCAAGCCTGCCATATGTGGCACCTGCTATTTAGTATTGAACTTTTGCTGTTGGATGAGAACTCTGCATATTTTCTTGACCAAAAGTTATCAGGTTTTCTTTGTAACAATAGCAATAACTATATTCCAATTATTATTCCCAATGTCATTTCGTAATTAAAAAATTTTTGGGGCGACCTCATGCGCAAATAACGAGGGAAGTTCTGTGTAAATACCTTTACCGATTTTTTTTTTTTTATAAAATGGGTGATGGAAAAACATTTTTTTTGCTCAAATTTCAAATTTCCACGTTTCATAACATTCTAAACATATTTCAAGAAAGAAATTTGTTGTGGAAATTTAAAAAATATATTTATTTTTTATTATTTTACCAGTACAATAGAATTCTTAGATGATGGAAAAATGTTTTTCTTCAATTCTAAAATGTCCACGTTCTATTATATTCTTAACCTATTTCAACAAAAAAATGTTTTGAAAATTAAACCAAATCCCACCACTATACAGTAGATGATGGAAAAAAGTTATCAGGTTTTCTCTGTAATAATAGGGCTAACTACATGGCGATTATAATTCTCATGTCATCTCTTAATTAATAATTTTTTAGAGTCACCGTCTTGTATGAATAAAGAGGGAAGTTCTGTGCAAATACTTTTACCGATTTTGTTTTTCAATAGATGTTTGTATAATATTCGGTATGAATTTTTAACCCTTGATGGAGAATACATAATTTCGCTTTTTTAAGATTGACTTAATACAATTAATGCTAAAAGAATTGTTTTAGATTCATTCATTTCAACCCCTGAATAGGGTAATTACTGAACATTTTCAAAAAACCAAGAACAATGCCTCTTTTGGTTTTTAATGACGATTAATTTGAGACTCGCTAAATTTTTTTATGATTTTTCCCAAGCTCGCAATCCGCCAGGCCAAAACAGCCGGAATTTGCGGTTACTCCTTGGTACACGTATGTACTGTAATGACATCTGATTGAGATGATTCTGTTGAAGGGGTGGTGAGTGGTTCGTACATAGAAAACCATCTGCCTCAAATATATTATTAAAATTCCATGACCAATTATTTCCACATACTAGAGTGCAGATATAGTCAATATGTTTTCCTTTAAAGAAACGGATAGGAATTCTGGATGTGGAAGTAGTGATTCCTTAGGAAGCGGTTTTGTTGTAGATATTACTGCCGAACTATTCATTCCAAATCAATATTGTGAAAATTCCATCTAAAATTTTACTTCCTATTTTTTTTTCCAATCCTCTCCTAATAACATAAATAAAAGTATTTTCTTACATTTTTATACCAAATTCAATTTTTATAAATTTTAGATGTACTCCACTAATACACGTATTTGCAGAACCGAGTGAATTTTTATTTCATACAAAAAATATTTTCACTTATAATAGCCCTAGTGCTTAAATTATTTCCGGACCTCAATTTAAGCTCGTGGGATATTCGATAAGAAAATTTCACATCTAAATATGTATTTTGGTGTTAAACCAAATGTCAAACACAGAAAAATTTCCACTTATTAATTTCGCTCGGGGAGGATAAACATTTCCGGAAATGCTTTGAGTTGCTATGGTAACTTAACAAAAAACAAGCCTCTGATTGGTTAAAAAATGGTGATGTGACATTTTCTATTTAATTTTCCCAGTTTCAACTTAATTATTTCAATCCGTTAGCAACCTGTATAAACGGAAGCGCGTTGTCTGTCATTACCAAGGACTACCGGTTGACATCTAGTGAAATTTTGGCAACGCTAATATAAGACAATCTATTTTTAATTACAGAGTTTTTCAAAATTCGTTCCCTAGAAATTTATTTCTAAATGTGCACGTCACTTTAAAGATCTACGGAAACATTCAGGGTATAAAATACGCGATCTTGATGGGATGTTTTCCTGCTTAGACCATAAATAGTATTGAATTGTTATTTTGCTCTTAATACTGATACAATTGTCCTTTGGATTCCTTTTAAGGACAAGCTAAGGTTGACCGGTAATCACAATTTATTTAACGCATTTATATGTAGTATTTTTACGCTTTGGTTCTCAGCGGGGAGGACATCCAATTAAAATATAAAGAAATTGGAAAATTGCGTAAGCTGGCACAAAACTTGATTCACTTTGAAGTAGATTTGTTTAATACATAATTTTAGCATACTTAAAGTTATGTCAATAATACAACAGATTTAAATAAATAACATATGCTGTTCCCAATGGCTATTGTCTAACTGGTGTTGGGCAAAATATATGAATAAAGTTTTTGTGTTTATTTTATAACCTGTCAAATTATTACACCATGAGAATAGGCCAGATTAGTTAGAGAATGAAATTAATTTGGTGTAAAGGTTGAAACTCTCATGAGTCGACAGTGTTGAAGAGCCTTAAGGTGGCTATTTTCAAGAGAGAGACATCCGATAGGAAAATATTTATTATGTCTGGCCATAACCTTTTTTGTTACTACTCATATTCAAAAAAAACTATTAGACTACCTAAGTAGAACCATAACAAGACTATTACTATGAATTTTCACTCAATAATTCCAGTCATTTCCAGAATGATTAGATTTAAAACTACAAAATAGGAACATTAACATAATCTTTAAATTTAAATTTATTTTGCAAACAACTGAAATTATTATTATTATTATTCATAGTAATAATCCTGTTATGGTTCTACTTAGGTAGCCTTATAGGTTTTTAATAATGTAAGTACAAAGAAAAAATAGTATGGCCCTATCGGCTCTTTTTCTTGAAAATGACCACCTTAAGAGACAAAAATCCTCTGTTAACATCGTGTGTCCATTGAAAAACAGTTTTTGAAACTTTTTTTCTCTTTAATGTTCCCACCAATATATATCTCAAAAACGAAGAAAGATACGTTAAAATTGAACAAGGACAATATGGTAGAAAATTTGTAATATAAATCCTTCGAGAGTCGCGAGTTGAGGAAGCACGTAGAAAATCGACAACTTCATTATTTTACCGTTCAGCGATCAATAACCAACATAAAAAATTGACCTATAACTAGACTCCCCGAATAATTTGTTGAGGGATTTCACATATTTTTTGGATGTCAACTTTTTTTGTAACTACATCAAGAAATCTTTCCTTTTCGAGACGTTCTGGTCTGAAAACTCGTATCGTATCTATTTAGTTTGTGAAAATTAGAAGTAATACTGCGATCACAAATAATTAAATTAGAACTGTAAAGATGTTGCAATTATGGCAGCTCTATTGAAGCCGTTATTTTGAATCTTTAATTTTTGACATCATATTCGGTATCAGCTAATTCAGAAATACCCGACTACCCATTTTAATACAATTCTGGAGAAATTTAAATCGTTTCTGAAGGTCTAACCCACTTGCACTGGACGCACCCTTATGAAAAAGAAATGCAATGAGAACATCACAAAGAAATCATACTCTACGGGTTGTAAACAAATATTATTATTATTATTATTTTAAACAAACAAACAAAAAAAACAAACGTGCACGTCGATTTGAGAATCCCCTTCTTAAATTTTGTGTTGCAAAAAGTTTGCTTTGATATTCAACAAAGGATCTAATTTATTTAGAAAATGTTCTATTCTAGGTACCTACATAATAGAAACAAATTTTGGATATGGTAACCATGGTAAACTATGATAACCATGAGCTTGCTAAAATTTTTCTAACGTTATCTGTCTAACTGTCTGTCATTTATGTATATCCTCAATAACTTGAAAAGTATTCATGGGAATTTAATAAAAAACCACATTTAAAACTTTAACAAAACAGCGTAAATAACACATTGAATTTGGTAAATGCTACACTACCAGAGGAGGGTTTTCGTTTTCTTAAATTAGTAATTTTATTATGTTAATTGCACTTTCCAAATCAAATCATAAAATTAAAAGTTTTAAGTTCACAAGAAAATATCGAAAACAGCACTCTTTTATATTGTATTTATATAAATTCATTTTAGGATTTTAATTTGCTAGCAAAACCAGAATTCATATTATCAAAAGAATGCAAAGACTTCATTCATATTTTTACACACAGTTTTTCTTTTAGTTCTCATACATAGTTATTTTTTATGCTGTTTGCAAAATCCTATAAAGAATATGTTTCAGTACCCTTTTGTTTTGAAGATATTCTATTTCCACAGAAATTTACTAATTTCAGGTGGACAATAGTTTTTTGTCTGTAAAAATTAAATCACCAGCAAGTGTTTTATAATTTAAAATAAACTACACAAAAAAAGTAAATATTTTTCTTCCATCGAAAAGGAGGGTTAATATAATATACTTATGCGGATGTAGGATGAAGATTGTCTATTTCTCTGTTAGCTACACAAAATTATAAACAAATTGTTGGTAGTAGACACTCATTTCGTCAAAAAGTGTAAAATTTCTTCCATAATTTTTGAAAAAATTTCAGCAATAAGCGCTGTAATGTGAATAGCAGTACATAATCTAATAATTTATAATTAAATGCAAATGCAAATTCGCTATATGTAAGAGTACTATAAAATAGAATCTGTGGAAATAAATATAATACTAGCAAAAAATACTCGTAATTATTCCAAACTCTTACTAAAGACTTATCACAGATAAGTACAGAAACATATATATTTCTAAACAAAATACTTCGCTAGCTATATGCCACGAACAACATTGGCATATAGCCAGCAAAGCATTTTGTTTAGAAATATATATGTTTCTGTTCTTATCTGTGATAAGTCTTTAGTAAGAGTTTGAAATAATTACGAGTATTTTTTACTGTAATATATTTATTTCCTCAGATTCTAATTTAATAATTCCTGAAAGTATTTTTCAGCCATCCTCCTATCCTTCAACATAAAAAAATACGTACTGCTTTGTTGGTTATTTTTCAGTTATAAATAGAAAAAAGAGAAATCTTGCTTCTGTTTATCAGTAACAAATCAAAATTCTTGATAGGAAAATCATATAACAATAGCGGAACAGATGCATATTTAAGTCAATACAGAATCACGTTCGTTGACCATAGCGAAAAACTTGCCCAGTCATACCGTTTTTCAGTTCAGTTTAAAATTAAGTGTGACAAAGATTTAATATCTGAGAAATCTATTAAGGTTTTTTCTTACTTTTTTGCAACAATGGTTATTTTTATTAGACATATCTTACTGTTCTTCAAACTGTAATTCTTATTTGCAGAAATAATTTTTCATTATTCAATAATGTTTAAAATTTTAAAAATTAAAAAAGTTCTTTTCCAAAAAAATTTGAAGTATATTTGCCAGTTTTCTTCTAGATGAGTAAACAATGATTTCTGATTCTAATCGAATATTTAATAAACAATATACAATACAGTATCATCAATAATAAACAGACAATGAGATTAAACATTTAAGGTGTTGATAACATTTCATCTACATATTTGTGAGTATTATACGATACTGAATAATTTTTTTTGACGTGTGTAAAAAGGCATAATTATTAAAGGACGTAGGAATGTGCGTAAGTATTCAAGGACTATTTAAATATTGTTGAAGCTAGAAATGAATTTGAATTCAGTGACATTATTTACTTGATACATTAGTTTTTTTATAACTTTAGGCAGCATTGGATAATTATATTAGACATCTTACTGTTTTACAAACTGTAACTGAATTCAGTTTCAAAATTTTAAATATTGGCCGCCTTTATGTAAAAAATTACACGTATTACAACATGGTTTTCCTCTAGATGAACAAACAATAGTCTTCTCAATCGTAATCGAATATTTAATAAATTAATAATATAAAATACAGATCATCAATAATAAATATATTATTTTTATTTATTATTTTTTTCTGACATAATATTTTTATAATGGATGCATCAATTTAAAAAAAATCGAATATTTTCTCAGCATTGTAAAGAATAACTATACCTTTTTTACGTGCGTAATATAGCACACAAGGTGTACGACTATGAGTAAATATTTTTGAAGGATTTCCGCGTTTTGATTATTGTTGAAGCTAAAAATATGATTCTCGTCTTGGGCAGTTTACAATAACGTTTATAAATTTTGTTTGTTGGTTAGGATTTGATTTTTAAAAGCAAACATGCTCTCATCCTAAATAATGGGAAACATTTTAATGTAGAGTATTCGAAAACGTCGATATAAACAAATAATGGGAATCATATCTCGACAATGACTGCGAAAAAATCCACTGATCTGATATTTGAAACAACTAGGGTAGTATTTCCATTTAAAATATAACAATGAATTACTACTTTCATCACTGAAATTTGTATGTGTTCACTCGTACCGAAAATCAATTTTTCTTGCTTCAACAATAATTCAATATTTTCCAAAGCTATATCGTAAATCCTCCGGGTGATTGTCATTATAACAGTCCGTCCGTCACTAAATCACCACACAATGCACTGTTTAAAAAAATCCCTGGTGTCCCGTTTAGGCACTCACCGAGTTTTTCATTTTCTTGGGCCTCGTTGCACCTTCCTACCACCCTTATCACAGCCCTTCCGGCCAATCTTGTGCAGATCATCATAGCTCCTAGTCTAGGATCGGGTTCATTGTCGGCCTCTGTGCCGATTTCCTGGTCGTATTGTGCTGGGGGACGCATTTTGGAGCACTCAAACTAATCCAACGAACGAATTAAGTAACATGCACCTTTGGTATCACTTTTGAGCGAGTTAAGTCAAATGTTTATTATTTTGCATTGCGGGTTCTTTTTATAGTTTGAACGGAGCTTTGTTTATGTGTCTCCCACTCCAGATGAGCAGATGCTGCGCCATCGACGCATTAGTTAGTGAGGTGAAGTGATTTTTCGTGCGTACCTGGCGATATTTTGTTGTCATTGCTTATTTACTTTTTTGCGAAAATATTAAAATATCTTCCTGAGTCTCATATAGACAATACAGTTGAGAATAGAATTTGAGATAAAAGAATCGTGCGTAAATAGAATTAAAAAAATAAGTACGCCGATTTAAGACGAAAAAGAAGATAACAATACAATCAGATAATTTTTGTTTATTAATGTATAAAATTAGATAGTAAATTTAATTTTCATAAACTTTTACCTAAAATTTCGTTGTTTATTATTATTATACTAAAATCTATTAATGCAGTAAGAACTATTCTCAATTACAAACAAATATATGGCAGATTAATACTTTGTAGTCGTATGAGTAATAACGTATGCTTTATGACAAAGAAAATGTTTAAGAGACCTATTTGCTAGACGTATGGGGTTGAAAAAACAAGGATGGCAGTGCGTTCTTAGGCGTTATTAGTAAATCTCTGTTTAGATACTAATTTTTCCAAAAAAATGTAAACAATGCTTTGATTTGATTTTCTATTTTTTCTATTATACAAATTGATCTAAATACACTTATTTGAAAAGACGCATGATATATTTAACTTTATTATTTCGGAAAAAAGTTGCAGTTATTTGCTGAAATACACCGACAAATGAATAATTTTTTTTAACAATGATTTTCTTTTAAAACTGTATTACACTATAAAGTAGAAAATAATTTTTATTCAGTGATTAAATTACAAAATGATGATGAAAAAGGAAACCATTGGACACTCATAACGTTTTATCACAATGCTGATTGTTGATAAAGGTAATATGTTATACTTTATGAGGATCCAAATGTTTTCTTTTTCATCATCATTTTGTCAGTTAATCACCGAATGAAATATTTTTTTTTTCTTTTAAGTGCAATTCACTTCACCATTGATTAAAAAAATCTGCTTCATTTTCTAGTCAGACGCCATCAATTCGTTTACTCTTGCCCATCTTTCATTTGATACCCATATCAAGGGGATTGCAAAGAAATAGGCAATCCGCCATTTTGTGTGGGCCACCATATTGGATTCAGAATAACGCCACACAGCTTATTGTATTCTACTTGTCATACCCTTTCATTTGATACCCATGCCGAGGGGGTTATCAAAAAATAGGTGATGGTGCCATTTTGTGCCGGCCGCCATATTGGATCGCCATCATTTCGATTACTCTTGTCAAACTCTTTCATTTGATACCCATATCAAGGGGATTGTAAAGAAATACGTAATCCGCCATTTTGTGTCGGCTGCCATACTGGATTTAGAATAACGTCATACAGCTTATTGTATTCTACTTGTCATACCGTTTCATTTCATACCCATGCCGAGGGGGTTGTAAAAAAATAGGGGATCCGCCATTTTGTGTCGGCCGCTATATTGGATTTAGAATGACATCACACAGCTTATTGCATACTTTATATACCCTTTCATTTGATACCCATGTTGAGGGGGTTGTGAATAAAAGATAATCCGCCATTTTGTGGTGGCAGCCATCTTGGATTTACCATAATACTGAATATACCATATTGTATTGTCATCAGAACCAAAGTTGTGTGCAAAATTTCAGTATGATTGGATATCGGGAAGTGGTAAAAAATTTGATCACCAGATTTGAACATACATACACACATAGAACATTTCGAGCTAAAAAAACCATTGAAAAATACTTAGTTCAATAACGGGATACTTTATAGTTACAACAAACGAAGCAGTAGATTATTTTTTATCTTGTATATGTTATAGAGAAGTATGTAGAATTCAAGTTTTAGACCTCCAAACCCCCAATTTTTGTTTGGCCGACAAAACCACGAAATTTTGGCACTTTTTTCAGTTTGTGAAAGTACCAAATATTCGTGGTTTTTTCGTCCACACAAGGGTTTGGAGGTTTAAAATTTGGATTCTATATATTCTCTACAAAATATACAAGATAAAAAAAAATCTACTACCTCATCTGAAAATACAATCTAGTTCCAGACGTCGGTGTCGTTATAACACATACGTGTATCAAATTTCAAGTGAGTATTTCGATTTTATTTTATCAGCCCCTTTAATGTTTCAGTGGAGATGGTAGAGGTGTTGAAAAATCATATAAAAAGATCTGAGGGATTGGCTGATAGTGTATACACCAAATTCCAAGTTTCTGTACTCTTACCAACTTGCTTTACTCATTTTGCCCTATATACTCCTATTTAACTCCCAACCCTTCAACAGAATCATCTCAAAATATAATCTAATTCCAGATGTCGTTATAACACATTCGTGTACCAAATTTCAAGTGAATATCTCAATTTTATGTTATCAACACTTTACGGAAGAACAAAATGTCTTTATTGGACCATGTGTATCATTACAAACTACAAAACCGTTGCTGTAGTGTCGTAGTATCGATGTGTATATATCTTTAATGTAGCGTATTTGCTTTTATAATATTCTGCAATTATAGGAATTTACGAGAAAAATTTTTTATTTAGTAACTAGTTTAACAAAATTAACGAAAACGTTGAGAAATATGCACATCGTTTAGTATGTGTATAATTATATAATTATACATAAACAATCGAATGGTGAAATTAAGTACCCGTGCAAAACTCATTAAAATAAAAACTGGGTTAGCTTCATTTCCGTTACATCAAATTGTTAAATAATATTTATTTCAATGTTCATTATATAATTATTAACTAATATTAATTTGCTTCTATTTAAACTCATTCAATATAGTACCTACTTATGTACCTATATCACAACCCATAAAGTAATTATTAATGATTGTAACAGAAAACTCCCAATATCAACCGGACATGCATATTGATACAGACATTAACAGGAAGTGTACGTTCTATGTCAACAATAAGTAAACAATTTGTCAATAACGCAATTGACACGCCGGAAGTTGAGAAGATTCTCTGAAGTGGATAAAAAAATGTATCGAAACAGTGTTTTACTTATATTCTACAGCTCTGTGGGATGTCACTCCAGATTTTATTCGATGGTTCTTCATGATTTACCTCATCTACTTGTAGACAAAACCTTCTTTCCTACGCCGGCGCCGTATTTAACTAAAGCAAAAAGTACTCTGCACCTTCTTATGAAAAACTGGGTTTCTTTGGAATTGTCTACATTTTTACTGTGTTGTAAATTTAGAATAAACCGGACAGGAGTGGGCTCAGGATGCAACTCTGTGGAACTTCAGAAAAACAGTGAATTTCAACAGGCTTGAAACTACAATATTCTGTCGCTTAGGAACTTTGGAAAAACAAAAGAGAGATAAGTTTACTAAGTAAAATTCCGTGGATAAGTGTGTAGAAGGCTTTGGAATATCTATGTAAATTACACTTGTATTGTTATCTAAGTTGTTCGAAATAAATTGTACTGCATGGAACAGATAGATTGTGCAGATTCATCGCGTACGAAACCATGATAATATATGGTAATCTGCCATTGTGAACATGTACAAGTTCTTTTAATATGGGTTGGGAAGATATTATACGAACATGTACATCATTCTCGTCATACGTACACAAAAGTACAGTACTACAGAGGACAAAAGTACAGTACTCTCTGTTTTTCGAAGTTACATTCAAACTTCGGCGTTTCATATATTCCCCTGTATATCTGAAAAATGTCTTAAAGCGTAAATCTTCGATAATGCGTTACAAAAAGTTTTTGCGATATATTTATTTTTGACCATTGTTTGGTTGTAGTGGGAACCTCGAAATATATTATTAACATGATGCTTAAAAATAAAGTACGGATGTGAAAATATAGAAATTAAGTATAAAGCGCAGTTGAGTACTAACGTTTAGATGTTATTTCTGGCGCTAACAAGGTCATAGGAACGTTCTGTATAGCGTCAATTTGAGCTATTTTATCTTTGTTTCGTGGTCAGCTGGCATGGCGCGCTAATGACCCCAGAAATGTAATGAACTTTTGAAAATTGATGCACGCTTTCTGAAAAACGACACAAAGAAGTTGCAGGTTTATACACATTACTTTGCAAAATGTATTAGGTACGATATTTAGGCCAGGTGGTGGAACCGAAATGTAAAATAGAAATTATATTATATCATGGAAGATAAAAGGTACGACAATTAATGATCGTCCAGTTATTATAATTAATAATCCAGTAACATAATAAACATTAAATATCTGGTGGTCATCAACATGAACTTTTAACTGATTTCAACAAAATATTTAAAAAAAGATGATCAATATGTATATTTCTTTCTATGTTTGTTAAGTGATATCCATGAAATCTGCATTTATGGCTAGGCGGTAGTTCCTTTTTCTATCTGAAACAAATACAATTAAGATTAAGCATTTTGAACACAGAAAAATATTTCCAGAAGGAAAGTCCTATGAATTCACTAGCTAGAAACAAAAATATTTCCAAATTTTGTAGACAGTTTTTTTTTCCTTTTTCATCTCACAATTCTAAACTCACCATTACAACGTTACGTAAATATAAGCCTAACTAACAACAAAATAACCGTTTCAGAAAGTTACGGTTGTACCCAAAAGTACTACACATCCTTTACTTTAGAATTTAATATAATTTAAGTGGAAGATCACGGTTAAGTGGAATAGCAAATGATATGTCTGCTGAACTTCGCCTATGTGAACAAACTCCGTTTTTTAAATAAAGTAATGTATTGAAACATATTATTTATAGGATTTTGCAAACAGCAGAAGAGAACTAAAAGAAAAACCATGTGTAAAAATAATAATGAAATCTTTGCATTCTTTAAATAACCTGAATTCTGGTTATGCTGGCAAATTAAAATCTTAAAATGAATTTATCTAAATTCTTATTTGAAAATTCTCATTTTAACACTAGCATCCACACAGCCCCTTACGGCTATGCAGATTAAACTAGTATCTACATAACCCACTACGGGCATGAATATTCAGTTAAAAATGAGAACAAAGACCTAAAATGAATTTATTTATCTACCTTGTCTTAAAAAATTTTCAATCTAATGGATTAGATTTTCATGAAATCTATCATTCTGTTTCTTGGAAATACTTAGCCTTTGAAACGTTTTCGCCCTTATTCTGGGGCTTATCATAAAGCCACTCATAAAGATGTTTCATGCAAAACCAAGACAATTTCTGTGAATAAGTATGAAATAATTATATTTGACATTGAATGATAAAAACAACAAGCAACTGTTCAAAATGAGAACCTCCAGATTCCATACATTTTTGTTGGCGTTTATTTAAATTGCCAATAGATTTTCTAATTTGCGCAGGATTGTTTCTAAATTGGTCACTACAGAGGAAAATTCGCTGAAGTAACTGATCTATAGTATTTATTGGGACACTGTAAACTTCAGATTTGAGATACTCCCATAGAAAATAATCGATAAGGATAGTAATCTTTCTTTATTTAGAGCCAGCACATGAGGAACTCCTAGGAATTTATTCATCGGGTACTTACTTCAGGGTGTTCTTGAACAATATTAATGATATCTTCTTGATCCTCAACATTTTGAACAATATTTCGTTCTTTTGACGATGGAAAACTGCCGTGCTCCCTTGCATAGCGATAAACAGTTGACAATGTCTGATGATTTGGTGTTGTTCTGTTAGGAAAACGAATTTTGTATTCCTCTGCGGCTTGTCTACTAGTACCATCACAAAATCCATAAACAAAAATAATATCGGCATATTCCTCATTTGTAAATTTATAAGGCATGATTATTTGCAGAATAAGTTAACCAAGTACACTAGTTCTACTGTTTATGACAACAAACAAGAAATGTCAGACTATCTGGACATAGTAATAATTATGTAATAATAAAAATAAAACTGTTTAATGAGACTCGTATTATAAAATGTACCTAGCTACACTTTCTATGGAACACGTATATGCAAAAAAAATCGCTTGGGACATTTTTTTCATACGAACGCGAGATTTTCGCGTTATCTAGGTAGAGATGAAAATTAAAGAGCAGAATATTCTGCAAAAAATGCTTACATAAAATTTTCTACATACAACAGTTCTCACGTTAAATAAGAATCAAACTTGTGGCGTTACGAGGGAGCCAACGCACGAATGCCTTTTTCCTTGCATTTAGTACAAAACCTTTGACAACTTTTGATAAAACTATCCCAAAACACAAATTTTACAGGCGAGGATAAAAACGTTTAGTAATTTTGTTTTATCAGATAACCAAATAATTTTTTGAATAAAGTATAAACAGTTCGATGTTTTTGTTTAGAAAGCAATATGACAATACCAATGGAAATAATTAGTAAATTGTAATTTTTACGCCCTTCTGATACTTTTTATAAGGAAGGTATGCTTATACGCCCTTCTGCTATGATGCCCTCGATATATATATTATAGTCGTAACATTTAAATATCGTTTAAATATTATTTGTAGCATTATCTTAATTTTTCTTCTTTCTTCAATTCTTTGGGACTTCTGCCACATGTATGTTTTCTTTTTAAGTGGTGCTCGGGGAATCTACAAAATATCACAATTAACCTGGTAAATAACCTCTACGCCTGTGACGTTTACGTCAAAGGATCAGTTAGAGGTTGCTTTTTTTAAATAAATAACACAAATAAGTACTTATAAAAACTTGAAATTAAATATTTCGCCGACGTTTCGGAAATCTAATCTTTTCCTTTTTCAACGCTTTTTTGAAAAATATTTTTTGCTGTGTATGATTCTTAGAGCTGTGTATTTATTACTATTTATCATGAGTAAAAAAAAATCCATTATCCATTCCCTTTAGACGGTCCACCCTGTATATTTTCCAGTGAAAATCTAACCAATTCTTCGGTGGCAGTGGCGTTAGCTACCTACTTTGCTATCCTGATTTTTTTCACCAAAATGCATCATTTTGGCAGAAAATCTAAAAGAGGCGCAAAAGTCTAAATATATATTTTTTCGCACCCTCTAGCGGCAAAACTATGCGGAACTCGGACAAAAATGTAGATACAAAATTTACAGGAAATTTTATTCTCTACAACTTTGCCCTCCTGATATTTTTCCCATTTTTAATGGTTAGCTGAGGTTAAAAATAGTGAAAGGCATCTTCCAACATTTAATGCGACTGTTTAAAAGTGCCATTTTTATTGTATTTATTAATGTTTCACATCCTCTAATAATTAAATTTTGTAGAGGAGAGAGAAAACTCCTGTAATCCAGCCAACATTTCGAGCACCAAGGCTAACTGAAATGTCAGTATTTTTTAAGTAAGTCCCTAATCTACATCTGCCACAAGTACTCTGGCAGTTTAGACCATGAGCAGACGTAAATAGTTATATTTAGAACAGTTTTGGATTGCTGCCAAGCCATTCTATGAAAAAATCTTTTATTGGGGTCGGGCAAACGCCTTCCACCTTTAGACTAAATGCGCAGTTTTGTATTCAGGAATTTCCCTTGATGCGGCAAATATATTTCTTTGTACTTTGCCAAATTAACATGCGTATTTCTTTGAGAGATTTAATCACCAAAATATACGCAGAATTCCATCTCCACGAAAATATTGTTGTTCCTGGTGCTAGTGGTGTTTTTATTGTAGATTTCCTTTACTTCATATTTCTGTGATGTGCACTGGACGTGACGCTGCGTCGTTGCTAGGCACAAAGTTCGTTGGAAATCCGTTTCCTGCATACACAGGAATCTTTTGTCAAAATTTGCAAAACATTGTAACATTGTGAAACAAGGACATGTTTATTTAAACAATTGTAAAATTTCAGAACTAAACGTTATTAGTACAGGCAATGGAGGCAAAATGTTGTAAAAACCTCGCAAAAATTAATAAAAGAATCATCTCTGGGATTTAAGTAGTTAATAACCTGTAGAATGGAATGATGCATTCTTTGCACTTCCAAGTTCCAGGAAAATTCAAAAAATTTGGAAAAACTTTTTGATTTTCGGTTTTTTTGCTCTAACGGCTATAATAATGAAAATACAGAAAACAGTTCCAACAAAATTTGTAGCTCGTCTCTTTCTCTACAAAATAGGTCTTTACCAATGTTTGACTTACTTTAGCCCTTTAGGAGATAAATCCAGTTTTCCACTTATAGTTTTGAGCCGCTGCGAAATGCGCGGAAAATAAGAATTCTCTGGGAGATTCGTACGACCGGACATATCGATCGATAATTATTACTATTCAGAGCCGCTAAGAAAAATTAAAGCAACGTGAAATGCAGAGAAAAGTCTCAGCTTTAATGTGGAACTAATAACAAAATTCATACAAATTTTTATCATAGAGAAAAAAGCGTTATAAGATGGCTAAGTAAACTTTATACAGTTGATTTATTAACATCTTTGAGTTTTATGCATCCTGCCTATTTCTCCCGTAACAATGGATGCTTTTCCACTGCATGGATTCGATTCCACGTACCTTAATCTATATTTCGTGAAAATTTCATTGAAAAATGTTAAGGAACAAATAAGTTGTATATGTTTTACTGTATAATTGTGCATTTTCTGAACGTGTTTGAATAATGTAGACAAATTAAAAAAATACTACACCCATTTAAAAAACTCTAATGTCATTCGAAAGAATATGTTTTATTGTACTTACAATCCAAAAATTTAGACTGTGCTATTATTATTACTTAAGATATAGCGAATTGAACTCCAAAATTTGGAGGTGATTGATCGATGAGAAATATACCCTCTACTTTGATCGCAAGACATATCTTTCCAACAAAAGTAATTGCAATAAAATGTTAATTGGATTAATATATCATTATATAAGAATATACAAGCAAAATGACTTATCATTCTAACGACTCCCGGCAAAGATATGTATAAATCTGTGTATTAACTGTGCAAAGTTCACTAAGCCATCTTCTGACACTTTCTCTCCTTGATAAAATTTTGTATGAATTTTGTGAATAGTTCCACATTAAAGCTGAGACTTTTCTCTATATTTTATGTTATTTTCATTTCTTTTAGGGGCTCTAAATAGTAAGAATTATCGATCGATAAGCCCAGTCGTACGAAACTCCTGGAGAATTCTCATTGTTCGCGCATTTCGAAGCGGCTTAAAACTATGTGGAAAACTATATTTATCTTCTAAACGGCTTAAGTAAGACACAAATTTGTAAAGACCGTTTTTGTAGAGAAAAAGACGAGCTACAAGCGAGCTACGAGCTTTTGTTGGGAACTTTTTTCTCTATTTTCATTATTTTGGCCGCTAGAGCAAAAAAACCGAAAATCAAAAAGTTTTTCCAAATTTGTTTGAATTTTCCCGGAATTTGGAAGTGCAAAGAATGCATCTTCTCATTCTCCAGGTTATTACCTACTTAAATCCCAGAGATGATCCTTTTATTAAGTTTTGTTACCCTAAATTGTTAATTTGCCTGTACTATATACAGTACTATACATTCTAATTGTGTATAATTCTTGTACATTTTACTTGCCCAATGTAACGAGTTTCATTATACTACGTCTAATATATAAGGTGAGCAAGAATAGGCTTGTTCCATATTGTTTTTATATGGTTTTTATACGTTTTTACATATTTACTTGATATTCATATTATGCACTTAAAATTTCATATTATTAACTTTTTATACGCTTTAACTATACGCAATTTTGAACTCGGAGATATACCGAGACACCGCGACCACTAAAGGCCGTTTAGTACTAAATAAATACGTGGAGTTGAAGATCGTTTTAGGTGTCTATGGAAAGAGGAAGATTGACGTTTTATCGACAGCGTATATTTCACTGTGTGGAAGTGGAAAACCATCCGTGATTTAGAAATTCATAACTAAATAACTAGCTATTATAGGCTCTATATTTTATTATGTTACAAACTACTTAAATATTAGGTTTGATACTTAGTATAATACAAATAAGATACTTACTACAGCAATTTCTTTTGTTAATATTGCTATATTAATGCAACATACTCTTACGAGAATGTAATCTAACCGTTGTGCTCTTCGCCGATTTACTGCACTGTTTATATAATTATTGCACATTTTATAGGATACTCATCGCAGCTTTTTTGTAAATAATATTAATTTTAGAAATTTTTTGTTTAATTACAAAATATACAATCTTTTTTAAATTTAAATAATTAATAACTTTTTTATTTATTGATCGATGTTGTTAAAAAATAATAGGGCTCTTCCAACTAACACTAATTTACTGCCCGAATTTTAATACAATCGGACTTTTCGTTCTTAAGTTATCGTGCTTACAAGAAACGTGACGGACGGACGGACATACGGACAGAAAGACAGACGGGCGGACAGACGGACAGACATTTTGAAAGTTGTTCAGAATTTACCAACACAGTGATATAAAATTCTTTCCTCTATGAGCAGTATTACCTGTATTACAAACGTGCCGATCGAATGCAATATACTCTTCGTTTTGTATTTGCGAAGAGTATAATAAACACTTGGAGTGAAAGGGCTCGCGATGTCTCTATTGGAGCTTTATCCTGATAGTAAGTTGTACGGGCAAAACCGAAAATTCGGCTCGACGCTAGCGAAGGAAAAGTGGCTTTCTAGGACCTTTCAAATTTAACCTGAAAAGTCGAAAAACATGGAATTTCCAAACGCTCGTAACTAAATTAATTCGTCGAGTGGAAGCTTGTTCTAGGTCTCTACGGAAAGGGGAAGGTCGGCGATGAAGCAGTATCGTAAATTGCAGGGTCATAATCGACCCGACGACAGGTGCGAGAGAAAATTGTAATTTTTGGACATTTCGCCAAATCGTACTCCACAGTCCCTCCAATGCCCGTTCCTAAAAATGAGAGGCGAGAGAGATAGGTGACTTTTGCGCGATAATTGCTGAAACCCATTACAAATACCTCCTCCGAATTCATCCTAACACAGTCGCAATTAACTCGGCACCGGCCAATTTCAAGTGAATATCTCAATTTAATTTTATCAGCCCTTATTTAAAAAATATATAAATAATTATTTGATAGCTAATGATTTGCCTTTTTTAAATATACTCTATAGAGAATAAACATGTAATTTTTGCTGTTATTGACTTTTGGATATGCATAGCAATAAATGTGATGCAGAAAAAAAATGAGTAAGCGGTCTTAATTTCACAATAAATAAATAATTAATAAACCTATCTTCAAATATACACATAAAAATCATATTTATAATATGAAAATAATATGTATGCACACCGACAGGCTTTCTGTAGCTTAGGTGTGCATTTTAAACTAAATATTTTGAAATTATACATTTTAAAAGTAGCAAATATAGTTGTAAAGTTAAAAAAAAGTCTTTAATAATGGAGGGGGAGTGGCGAAGGTGTTGAAAAATCTTATAAAAATATTACGCTTTGGTTTCCAGCTTACCATAATTGTCATCGTTTAAAAGGCAGCGCTATATCAATTTCAAACGACCTAACCAAGGAAGAACGAGAAATCCAAAACATTCTAAGAAAACACTTAAAGGAAGCTAGAGAACAGGGTGTAGAAACAAAAATAAAAAGAAATTTACTATTCAAAGATGGCATTAGCTATACGGTGGACCAACTAAAAGAATTGGAAAAAGAAAAATATAGAGAAGAACCAAACCCAATAACGGAGAAAACAGGAAACAGAACAAAAAATCTTTTAGGAAGCGGTAACTCTTCATCGACAAACGAACCCACAGGCGCAGTACTGAAACAATCTAGGACAAGGCAAGGAGCAAAAAAGTAAAAACAGTCCATTTCAGCTCATTAAATCGCAAATAAAGCACAGTATTTTAAGGTAACTCGTAGATTTAGCAATTATTATTATTTCCGTAGTCCTAGAAATCAATGAAAGCAAGGATTACATTATAATATACATATATATATATATACTCTTAATAGCAATAAAAATACATATAATCATATATAATTTAACATATTTTCAGTTTCCTTATTTGTATGTAATTATCTAAATTTGGCATGGATCAATATATTAGGGATTTTAATTTGAACACTGTTGAAACATATACTTTATCAAATTGTATGGAGGCAAAATCAGTTTTGAATGTAAATGAACACGTAAAAAATTTCAAAATACTGCATAACAATATTCGTAGTTTAAATAAAAACCTAGACGAATTTAAAATACTACTATACAACTTGGAAATACGCTTTGATTGTCTTATATTAACAGAAACCTGGAAACTTGAAGATCCAACTCTATTTAATATAAATGGATATGATATGATATACAACTGTGGAGATCTCAATCAAAATGATGGGGTTGTAGCATACATCAAATCAGATCTAAAATATAGCTATGAAATAAAACAAATAAATGGTATAAAACTATTACAAATTGTGATAAATATTGATAAACAGACAAATTTTAATATAACATCCATTTACCGTTCTCCATCAACTGACCCTTACGAGTTTAATGCACATTTACAAAATTACTTCCAGTCCCTAAACTTCGACCAGAAAGATTATCATATATTTGTAGGCGATCTCAATATAGATATTTTGCAAATGAACGAGTCTTCAAGTGGATACATTGATGTACTAAGTGAATTTGGTTTTATTTCTACAATAAATAGTGCAACTAGGATCGATAAAAACCATAAATCATGTATTGACCACATCTTTATTAAAACTAAATATAACAATACAGATTTTTTAATACCGCTCATAATAGAAACCGATGTTACTGACCATTTTACAACAATATTACAAATTGTCTTGAAACATAGTACATTATATAAATCCAGTCAACAAAAAAATCAGCGATCACGTATTAAAATTATTGACGATAATAAGTTAAAGGCAAAATTAAGTACTACGAGCTGGGAACCTGTGTATACTGCACCTAACATTGAGTCTTCAGTAATTAACTTTATCAAAATTATAACCTACGCTGTAAATGATTGCAGTACTACAAAAAAATACAAGAGAAAAGATACTAAACAAACAAAATGGATCACAAACGCTATATTAAAGTCCGTGAACAAAAAAAATGAAATGGCTAAAAAACTAAAAAAGGACCCAAATAATAATGAACTAAAAACTCAGTATAAAAATTATAAAAATACATTAACAAAGCTTATTAGAAAAACGAAACAAAATTATTATAATAATATTATAAATCACAATAAACATAATTCCAAAACATTATGGAGCATAGTACAAGATATCACAAAGTCAAAGAACAGAAAACATGAAATCTTGTCTGTACAAAATGAAGAGGGGCAAATATTAAGAGATTTAAAAGATGTATCAAATCAGTTTAATAAAACATTTGTAAAAACAGGAAAAATGCTCGCTGAAAAAATAAAAACAAACGTAAATAATAAATTTCAAAGAACATCTAAACTGCACTCATTCGTATTATTACCTACAGATAGATATGAAATAAAAAAAATTATTAGCGAACTTAAAAGTAACAAAACACCAGGTCTGGATAACTTAAGGGCTGAAACACTAAAGCTAATATCGGAATATTTAATAGATCCCATAGTTTTTATCATAAATAATTGCATGGCGCTGGGTCATTGGCCACAGGATTTTAAAGATTCTTTAGTAATACCAATTCACAAAAAGGGCGATACCAACATAGTCAGCAACTATAGACCAATTTCTCTAATAACAAATTTCTCCAAAATTTTTGAAAACGTTATAAAAACTAGGTTGATGTCTTACTTAAATAAATATGAAATACTATCCAATAAGCAATACGGTTTTAAAGAAAAGAAGTCTACTCAAGATGCTATATTAGACCTATTATCAAATATAAACGCTTCTCTAGACAAAGGTACACCATGTTTATGTACTTTTATTGATCTGTCCAAAGCTTTTGATACAGTCAGCCACCCTCTGCTCTTACAGGCTTTGGAAGACATTGGAATAAGAGGTGAATGTTTAGAATTATTTAAAAATTATATATCTAATAGACACCAATGCGTAAGAGTAGGAGACGTCTGTAGCGAAAATTTAAAAATAGAATATGGTGTACCACAAGGTACAGTTTTGGGACCTGTGCTATTCCTTATTTATATAAATGATTTATTCACTTTACCTAGCGCAGGAAATATTATAGGATTCGCAGATGACACCGCAATTATTTATAAAGCCAAAACATGGGATGATTTGCAGAACATAGTAGAAAATGATCTGTCATATATTAAAAGCTGGTTTGATCAAAAATTATTAACATTAAACCTAGATAAAACAACCTACCTACCGTTCAGTTGCAATAAATCAAATTTACCACCTTTTAAATCTTTGAATATTGAAATCCAAGGAAGAAACCACATTTTACTACCTGAAACTAAAGTCAAATATCTAGGAATAGTCATTGACCAACACTTAAGATGGGATTCACACGTACAGTTTGTTGTTAAAAAACTACAATTTATTCTTTATAAATTTCGACAATTGAGTAATGTTCTTGGACTGAAACAAATGAAATCTATATATTATGCTTTAGTTGAAACACATTTGACTTATGGTATTTTAGCCTGGGGTGGAACGTCCAAAAATCATATAAAGCCTCTAGAAATTTTACAAAAAAGGTTTTTAAAACTAATGTTACATCAAAAAATGTCCTACCCGAGTAATCTGGTTTACAGTGACGCTAAAGTTTTTGACATAAGACAGCTATACTATTTTAATAGCAATGTAAAGTACCACATACAGAAAAATCCATTCTTGCTAAATCGTCATGACTATGGTACTCGAAATAAACAACAACATATATCTCCATTTATGGCAAAATCTATAGGACAGAGATCTTTTGCATTCTTAGGCCCAAAATTATACAACACCGTCCCTGAAGTTCTGAGAGAGAGGACCATTTCTTATTTTAAAACTAAATTGAAAGCTTTTATATTATCTTTACCAAGGGAAATAATCCATAACCACATTAACAATACGAATAATTAACTATAAAATAGAAATTCTAAATATAATTATCATTGTATGGTTATATGTGCCTAGCCGTGTGAGTTTGTATAACCACTCATAATTTATATGTGCCTAGCCGTGTGGGTTTATATAACCATTCATAATTAAATATCTGGAAATGATAATAAAGCACAGTTTCTTTTAGTCATATTCACCCTTCCCCATTTAGTGAAGTCACATCAAATGTTCTTATTACTCCAAAACTGTAATTTTGCTTCCAATTGTTGATTGGATTTGTGTTTTTTAATTTTTATGTATATGTGTACGTCTATATAATAACATGTGCACGTATATATGTGTATGTTTGTATGTTCATTTATTTGTTTTGGTCCATGAAGTAGGCTTAGTAATCTTTAAATAATTAGTTTTATCCAAATGTTAGTTTGTATTTATATTTAATTGCATTAAATAATGTATGTATACTGCACATGTATGGTTTTCATATAGTATAATTTTAATTTTAGGATGTACCTATATATTAATGTATTACGTTCTCGAAACAAGTGTTTTATACACTTATTGAGTAACTTATTTATTTACTATGATTTTTATACTATTTTCAGTGTACTTTTGATACTTGTTGTTGCTGTAAATAAATATTATTATTATTATTATTATTATTATAACCAAGTTTCTCTACTCATCAGCTTACTTTACTTATTTTCCGCTATTTACCCCTACTTATCCCGAAATCTTCACCGGAACCATCACAAAATATAACCTTACAGATGTGGTTATAATACAAACATGTTCCAAATTTTAATTTTATTTTATCAACCCCTTTAATAATGGAGTGGGGGAGTTGAAAAGTATTATAAAAAATCTGAGGCCTTGACTTCTAGTATCACACCAAATCCCAAGTTTCTGTACTCTTACCAGCTGGCTTTCCGTATTTTCCCCTATTTAACAATAACGCTTCAACGGAATTCTAGTTCCAGATGTCGTTATAATATATACGTGTACCAAATTTCAAGTGAATATTTCAATTTCATTTTATCAACTCCTTTAATAATGGAGTGGGGGTGGTAGGGGGATGGAAAATAGTTCCACATATCGTTATAATACATACATACGTGTACCAAATTTCAAGTGAATATGTCAATTTAATTTTATTAGCTCATTTAATAATGGAGTGGGTGGGGGGGGGGGTTGGTAAATGTTACAAAAAAATATGAGGCCTTCGCTTCCAGTGTATACAATAAATCCCAAGTTTCTGTACTCTCACGAGCTTGATTTACTCATTTTTCCTTATTTACCCCCGACCCTTCACGGGATATGTTCAAAAGACAATACAGTTCCAGGCCTCGTTATAATACATACGTGTATAAAATTTTAAGTCAATATCTTAAACCGTTTCAGAGAATACACGATCACAAGAGAAATCACAGGCAGACAGATTTTTTTTCGGTCTAACTTAAAATCTAGACGTTTTATGACATTCTAAACTTATTTTTCAAATTTCTTTTACGATTACTATACTTCCACTCCACTACGTGGAAAAACAATTTATATTATGTAACCAATTTCAACCAAATTGATGAAGTCACTTTTAATGGATTCCCAGGTGTTCCAACTCAACTAACGCGCAATAGAAATATTAGGTATATTTTTACTAAGAACAGAAATAGACAGAAATTGAGGTCTACAGGAAGTTGGTTCTATAATAGACATTTTATGTGATTTTTTACGTAGTTATTGTTCACAGTTTATACTAGGTCCGAGAGGTGCTTCAGCATGTTAAAATGGGTCAACGATATTTCAGGTGGCTAGACAAAGTTCTTCAATCAACACTTTCGTATATCCTGCAGTTTGCTCGGAAACTGGCGAAGCAATTCAATGTTTTCAAATGTCACTAGCTTCCAGTGTACTTATTTGAATATTTAATGAAATTAAAGGCCGTTAAGAAAATAACTGTATAGCATTTTTGCTCTGGGATAGAAACCATTTTAAAATATGTTGTTTATATCACGACCCTGATGAAAAATAATTTCGGACCTTGGGGAGGAAAGGAGCGAGCCCCTAGCTTGGATGAAAGGTGTTAAAAATTGTATTTTTAAAATATTTGCTCAACGGTTAATAAACTTGAAGAAGACAAAATTCCTTACATTTTTTTGGAGTCTAATATGTTACGAGTTACAGCGACGCACAGTAAGAAATTTAGCACTTTCTTTGGACAAAAGTCCATTTGACGCACAGTTGTTGACCGATTTGAATATATATTTTTTTAAATACTCGTAAATGATTCTATTTTACCCTCCGATTGCTACAATTTAAACATATTTTTTCTGATGAGCGTATCTGACCCAATATCGGATCATTAGCGCGCTGATATTATCATGTATATAATGTAATTAAAAATAGCTATTATTTGAATTGAAAACGCAGGTAAAGTAAAATAGTAACCAAATTTCCATTTTAGAGCTAAAAAAGTATAAATTAGAAGTATAAGAAGCACATGGATATGCAACCTCAAAGTTGCTTATCTGCTCCTTAATTGTAAACACAAATGCATCTATTATGTTTTATATAGCTTAAATTTAACGTAATCCTTGAGTAAATCTTCTTATTTTTTATATTTGTTAGGCTTTTTAAAATTAATTTTATTCATACATTCAATTAATTAAACAACCTAGAGTAATAAATTATAATTCGAAAAGATCCTGAAAACCTGCATGTTTCGATATTGGGCTAGATACGTTCATCAGAAGAATAAATATTTAAATTGTAGCAATTGGAGGGTAAATTAGAAATATTCACAAGTATTTAAAAAAAATATATTCAAAGTGCTCAAGAACTGTGTGTCAAATGGACTTTTGTCCAAAAAAAGTGCTAAATTTCCCTCTGTGCGACGGAACGAGGCACGTTTTTCCAAAATAATAGTAAAACCCAATTTTATTGATAAATTTTCTATTTCATTACCTACGTTTAATACCTTTTCAATTTTGCTTTTAATTTTTTTCAATTTTAATAAGAAAAGGAATCACTACTTCCACATTCAAATTTTTCATCCAATTCACTTTAAAGGAAATATCTTGACTAGATTTGCACTCTATATAGTATGTGGAAATTATTGATCATAGAATTTTAATAATATTTGGGGCAGATGTCATGGAAAAATTTGAGGCGTTGGTGTCTACCATATAAGTTAAAAATGACGTTTCTAGTTTACACTACTTATTTTCCCCTATTCACAACCTACCACCTCCCACCCCTTCAATGGAATCATCTCAATCAGATGTGGTACTAACTTTCAAGTGAATATCTCAATTGTATGTTAACAAGCCCATTAATAATGGAATGAAGGTGTTGGGGTTTGAATAATATTAGAAATTAATTTAGGCCTCGGTATCTAGTATATACACCAAATCGTAAATTTCTGTACTCTTACCAGCTTGATTTACTTATTTTCTCTATTTACTCCTATTTAACCCCCGACCCTACAACGGAATCATCCCAAAATATAATCTAGTTCCGAATGTCGTTATAATACATACGTCTACCAAATTTCAAGGGAATATCTCAATTTTATTTTGTCAACCCCTTTAATAATGTAGTAAGGGTGGAGGAGGGGTTGAAAAAGATTATTAAGAAAACTGAGGCCTTGGCCTCTAGGACATACACAGAATTTTCTGTACTCTTACCAGCATGCTTTACTTATTTTTCCCCATTTACCTCTAGTTACCCCCACTCCTTTAACGCAATCAAAATGTAATCTAGTTTCAGATATCGTTATAATACATACATGTACCAAATTTCAAGTGAATATGTAAATTGAATTTCATCAACTCTTTTAATAAGGGAGAGGGTGGTGGGGGGATGGAAAATATTATTAAAAAAAACACGAAGCCTTCGCTTCTAGTATATACACCAAATCACAAATTTCTGTACTCTTACCAGGTTGCTTTACTTATTTTCCCCTATTCAACCCTATTCAACACGATTTAACCCCCAACCCTTTAATGGAATCATCTCAAAATATAATCTAGTTCCAGATGTCGTTATATTACATACGTGTACCAAATTCTAAGTGAATATCTCAATTTTATTTTATAAACACCTTTAACAATTGAGTGGGGTGGGGGATAGATTGAAAAATATTATAAATAATCTGAGACCTTGGCTTCTAGTGCATTCACCGAACTTCAAGTTTCTGTACTCTTACAACTTGCTATACTTATTTTCCCCTATTTACTCCTATTTAACCCTCAACCCTTCAAAGGAATCATCTCAAAATATACACCAGTTCCAGATGGCGTTATAATACATAGGTGTACCAGATTTCAAATGAATATCTCAACCAACCCCTTTAATAATGAAGTAGGGGTGGTGGGTGGGTTGAAAAAATATTATAAAAAATTTTGAGGCCTTGGCTTGTAGTACATACATCAAATTTCAAGTTTTTGTACTCTTACCAGCTTGCTTTATATATTTCTCCTTATTTACCTCTATTTAACCCCGAACCCTTCGCCGGATATCTTCAGGAAACAATTCAGTTCCAGATCTCGTTATAATATATACGTGTACAAAATTACAAGTCAATATCTTAAATCGTTCCGGAGAAAACGTGCGGACAAAAAAAGTCACAGACAGACCGACAGACAGTCAGACCGACAGACAGACAGATATTTTTTTTCTCTCAAATTTAAAATCTTATCTTTTTTCTTCCACAGCTGGTATGTTTATATTGCTTTATAAACAGAGGTGGTTGCTCACACAAATCCACTTGAGGCGTCTTGAAGGTTGGTCCCAGGTAGTTTCCGTTTACGACGTAAGGGCCTACCTTTACTTTATACTATTATTAACAAATATTGTACTGTAATTTTCAATTTCTAATTTGTTGCGTGCTTTGTTTCTTCTATTATTACACTTTCATTTTTTAATCTACCGATGACTTAAATGTTATCGAGTTTAATGGCGTTTTAACCTGTTCTTATTGCGAATTTTCGGGAGCGTCCCTCACAACACGTCCGCCCTCGACGAAGACAAACCGACCGTTATTCCAGTAACAAAGACAGAAGAACCAGCTGAGAACTTAATGAAATTCATTTCACGTAACTGGAATGAAGGATGAGGCAGAGCATGTGGCTACAGGAAAGCTGGATTGAAGTTCTCTATTGTGTGTGGATTCTGCAATGGTCAATCATGAGAAGGTGGAACAGAGGTTCGCATCGATAGCCAGGACGAAGGTGAGGAAATTTTATTAATGGAAACCCTGGTTCTCAGGAGCACAGAGAATGAGTTAGAAGATGGCATTGAAGACGTCAACGTCAACCAAGGGGCCCCTTATTAACAGACTCGAAGTCTAGGAAGGATAAGGAGCCCTAAGGAGGTGGTACAAAGCAGTATCTACATTAGACTTAGGTCGCAGTAGGCAAGGCTAATCGTCAGCTCCTTCAGACTAAAATAATAATAATATAATAATAATAATAATAAAATGTCTTTATTTTTGCATTCAAAAAATATGTTACAGTTAAACAATAAAGGAGATGGCGATATTCAACTGGGTTGCTCTTCCATATAACCATCTCTTCGAATAAACTAATATAATATCAGGTTGGCAAACGGTGCGCATAATTTATAAAACAACATGGTTTCTTTTACTAAGTATATAGGTTTTGATCTGTTTTCGAAAGCTTATCACAGAAGTGAGTTCTTTAAATTTTTCAGGCAAATCGTTAAAGATTTTTGCGGCGTTATAGCTAAATGAGCGTTGAAATAGGGAAGAATTATGCTTGGGTACACTAAACAACTGACAATGGCGTGTAGGACACGCATGAATATCACTGCCTTTAATAAGCTTATTTTGTAGATATGAGGGCATCTGGGTAGAATTAATTTTAAAAATAAGGCATGCTAGATGAACTTGAAATCTTTCACTAAGTGTTAACCACTTGGACTCATTGAATTTATCCGTAACATTATCAAATTTGCGAAGATTGTAACAAAATCTTATACACGTATTTTGAAATTTTTGTAGACTATTTTTATCTTGTTGCAACAAAGCAGGCCAATATACTACGCCACAATACGATAAATATGAAAGAATTAGAGAGTCACACAATTTTAATTTAATATCATTACTCAACACATCTTTATGTATCGAAAGAATTTTTAATTTACCAAATGATTTTTGCAATAGATTAGATACATGCTTTGAAAATCTTAATTGAACATCTAAATAAATACCTAAGTTTTTGCAATTATCAATAGGGTTCAAAGTTGAGTTATTCAAAGTTATTTTAAAATCAGTGTTTTGCAAAATTAATTCCCTATTTTTACCAAATAATAACATTTGAGTTTTGGATTCATTTAAAGCTAGTCCATGGGCTTTAGATATATTGGATATAGATACCAGATCAGTATTAATATTCTTTGCAGCCTGAATAATTTCTGTCGCTGAAAAAGAGTAATAAATTTGTGTATCATCTGCATATTACTGGCAGTATTCTAAACATTTATAGAAATCGGCCGTGTAAATCGAGAAGAGTAATGGTCCAAGTATACTTCCCTGTGGCACTCCTTGATTAGTATGAATAAATCGCGAAAAATTATTATTTACTCCTACCCTCTGACATCTCCCATAAAGGTAATTTTGAAAGAATGATACAGCTGTAGTACTGAGACCGAAATAGTGTAATTTGGTACAGAGTGTATTATGATTTAGAGTGTCAAATGCCTTACTGAAGTCTAAAAGAACCAAACATAAATTTTTGTTCGCATCGCACGCCCTAAATATGTCATCAGTAACTTGTAACATTGCTGTTGTTGTGCTATGATGGGGACGGAAGCCAGACTGAGTAGGAGGTAAAATTTTATTTATATTTAAATAATCACTAAGTTGTTCATGGACAATTTTTTCAAGAATTTTGGATATGGTAGGCAGTATGCTAATAGGGCGAAATTGTGACACATCAGTAGGATTGTTAGTTTTGGGAATGGGGATAATATTTGCTCTTTTCCATTGACCAGGAAATGTACTAGTCGATAGGCATTTATTGATTATGGAAGTTAAGTGCTCGCTTAACCGCGGAATAACTAGAGATAACATGGTCAAATCTAAACCATCCGTACCTTTAGCATTAGATTTAATAAGACTTAATTTTTTTTCAACTTGGTCTACAGTTACTTCCGTAAAATCAAATTTTGTGCTAATATGGGGAGCTACTTTATTCAAATATGATTCAGAAATTATGAAATTAATGTATTATTATGATTATCTATTTTCGGTACATTATTAACAAAAAAGTTATTAAAATCTGAAGGATTAGCAACATCAGAGGCAGAATTTTCTACATACGAGTTGATATTTAACCACTTCATCGTACGCCAAAAATTTTTCGGATCAGTTTTAAATTTGCTCTGTAAGTATGCTTTTTTTTCTGTTTTTACACATATGTTTACAAAATTGCGTAATGACTTATATTCACGCAAAGAGGCTTCTGACTGCAATCGTTTATGTCTAAGACGCGCTTTGTCCCTTTGCTTCATCAATAATTTAAGATTAGGTGTTAACCAGGGCGCAGGTGGTTTTTTTATTCTAGCCGTTTTAAAAGGGGCATGGATATCATATAGAAGTGTTAAATTATTATTCCAGCAATCTACCATTTGTTCTACATCTTCCAAACTATAAATAAAGTCCCAGTTAACATTTTCTAGATCATATACGAAGCAGGCCTCATGATGCAACTCATATTTATTTAAAAAGTTTGTAAATTGTATCCAATTGTAATCTTGGTTTAAAAAGTCTACGTTAAAATCGCCTCCAAATACTACATAATCATAATCTGGTAGAAAATTTACCACAACACTTTCCAAATCATCAAGGCAATTTTTTAAATTTGTATTTGGAGGCCTATACAGTGTACCCAAACATAATTTTTTACCTGCTATTTTTGTACTGATCCACAGTTGTTCTAACGGACTATTCATTGGGGGGGTGGCAAGCACCGAGAATTTTATATCATTTTTTATATAACACGCCACCCCTCCTCCTCTGCCGTCTCGATCACTTCGAATTAATTTGAAACCTGGAATATTAAGGCCATTATCAGGGATATTTGAATTTAACCATGTTTCTGATACTCCAGTAACACAATAAGACTCCTTGGTAATAACCTCAGAAAAAAGATCAAAACCCGTACACAGCGATCGAACATTAAAATGAGTAAAACTAAAAACAGCTATTCTTGTGCAAATATAATCACTGACAAGCTCTAGTAAATAAATTTCCAGTTATAATTTGCGTTTTCTGCATAAAAAGTTTAAAACAGATAAAGAAATTTGACCTGTAAAAAATGTTTTTTTTAATTAAGTACTTAATGCTACAATGAATAAAAAGAAACTTTTTTTAAATCAAACAAACTCGACAATTTTCTGAAAAATTGTACATCTATATATGTACGTAAAGGTGAAAGGCAAGTAACAATAATGTTTTACCTAATTGTCAGAAATTAATACCATTATACTGAATACAAGTTTCTTGCAATTCAAATGAGTTATTTCTTTTATTTTTATGTAAAACTTATTTTTATATATAAACACCAATATTTAAAAGTAAGTATTTTATGAATTAAACATAAAATCCTAGGTCAATATCCATATGACAAAAGCAAAAAGTTACCTTCTGTGAATAAATGTAGAAAAAAAAATAAATACAAAAACAACACATGAAATTGATCAGATATGCCATAGCGTGACATTTATATTTGTAGATCTACTACATCGATTTATATTTCAATTACAATTCATTTTTTGATTTTATTAAAACTTTTTTATTTTCACTGCCGCATATCACATATACTTTTCCACCAGCGGACCATGCTTTATCGCTTCCATGTTTTTTCTTAGCAGCTACTAAAAGATTGTAACGCTCCTGGGTTAAATCTTCGTAAATAGTAATATTGCTCTTTTTCAACAGCTTCTTCGCATTAAATACTTGTGTACGTTTAATATTACTTACGAAATTTACCAGAATTGTTCTTGTTCTCTGTTCGCCAATACCTTTGCCAATTCGAAAAGCACTATCAATTTCTTGTTCGGTACACGATAGCTTGAGTGTATCAGTAATTAATGATATTACAAGATTAGGTACTACTTCTCCATCACTCTCTGGAATTCCATTAAAACGTAACGCATTTTTTTTCCACCGTTGTTCGAGAACATCACATTTCGACGCAATACTTTCAATATCGGTTTTATTAGATGTAACTATTTTATTTAAATTTTTAATCGAACATGATAACTCTGTTAAATTTGTTTCTATGTTTTCTAAATTTTTTTCCATTTTTTGCTCCAACTGGTTAACAAACTGCGTGCATACCTTATTTATTAATGTATCCAAGTCACTTTCGTCAAGATTAGTGACGTTAACTTTACTTGACTTCGTTGGGGCCATTATGATAAACACTTTATCGACGCTGTAGAACTATATGTTTAGCACACAATTGAAATCTCTTCTACGGGTTATCTAATATTATGTTTAATTAGGTATTTAAGAGGTATTTATCACTAAAAAACAACTAAACCACTGTAGATATTACCTTGCGACATAGAAGAAGAAATATTTTACTAAAAATACCACAGTATTTTGAATATTTTTACTAGAGCTCAACTAGGCGACTTACTCACACATAGCTACGCACTGATGTTATCTAAAAAAAAAAAATTAATCTAACGTCAACCGATCCGAACCATCAAAAACAGAAAAAGGCAATAATATGATATTAACTGACATTTTTTAATGTGTTGTTTTATCAGCTTTTTTCGTCTGTAGAAACCTGCGAGGGCATTGTAGCCTCCTGGGTCTATATTGCTAAAATTTTGTTTTTTAAAAATGTGTATCACTTCTTGTAGTCAATTATTTATTATGGACAATACAGATTATTATTATTATTAATACTACGAATAAAATGATAATTTCATCGTTCGGGTTTGAATTGTAAATATTACGAAAATTGCCCAAGTAACAATTGTCGTTTTAAAATAATATATAAGTTATTCTAAACACTTATTTCCAAGACTACTTATAAACTTTAATAGTTTGGAAGGACTCTATGAAGTCGATTTAAAACCTTTATAAGAGTACAGGAGCTCATCTAGAGAAGGGCCTACATGCCTCTTTTTAAAACTACTATTAAAACTTTCAAGTTTTATGAATTATCTAAAGCTTTACCCAGAGAGTATCTGAAGGGTATTATAAAACCATACCTGGCTTAAGATAGGTACTGTATCAAAACTTAAAAGACACACACAAATGCTTTGCGCGGACCTTTTGTATTTAATGAAGTAAAAATAAATGCATGTAGCATACTACATGCACTATGGGCCACTATAGTTATACATAAGTTATAAAATGGACAATTGGCGACTACTAAGAACAGTTCAGAAAAACAGTTAAAGATCGACTACTTGTAATGAATTGATGGAACTTCTTACAGCGGGCTAAAATATTCAACAAGGCTAAGTTTACTGTAAAACATGTATTAGATAGTTGTTAAAAATTCGTGCGCTCCCTAAAAACACAGTTTAAAAAAATATATATAATTTTTTTGTGGCTTAAAAAGCAAAGGGAGTTTTAGCAGCTGCCGTTAACATAGTTTAATATATGTAAATTATTTTTATAAATGGCGGCTGTGTGGATAAGCTGTGAATAATTCTACTTCAAACATGTTTTGTCTTAAAATGCCTATTACATTACCAATTGCTCTTTAAGTATGTCGATTTATTCTTGAAAAAGTATATTTCAAGCCTCATTGGTCTTAATATATTTTTTAAAACTTGTAGACTTATCTTAAAACTAATTTTAAACCATTTGAGTACATAACACAACCGCTTTAAAACCTATAAAATTTATGGTGCTCTAATAATATAACCTAAAAAGTCAGTTGGCCGAGAGTCATTTTCACTACAACTTACCATTATTATAAATTCACCCACAGCCACGCCATAGACAAACAAATTGCCGACGAATATGTACTTCCTATTTTAAAACATTATAAATAGTCTGGACAAAGGTAAACCAAATCCTTGTATGTTTAAGACTGATTTATTACAGATGTTTGTTTGCTTCATTAAAACTCTAATAAGCAGTTGGTTTTATGAAGGTTCGACCTGAAACTTAGTGATTTCAAAGCATCCTAGATCTATAGCCCAGCATTAAAAACCACCTCAAATTAATTGTAGGTATAAAGCAATGACAAAAACCACAACATTTGCTTAATTTCTATACAACTTGATCCTCCTAACTTGAACTTAACAGCTATAAAGTTTTATTGAAGGCATGACAAATAGCTTGATAGGTCAATCATAAACCGATAAAGACTAAAAGATTATTTAGTTTTATTGTAAGTTGTTGAAGGCCATTTTAAACCTTTGTTTAAGACAAAACTATCTTTAAGTCATAAGTGCATTTGGCATTTAATAAATCTAGCGTAAATCAGTGGTTTATAAGGTGGCCATTATAAAACACTAACAAAAGCTAAATAAATCTAAAATTGTTACTTCGGCAGAGTGATGAATGACGAAACGTCAATCAAGCTGACAGCATCGCGAGATGGGTAGAATTTAAAATACATCATTTATACTTCGATTTATGTCTGAAAAATTAATTTATTTTCAAAACTGTGAAGAGTAAACTATGTAACAATTATATAAAAACTTCAATAAACCGTCAAAGAGTACAATATTTACATCTAGTTTAATCTCGACTAATGCTTACATTTAGATTTCTAAGTATATAGGTAACACGTAAAAGTTTCCTAAAGAAATAATTTTAAAATTGACGTAAATAAATTTGGCAAGTATTCATTTATACATAATTTCACTTGTGAACAACTTCTTCCGCTATTTCGTTAGGTAGACATAAACATAAATATGTTATTTTTGACTTTCATTATTTTCTGTTGCTTTATCCGTAAGAGAACAGAATTTTAATAAAATAATTGATTGGGCAACTATAAGGCGGCAGGTCATAAATACATTTAAAATTACAAATATACGCTTTACAAAGGTAGGTATATATGTTCGATGTTTGACCAAATTTTACACAACCTGATGTATTCGATTGTTTCTTTGAACGCATTCTAAAACGCTTGGTTGTGGCAAAGTAGTTTTAATTTGATATACAGAGTGGTTTCGAAACAAATATCATAATTGAAGAAATCTCCAATAAAGATATGATAATAATGATACTGTTAATGACAACTGAAAACAACTAGAAACTATCGAACATATATTGTCTAGCTTATGGTCTATCGGAGCAGTTGCTAAATATTATCAATTGAATAAAAGTACTGTTATAAGCAGATCCCGGCTCAGAGGTAGTTATGACGTAAAAGGCAGAGTCGGCTTTGCGCAATATGAACTATATAAACATTTTCATTCGCAATAATACAATATTTTGCCTTATGATTATATCTAGTGAATTCCGTAATATTTATAAAGGTAAATGGCCCCGAAACGGTTATAAGTCATACTTTGATGCACTTATTTTTGGATGCACAAACACAAACGCAAACGCCTAGTAATTATACCTTATTAGAATAATAAAAATATATTATTTGCACTTGTTCTAAATCGTCCGAAATAAAACTCCGGCGCCTGTCACTGAATATTCCACTTGTGTTGTGAAAAAGGATCGTTCAACCGTTCACCGTCTACCGATGTAATCGGCGCACATTTAAAATAAGTATAGTTTCTTATAGACGGCAGATTTATGTCCGGTATGAACAGTCCACTTCTTTGCCACACACAAAAATGTTGAAAAACCGGGGTTGTTTCTTAACACTGTTATGTATCCAATTTGTATTTCACTCAGCAATATCCCCTGACACTCTAAAAATATACTGACGTAGATCAAATATCTGTAATGTTTATTGCATCAATTACTGTATACTGATCTGTTTCCGCCTTACGTTGAACATTGCGTATAGCTAGAGGGATCCGTGAGAAATATCCATGTAAATATGCTAAATTTTAGTTTTTATGACGTTAAGATGAAACTTGTTTTAAAATGTTCGAATTGCATGTCCACGAAAGTGTTTTTTCACAGCTGGCACAGAAAAGTTCTACGCCGTTAAACCGCAGTTCCAGAAAATCTTTAATCTACGAAAGTACTGTTTCATTTAATGGAAAGCCACTCGACGCCATAACTAATCACGACACATTTACTTCTATCAAATGTACTGACAAGTCTATAGTGTTGACTCCATAATGCGTATGTGCATATGAAACAATCTCACATGGCACTGGTTTGTGTAATAAATTAATAATAATTGTTGAACCTTTTTCATTTCAAATGATTTCTGTATGTTTGAAGTCTTTTGAAAATATAAAACGCAATCTGCTGTTTATTTTACTATTATTAATTATTATTGTTTACCGTATCCTGTTTGCTGTCGTAAAAAAAGCAGAAAGAGAGTGACAAGCGTGGCGGTGACTTTGTGGTGTCGAAAATGTTCCTTATATTTTTTTAAATTATAGTGCCTTATATTATGTGCACAGATAAAAATTATATTTTAAATTGAAAATTGTTTAATATAGATGGGAAGAAACATATGGGAGATGTTTACATTTCCTTAACTGATATAAAAAGTTGAAGTGGCGTATGCCGTTTAAAGTGCCGAGTTTTTTGTTTTCGATTAGACAATCAGACCGACGGGCGACGCTGCAGGTATATTTAATGTGCGACCGAAGTCTGGTGTTTTTTATCCACCAGTTTCAGTAAACATCTCTTACATCTACGAGCTCTATTACACTAGGCCACCGGTGGCGCCACCAAGCTGAGACACTGGTGGTTTAGTACATCGCGGGGCATTTAAGTAAATATGTCCTATTACACTAGGGTAACTGGTGGCTCCACCGAAAATTGGTGACGTGCTGGTGGACAGCCCTGGCAACCGCTCGGGCAACTTATGGTGGCGTGATTGCATAGCGAGACATTGTTTTATATGTAACCTATTACACTTAGCCACCAGTGTTGCTCCACCAACATCATTTGCAACTGATATATTGAGAGTTCAAGTTTAATAATGTCGGATGAAGGTAATAGTGAAAAGTGAATAGTGAAAGTTCGTAAAATGAGGGTTTTGACATACGAAAGTGATTAAAAAATTTGTTATCATCTACACAAAGTTCTTTAAACAAAGTATAATAAAGGCCGTTTTCTTCTCTTGGTGCTAGCATTGAATGTACATGCATTTTTCTATGTATGCATCTTTTCTTTCTTTTTCTTAATAAGACGAGAAGAAGCACGCTCTCATACCACGACATGGTTAAAAATGCACTGAATTTTTTAGGTTGCATCACCGGTGGCAATGCTCTTTTTCACAGCTCCACCAGTTGCGCCACCAGTGTCTCAGCTTGGTGGCGCCACAGGTGGCCTAGTGTAATAGAGCTCTACTTGCTCAATAATACCAAATAAATAATTTCTCCAAACCAATAATAAATTATTTATTATTTTATGAGTTTTATGCCATACGTTTTTTTTCTTACCGCAAATGTAGGTATTTGTTTCCTATAAATAATGTATTTATTTGCTTATGTGAATCATACAAAACATATTTATGTGTGTGAAGACCATCTCTGGCATAACTACTTTTGCGCCGGGCTCTGGTTATGAGTATGAAGAAAAGGTGGGAGGAGGAAGGTAGCGTAAAGAGAATTAAAAGATAGTTCAGGCCGATCGAGAAGTTCAAATCTCGTTCAAGATGGAGCGCTCCTTGGCTAATTGAGGGAAAATCCATTTCAGTAGCAGGAGACGCTGTGTTCATAACAAATTTTCCAGCATCGAGGTCAACAGCTAGCCGAAGGATAGGATAAAAAACTGTACAAGAACAGAAGCAGGCCCGTATTCTGTTCTGTTTAAATTATGTCTGTCGCCCGTTGAAAATTTTTTAAGTCTTGTAATGACAAACATATTCGGGTGTAGACAGTGTAGAAGTAGTATTATTATGAGAAGATGCTTGGGGCGGAGCCAACGTGCGCGAATATTTCTACCAGTGACAGCATCATGTGGGGTAGAAGGATATATAATAATTGTAATCAAATTTTCGAGGTCGAGGAGTTGTGTAATGCAGTAGATTAAAAAGTCGTCACACTCTGGTGTTTACGATGAAGACATTTTTCACTGAAAATACGGTTATATCATTTGATTTAATCAGAAACGACGAACACAAATATACTGCAGCACAGACCCTGTGTACAGGAAGATATAATTTTTTATTAGTTTATTTTTCGGGAGATTTAGCCCATAATTTTGTTTGCTATATTTGTTACATTAGTTTTTTTTTTTCAGATAGTAATTCAGATATTTTCTCTCTAATTCAGTTGTGCTAAATTTTGTTACCTTTATTCAATTTTTTTTTTCATAACCAGTGTCAGCCATTTTGTAAACGGAAAAATTTCATAAGAGTAGATTTATTCATTTCCTTCATTATTATATTAATCAGTAGCTTATTCATATATTTTCAGAAGTAACAATTTACCGATACTCAGGTTTTTTTTTGTTAAATTGCTAACAGTTTGTTTTTTGCAGTGACCTTCGTCCCCATAGTTTTTTTTGTAGTTTTTCTTTCTTTTATCTCAAGTAAAATATCTTGCCAATTAATTGTTTTATTAGACAGGAATTAATATCTAAAGTTTTCTTTTTCTCACAATTTAAATGTTTTTGCTATTGTCAACTGGTTCTTTATATTACCCCTTTTTCATGTAAAACCTTGGACCAATCGAAGTACCGCAAGAGGAGAAGTTGGATAGGTGACAACTTATTACTCATTGGCTGGGCATTTTTTTCCAAACGCAGCGTATCCCTGGAAAATCCTTGTAGACCAGGACACGACCATTATTTAGTCCTCGTTCCCAGGTACCTGTGGCCATCTCCAGGGTTCGACCTCGTTGGAACTCTAGGCTTACCACAAAGTTGAGTAAGCCTAAATCTCCGTAAAAATTCTCCGTCGGTCAGGAAAAAAAAATTGTAAACCAGTTGATCGTTTCTTAAATTGTATTTTTTTTAAATTAATCTTAAAATTTAACTTTTTTTAACTAAATTTTTGTCTGTTAGTAAATCAGTTACAAATTTTTGCTCTTATACTTTTGTTATACTGTTAATATATATATCATTTGTTGTATATTTGATTTTGACTGTTTTGTCCCCCTGATAAAGTTTGCAAGAGTGTTATGTACTGAATACTCTGGCGTCCAAATTCGTTCTGGTTTATTAAAATTTTGTTTGGTTAATTTGACAATCAAAAAAATATATATAACTCTTCTCGCCACAGAGCGACCCTCGACCAGCCCTGAGCTGACTGGTTGCTACTCTTTCATAGCTTCCTCAGCAGCCAGCTGAGAAAGTTGTGGTTGCAAGCTAAAAAAAACCAACCTAACCTAACATAACTGTGGAATCATATCTACTACCAACTATGTAAAAAACGAAACAAAACATTTATTTTGTTAGGTTAGAATGTTTTTATTTCGAGCTTTAAAGCATCTGGCGGAAGTTAGGGACCACGGAAAGTGTCTGGCAATAATGAACGTTGGTTTTTAACAGTATTCTGTCAAACATATATGAAAACCAGCTATCATATTTTAACGTAGGTTGTGTAAGGCTTTTGTACCTGTTATCTGTAAAAGGGCCCCGCTTTCAAGCAAGCAATTACGCAAACGTACTTATTTACATATCACGCTTTTTATTGCCAACATAATAGCTTTGCTAAAAAGACGTAGGTCTGGCGGCTCTGGGATCTTGGTCTATAGTAAGGACGACAGGAAACCTGAATTTGTGAAAAAATACATTAATTGTTACAAAATTTAAAAGAAGTTAGGTGGGTCTACTGGGAGTTGAACCCGGGGCCTCTCCCACCCTAAGCGAGAACATTACACATGTGCCAGCCATTCAGCTGACAATCACCGCTATAGCACGGAATAAGTAGCCTCTCTTCTTACTACATACTTTTACTCACCGTCTGACGGGAGTGATATTTTGTGTGCACATCATTTCTCTGAGTGTAGTCACTTCGAGGTCACAGAAATCAGACCTTCCGATATCAAAGGTACCGCAGCAAGCTCTCGATTCTACATAGTTCCTGTCTTCTGTGTCACCGTATAAACGCCATGAGCGACCCAAGTCAAAACTACAAATAAAATTTTCGTGAGCGCCTCAAAAACTAGTTCAAAGAATGTGTCACTGTGACAGCTACAAGGAATCGAAATGGGAGATGAAGGAAATCAAAAACATTACGCCACATATGAAGCGTTTTTGAAAAAAGCTAAAAAAGAATTCGATGTGAAAATTGCTGGAAGTTTAGAAGATAATGCGAAACTAGACGATTTTCAATTACTTCAAGTATTGGGAACTGGTTCCTTCGGGAAAGTGGTCCTTTGCAAGTACAAATCGGATGGATTCTTTGCCATGAAACTAATGGAAAAAGCGAGTATAATAAAATCTAAGCAATTGGCGCATACGATATCTGAAATCAGATTTTTGGACGCGCTGAAGTTTCCGTTTCTGGTGAATTTGACGTACTTTCTTAAAAATAACGTTTACATTTTTATAGTAATGCCTTTTATAAGTGGAGGTGAAATGTTTTATCATCTGAGACACAACAAGAAGTTTGATGAAACTTTGGCCAAGTTTTATGCAGCTCAAGTTATATTAACTTTTGAGTATATGCACTATTTGGGAATAATTTATAGAGATTTAAAACCGGAAAATATTCTGATAGATCTGGACGGCTACCTCAAGCTAGCCGATTTAGGATTTTGCAAGAAAATCGATACTCAAAGGACTTATACCTTATGTGGTAAGTGATCAATATTTTATTAAAAGCTGGTTAGGTAATTTTTACTTTTTCAATATAGTCCAGACAATGGAGCGCTAAAACGACTAAAATCTGTAAGTTGAGTGCTAGTAAATGGATTTTGATGAAATCTTGTGCAAAGTTTATGTTTATAATGACGTTAATAAAAAAGCTGAAAAAAAGATAGAGTAGGAAATGATGGGAAGGGGAGATATGGCCACTCGAACATTCCTAAAGTATCGTTTACACGTTGCCAGTAAGCGTGCCAGTTGAAGTGACCAATGCCAGTCGTTGTTGATGCCAATAATTGTTCCTCCAAAGCCAGAAATACTGCTACATTTAATTTCTTGTGGATGTATAACATACCATTTTAACCTCCCCAGAATAAAATTCGGGGAGGTTACTAAAATTGCTCCAAAATCGAAAATTGAGATAACAAATCTTTACGTTTTGACGTCCCAGGAATCCAAAAAAAGTGGTTTTTGAAAAATGTCTGTCTGTGTGTGTGTGTGTTAGCACGATAGCGACGAAACTACTGGACGGATTTGGATGAAACTTTGCATGAGGGTTTCCTTAGTGCCCTAGAAGATCTGAAAATATTTTGGTTGAGCTCGGATTACGTTTAGTGCCATTTTGGCACAACAACTCGTCTATTTTATTATTACTTACAATTTGTAATCTAACCATTGGAAAGCAGTTAAAATTCCGATTTCAACGGTATATCACACTTGCACCTTTTTTTTATATACCTACATTTTTTTATACAAATTATTGTATAGAGAACAAACAGAATTCGATGTTCCTATACTATCAACATATGTAAAACTAAGTCGTAAGTTTTCAGTGGTCGAGTCGGCTAAAGCGTCGACTTACAAATCAAGAGATCGACGGTTCGATCCCAACACAGTGCGGTTTTATTTCTTTTTTCATTATAAGCTTTATGAATAATTGCGGAAAATGTTACATGATTAAATATCATCATATATCAAGTGTTTATAATTATTCAGAGTTTGAGGATTGGTCACTAGTTTTAAATGAAATATAAATAATTCTATTGCTGTTTTGGCGGTGAACACATACGACGTCGTAAATTAGATAAATATAGGTGGGTCATATTACAAAAACATATTTGATTTAAAGGCATGTCATGACGGCTGATTTGAATTGACTATCAGAGCTCGTAGCATTTGCCACTGCTACGAATGAAATTACAGTTAAAAAGTAGCAGACTGCTGTTTAGCAGCCCATCACTAATTTCAACCGGGTGGGGAGGTTCCAGCCGCTTCCAGAAGCTGCCGATTTTTTATTATTGATTATTTGGCCTTTTTTATTTCAGATTTTAGAATTTGGGAGTTTGTTAAAAGTACTCTTAAACTCTTAAACTTGTTTGGAATAGTCTATATAAAAAACACTTTCATTCTTTTTATTATCATCAAGTTCCTCTGCTATGTTGGAACACGATTTTCCCGTTGGGTGCGGAACAAAAAATCAAAACCTTATTTATTCTTCCAATATTTTATTTTATATTTTTACCGATGATGGTATTTTTATTTTACACAAGAGACATCAAGATTCATAAGTTGGTGAAAATCCTCATTTATTTTTAAAACTAAACTAAACATCAGCGAAAGTTTTGTATAAACGTCTGGATACGTGTAGTTGGCAATCATTGCCTGGTCGAATAAATGAAAAATATTATCTAAATTTTCTGGAAAACGTTTGACCTGATTTGTTAGAAGTTACTGTAAGCATTCGGCTCGTTTTAATAAGAATCTTCGTCAATTTCTTAACAAAACTTACGAAGACCATTGAATTGGAAGAGGCAATCCAATTGTTTGGCCAGCTAGGTCTCCAGATCACAATCCTTGTGATTCTTATACATGGTGATAGTTGAGATCATTCGTTTATGTGACAACAGAAACTCATGAGCAGATTTGGGTAGAAATTGAAAACGCTTGCAATGAATTTGGGAACATTTGTGGAATTTATGAAGGAATTAGGCGATTTTTGGACAAAAGAATACATTTATGCATTGAGACAGAGGGTTAATATGTAGAGCTTTTATAGATTTAGTTTTGTGATTCTTATTGTTAATTTTCGTTTTATTATCGCAATTTAGCTGCTAAAAATGATAAGAATGATATTTTGTTTTGTGAAAGAATAATAAGCTCTAAAAAAACCAAACCAATTCTTCTCAAAAACGGTGTGTCTAAATGTACCAAGTTTTATCTTTTTAGATAGGCATTTTAAAAATTTGATGATAAGGTGCCACTTTTAAAGGGTTATGTAGCTTTGTTAGGAAGCAATTTTAAACAAAGCAATTTACCTCGAATCGACATAAAACATCTCCAAAATTTGATGTTCATTTGGTAGGAAAGTTTCTGGGCGCTTTGTATACAAATGTAGTAGTATAGCATCTGTCTAATAAATAGTTACCTCACTGACCGTTACCAAAAAACATTTTTTAAAAACGAATATTCTAAACTTAACGCGATTGACCACGGTGTACCTCAGGGTTCACTGCTCGGTCCAATTCTGTTCTTAATGTATATCAATTATCTACCGACAGCTGGGCTAGGTAGTAATTTTGTGTTATTTGCTGATGACACAACTATAATTGATGTCAACATAAATTTTGAAATTCTTGCACACAATATGGAAATCTCTCAAAACCTAGCCTCTCAGTGGTTTATAGCAAATTTCTTACAACTAAACGAAGACAAGACTGAAAAAATGGTATTTACGTTAAGGCAACAAGAAATAAATAACCCAAAGAAAGTAAAATTTCTAGGAATTATGTTAAACCCAACTTTAAAATGAAATGAACATGTAGATTACACTTGTAGTAAATAAAAACCTTTTTCTTCTTTAGCACAAACAACTTCAAAACAAATAACTCTAATGGCCGATCATGCCCTCTCTAACTCTATAATTAGCTACGGAATAATCATATGGGGTCATTCCACTCACCGTGCGAAAATTTTTAATATGCAAAGAAAAGCCGTCAGAATCCTACTCAGTTTAAATTACAGAGAAGAGGTAAAAATACATTTTATTAGGTTTGGATTCCTAACGGTTCCGAGTTCATTCATTTTTCATTGTTTGATTTATGTCAAAACAAACATGCACAAATATGTAAATATCTTTGATATCCATACTCACAATACACGAAATAAAAACAATCTATTTATTAAATACATTAGAGTAAAATAATCAAGACATGCTACTGATTACTATGGGCTTCTTTTCTATAATAAATTACCTGATTATATTAGATCACTACCATTAAAGCATTCTACAACTTGGATGAGTTCAAAAATTATTATCTGTAAATTTCTACTAATTTATGCACAATGTCTGTCTGCAATGTGTGATGATGTTTGTTCATATATTATAGTATTTGTTTAATTTTGTATTCTTTTTTTGACTTGTGAAATGATTTTATAATCAGTTACACCAATAAATTCTATTTCTATTTCTTTTTCTAAATGTATTTAAAAATACCACGTTTAAGGTGAAAAATCTGAGTGAAAAAAATTAAGGTAAAAGTTAAAATAAATTCAGAAATGTAAATAGTTCTGAAATTCAATCGACTCATTTGTTAGAAACTGGAATTATTGAACAAAAATTCACAAATCTATTCTTGTTGTAGTTTTCTGCTCAGATATTCTACAGTATATTGACAATATCAATATCGAGATAAAAGTAATAAATATTCCCTATCGAATACATCTCTCTTGAATATAACAACCTTAAGTCCTACGTAAACGTATAATAATAAAAATAGATTTTTGCGATGAACTCTCGAGGTGAACGTTCTCCTACAGCCGCCAAATAGTCTAGTATAAAAAAAATATTAATCTGCCCGAGATCAGAAGTGGCATAAAAATATATTTAAGGTGGCCATTCCCTAGAGAGAGACATCCGATAGGGAAATATTTATTATTTTTGGCCATAACTTTTATTCTTAGTACTTATATTTAAAAACACTACAAGAGTACCTAAGTAAAACCATAACAAGACTATTACTATGAATTTTCACTCAATAATTTCATTGGTTTGCAAAATAGCAAGATTTAAATTTAAAAATTATGTTAATCTTCCTATTTCGTAGTTTTAAATCTAGCTATTTTGCAAACTAGTGAAATTATTGAGTAGAAATTCATAGTAATAGTCTTGTTATGGTTCTACTTAGGTACTCTGATAGTTTTTTTTAAATATACATACTAAGAAAAAAAGTTATGGCCGAAAATAATAAATATTTCTCTATTGGATGTCTCTTTCTAGGGAATAGCCACCTTAAGCTATAATACGGTATGTACGGGTTAATGAGAATAGATCTGTAACTCCAGTGGTACGTGTATATAAAACTGCGGATGACGGATGAACATTTCTTTCCGTCCATTTAGTGACTGGGAGAGAGAATCACTTTGAAATTTTGGCTTTCATTCAGTTGGCTATTTAGCTTTTAGCATCTGTCGGTTGCAATAAGATGGCTCCCCTTACAACTTGTTTGAGTATATTCACTCAATTTGTTTAACATTATTTATCTAGTCTGTACTTACTGGTACTAACAACGGACAAGAAAGCAGAAACCGTAGTTTTGTTTTGTATTTTCCATTCTTATTTAACTTCAATTTTTTTTTAGTTCAAAAAGGTTTAGAATATCATAAAATGTCGAGATTTTAAACTTGAGCGAAAAGACTGTCGGTCTTTTTTTACGCACACGTTTTCTCTGACATCGACTTGAAATTTGGTACATATATATATCATAACGAGATCTCGAACTAGATTATATTCTCTGATGGAGGATTGACGGGTAAATAGGGAAAAATAACACAGGTCTACAAGAAAAAATCTGTTCCAAGGACTAAACCTATCATGTCTTAAGTATTTTTGTGTGCTGAAACCGAATTTTAAATTAAAAAATTTTTCTACCGAGTAGATTTCGAGTATATCCTGGTTTCTATTGTCACATCCCGTATTTTGGCTATAAGAACTGGGGTTTACTCGAAATCTACGGGGTAGTAAATTTTCTAAATTGAAAATTCTGTATCAGCACACAAAAATACTTAAGGCATGATAGGCTTAGTCCTTAGTCGAAAATGTTTGTAGACCCGTGTAAGTAAAGCAAGCTAGTTAGTCCAGAAATTTGAGATTTGGTGTATGGACTCCCACGATATCAGATACAGCCCCATTTTTTTAAATTCATCAAAACAAAAATTTGAAATTCGAGTTCAGGCCATTTACACAAAAGTATATTTTTGGCATAACCAGGCATAAAAATGCAATTTCGGTTTAACCGAAAGTGCTATAACTTTCTCTTGACGCACTTATCTTGGATATGAGATAGTTAACTTTATTTAAAGAATTGAAAGTTTTTATTAGATATGATGTGTACATGATAAGTAACAGTTAATGACTTTATACATTAACATAAACATTGAAACATCGTAGAACGACCGAGTGCTTCTCGCTATCTCTCTTCAACATTTCCCCTCGAGATGTAGGAGATTGATATTCTATTCTTCAGGATCTTAAACTCCTAATAATTCAAGACACCTTCGATATTTAGGTCTTGGAAGTCCCTTCGTGAGAACATCAGCAGCCATATCTTTTGTAGATACATACTCAATCGAGACATGCTCCTCTTTCTTTAGAATATCTCGAATAAAATGATACCTCACATCATATTGTGCTTGGTTCTGTTATGGAAGACAGCCTTTTTCGCTAACTTCTGAGCACCTTGACTCACTCATCAGTTTAACGTGTCCCATCTTCTTGAAACCAATTTCAATAAAAACCGACGCAAATATACTACTTATTTTGCAGCTTCTGTAAGAGTCATATATTCTGCTTCGGTAGATGAAAAAGCTGGCGCTTGCTGCTTTCTTCATTCCCAAGAAATCGCACTACTTCCCAGAATAAAGGCAAAACCCGTATATGATTTTCTAATATTCGGACAGCTTGCCCAAACTGTATCAACGTATCCCTTTAATGATTCTTCAATCTCTTCATAATTATTTACTTCATTCCTCTCGTTGATATTTTCTATTCGATCATTGTCCTCTGCATCTAACAAATCCTCTTCTAGATATCCTCTGATCATTTTTATTCATAGGAAAATCAACAAATTTTCGTTCAGAGACCTCTATTCTTCTAGTGTCCTTTTTCTCCAGGAACTTCACATCTCGAGTAATATCAATTCTCCTCTCTTCAGATAACCACACTCTGTAGGTTTTTGATTGCTCCGAATATTCAATGAAAATACCCTTCTTTGATCGCGACTCGAATTTTCCTTTGGTTGGATCGCGATTCAAAGTTAATACTTCACATCCGAATTCTTTAAAATAACTTACATTCGGTGTCTTCCCGGTCCACTCCTCAAACGCAGTCTTTCCATTGTTACTCCTCGAAGGACACCTATTCCTTGTATAATTCGCAGTGTTTATAGCCTCTCCCCAGAATGATTTTGGTAGTCCTGACTGAATGAGCAAGCACCGCGCCATCTCCACTAGGGTACGATTTTATCTATCTGCCACCCCGTTTTGTTCAGGAGAATGTTATAACCTTGCTTTTTTGTTATACTTAATTCACAGTCATAATTATAATTCACAACAGGGCATAAGACTTCAGGGTGCAGGTTATCCCTGATAGCTTGGCTTAATATTGGTGATCATTTACCTTGGCAAATACTCACTAACAGAATATTACTAAACATATAACATAAGGCCTTAAAAAGTCAACAAAAAAAGATACTTGGACGCCACCTTATTTTTCGTTCCTTGAAATTAACTAATACACAAATTTCTGATCACTTTAAACTAGAAATTGGCCCGGCAAAATAAGGAAACGTCGAGCTATCCCAGTTTGAATGAGTGCTAGCTTAACGAAATTAAACAACTACTAAAACAACATAATCTATTAACGTTTTGGGTTACAAAGGCCATTAAAATACAATATTCGTAATTGGGCAGCAAAATTAGATAGAACCAATATTATGTATCACTCGGCCTGAGCTCAATGACCTTTAATACGGAAACCTAAATAACTTTACTAAGAACAGTACAAAAAAGATAAGTTAACAAGAATTAAATCATTTAATTAAACAACATTAATCAATATTTCGTCAGTAGTGAACCCTCATTGGGTTTCAAAACCGAATTCATACAGGATTTGGAATGTAAATTCAAACTGCTACTATGCGTAACGGCTTTTCTTTATTGGTTCCTAAGCCAACTTAAATGTTACTCGCGATTGCACACTAACTAGGCCACTATTTATTTATGCCTATTGCGACATCAAAATTGTCAACAAATCAAGTCAACGCGGCAAATGTCCGCTACTAACATGAAAACGATGAAATTGTCTAATCATCCCACTCACTATAGTTAGACGGGCATAAAAATCAATCACCAGACAGATTCCTTAACGGCAGTGAGCATATTGTCTCTACAAACTCGTCGCATTAGCCACTACTAAATAGTACATAAAATAACTTACAGTTTATTCCCTGGGTACATAAATGTTTATGGAGGGATAGCACTCTGTAACTAAACGTAAAACAGCTTAACAGGACACAGATACTAAAAAACCGCAAACGATCGTTGATTGCAGCAAAGTAAACAATCTAGATTAACAATTGGCCACTATTCAATACAAATGCACTCTACCATTTAATTTACTTGTGAATATTTTCACATTATTGCAATGCACAGTTTACAAGAACGTTGTTACTTCACTATAATACTCAATAACTCACAAGGTAGGTCTTGTCCTTTTCCCACGAATATAAATTTCATCTTCAAAATTTTTCGGCAATCTATCCAACTTCATTCCTTTCACAGTCTCCTTACGATCACTCTCCTGGAGATCCCTCATGTTCAAATGGCCCATCCTTTGATGCCAAGTCTCCGTAGCTTTCGATTTTAACCTTCCATTAGTCTGCTTTCTCTACCGCTGTATATTGGTCTGGTGGGGTCTGAGGACCCCATGCCTTTATCCCATGTAAAATATTAGAAAGTGACTTCTGATTCGATAATATAATGGGTATGTGATAAAAAATAACATTTAATAGTAATACAAATATTAATAGGTATATTTGCCTCAGAGATAACAAAATAAAAATATATTCGACATAAATGAGAAAAAACAGAAAATTTACTTAGGTAATATCAAATGCACATAAATTATTGTCTCCTATTTATTCGCACATTCATTGCATAAAAATACACTGTGTTTTATACGTCTTATATGGTGCACGCACACCTGGCAAATGAGAAATAATATTTTCGGCTCGAGTTCGGACATTAAATCGAGTACTCGGAGCTATTTTAGACCATTTGCTTATTTTATCTTTTCCAGTGTATGTCAAGGCATCCAGATCTTCAAAGTCATCAACATAATTTTCGTCAGCGTCAGATATTTCCTGTCCAGTGTCAGTATTTTGGTCACTATATGTTACATCATTATCTTCTGAATTACTATCATCATCCACTAACTCAGGATCAGATTCGCATTCCTTCCACAATCCCAGAAGCTGGTCCTGCTTTCTTTCAAAATCACCCATTGTTTATATACAACTATAATATAAAAAATAATTACCCATTCAAGTAATTTATATTTGTTATTTGTAATACTTACCCACCAATATAGTGGAAGCGTCACTGTACGGGTTTAGTCTGCTGGGGTCTGGCGTATTAATCTGGATAAAGCTGCACTCGTATTCACTCAAATGCTAAAACAACACTAAATAAATTTATATTAAGTCTAGATATGCAGCTACTGACTGGAAGGGATATGCATCTCTCACCACTTCTAAGATACAATCATTTAACTAAACCACTGGGCCTCTCAGACCCCACCAGACTAATGGAAGGTTAATTCTGTGATATTTTCCTGGGATACTGATTTACACTGTTCGACTCCGTCGCATAGAAAATACAATCCATTAATTAGATCTGCTTGCAGTATTGTTAGACCTTAATTTCCGATGCTCTTAACACTGATTCAATTTACTAGGTTTAGTATCTTTAATTTCCACGAAATCTTCTAGATTCTTGGATAAATGAGTCGTTACGCCACTGTCTAAACACCAATTACTCCCATGAGATACCAGGCTACCACTAAATACCTCCTACTTCGTCGAATCCTCGATATATACGTATAAGTTCACATCTTCAGCTTTATTCACCTTCTCATTATTTGTAATCGTCTTAGAGCAATCTCTGGCTTTGTGTCCAATCTTGTGACATTCAAAACATTTGATTTTGAACTCATTTTTTCTTGACTTGCATTACTCTTTATACTCCAATACTTCACTCGACTTTCCGCTTGATTCTTCGCGATCATTGCATTTGCTATGATGATACGTGTTTCATTCTTCCTTGTATCATATTCTTCCACAATCTTCACTCGCAGAATTTCTGGTTTCGGTGAATCGTCTCGAGACTCAATCGCGAACTGAAAATTTCCAAAGCTTGGAGGTGAACTGTACAATAACATTATTGTTAACAAATCTTCATTAATTCTAATTTCCATCTCACTTAATTTATCGATTATATCGAAAAATGTATCGAGATGATTACGAACGTCCCCAGTATTATCCATCCGATGTAAAATCAACTGCTTCAAAAGTGTAGCTTTTCTAGCTGGTCCTTTCGACTGATAAATAGTCTGTAGTTTCTCTCACATATTCCCGTAAAAAAATTACAAAAAAAACTGTTTCCTATTTTTTTCCGGGAGAATGAAGCACTTTGGAAAAAAACACCAAGAGACAAAAGATGCTTATTCTTCTCCAAAAAATGAGCCTGAATATATTCAGAATTTTTATGAAACATTTAAGCAGACCTTCGCAGATTTTCACTGTTTCAATCGCCTCTAGATAAAAAAATCTAATTCGGTCGGATTGGTGGTCAAAGAGAATTTTAATCAGGGGCCCCAGGTGAATATTTTCCCCAAGTTCCAGAACAATCGACTGAAACAATTTCTCTATTAACATCAGAAATAAAGACAAAGATAATGAAAAGAAAAAAATGAAAAACGCAATAACGCCACTGATCTAAAATGACAGATATTATAGCCGTTGACTAGCACTACGCTACGACAACTGTTCATATCGACGTCTCTTTTTAATTCTGCTTGAATTTATCGGCTGTCTTACCATGCTTGAGCGGTTGGAAGACATAAGTAACTAGATATTTGCTCATCTCAATGCGTTTAGCACATAGGTCCTACCTAATTTCATAGTCGCACAAACATTCATCGTACAGACTTACATGAATTTTTTTTCCCTACGAGCGAAAGTACCCATTTTAGAAATGTGCCGATCGATCGTAATATACTCTTCGTTTTGTATTTGCGAAAAGTATAAGAGCTTTAAAAAATTTCTTAATGGTAACACATGCCAAGTTTCATCTCCATTGTTTGAAAGATAAAAAAATGGCGGCAAGAACTTGGTCTAGTTGACATTAGTCATAATCTCCTTTTGACATGTTGGTACTAACTCGTTAAACATATTTTTTATAAAAGGTGTCCTATTCATTCTCCATTCCACTTAAATCATTTTTTACTATTTCAGGTACACCGGAATATTTAGCACCAGAAATAATTCTTAGTCAAGGATACAACAAATCAGTGGATTGGTGGTCCTTAGGGATATTAATCTATGAAATGGCAGCTGGATATCCCCCTTTTAATGCAAAAGATCCCATGAGACTTTACGAAAAAATAGTTTCAGGAAACTTTACTTATCCGGGCCACTTTTCAAAAGCGCTCAAAGATCTAGCGGGTAATATGATACAAGTGGATAGGACCAAAAGGTTGGTGCGTTGTTTCTAATTTCATTACGAAATATTCCACATGTTTTAAGGTTCAGTTCAAAGTAAAGTAATTTTTGTTGTGGTACTTTTTTAAGCGCTGTTGCTTGTAATCCTAAATGAGTGGAACCGCTTTTCCCATGTTGTCAAGAAGTAGCAAGCGCAACCGTTACTCGTATGGTGCAATTCGACAAAGGAAATACGTTTATTAAAGCGCTCGCCGAGATACGATTTTTATAGTATATAAGGTTGTCGCCAATATTCATGGTTTGTCCATGTGGGAGTTTGCTTCCTGACTCTCTTGAAGAGGATGGCTTGGCTCTTCTCCGCGTTGACTTTGACTTTCCCCGAAAATCCCCCGTTCTCGAGGATGCTGAGCACGATGGTGTTGTAGTGACCCCTTGTCGACCCCTTTCAACCGCTAAACGGCCAGAAACTACCTCCGAAAGGGGTCTACCGCGAATAGGGCGTCTCCTACCAGCCGAACTTGTGTTACCCCCCGTTTCCGAGGATGCTGAGCTTGATGGTGATGCCGGATCTTCTCCACGAAATCAGTCGTGTAGGCATTAACAGTACTTATCTAGTTTTTATGCCAGTGGACGCAGAGAAGGACGCGGCGACGCGGAGATGCTGGGCAAGATGATGTGTACCAGCTCTACACTCTACACCCCTGAGTGTACTCTTCGCCGCCGCAAGTCCGCGTACTTTTGAATTAAATTCTTCCATAAAAAAAAACAAAAAGTACGAGGATAATGACACTTTTGCCCGTTTAGTAAGAAGTAAGAGTGTAATTATGTTTTTGTCCGTTCGCTGAGCGAGGAGAGGTCGCGATATCCTTTCATGCTCAGCATTCTAGAAAACGGGGTGCAACACGGGTTTAGCTGAGAGAAGACGTCCTATCCACGGTTCACCCATTTCGGGGTTGGTATTTGGCCGTTTGAGGGGTTGGCGGAGGTCGAGGGGGGACTATAGGCTTGCGGGAGCACGCGCGCTGTATGTATAAGTGGCTATAACTTTTGACTGGCAAAAGCTAGTGATATAAAACTAATAGGACATTGAAAAGTAACATTTTCTCAAAGTATTACGAGTCTTGCAATAATTTTTTGAGTACTTTAATCATTGCATGTATCACTTTAAAGTGGAGTATTGCATGAATTCTCTATTATTTCATAAAATTCGTCGATATATGAATAATTTATTGAAACAAAAAAGAACTTGAAGCGCATATTTAAAGGGATTATCTAAAATGAAGACGCATTTAGATAATCCCTTTAAATATGCGCTTCAAGTTTTTCGTTTTTTTTTTCAATGAATTATTCATTAGTCAAAAAAAATTAGAAAATTTTATTTCACAAAATCCAGGCCTTCAAAGTTTGTCAATTTTCGAAAAACGCAGTTTTCCACCATGAGTATCTAACTTTGATCGTTAATACTAAAGTTTTGAAAAGTGATATCTGCACTTTATAGATGATCAAATTAAAGCTGAAGATATGTATTATAAGTAACAATGATTTATTTTGCTATAATTATAAGTTTTCATGCTTGTTTTTTTCTAAGAAGACGATTTTTTAATTTTGCAACGAATAAACCGGAGAATTCAAGCGTGAACAAAGTTAAATAAATTAAAAAAAAGAAATTTACAATCCCAGCTTTTGGAGGTGGAAGCTTAGGTATTAAACTTCAAAACTGCACCTCAGTTTAATTTTTATTTTTATTGTTTTGGAGCGTTAGTTAACAAATTACTGCTCGCTCAACTTTAATTCGAAAAACACATGTCATATATGTTTCTTTAGTAAAATTGTCTATTCTATCCACCGCTGCTGTCAGTTTTTTCATACAACTTGAGTTTAAAAAGTTATTCATGAAATATCGTATTTTTGCACCAGAATTGTTTAATAAAAAATTTTCCGCACAATTTCTCGCGGTGGCATTTTGATATATTGTTCTCCGTTATTTTTCTGAACACGTTTCAACAAAAATCATCGATCGAGGAATTTTTCCGAAGTGAAAATCTAATTTGACTTCTCTATTCGTAATTTATAGTGCACTGATAAAATTCATCAACGCGATCAGTGACTTAATGAATCCCATTTTCTTACAGAAACGATTATGAAAAGTAGGTCCTCTCCAAATTTCGTAGATAAGATGAATTACAACGCATTAAATCCAATAGAAAATTTACATAGAATTTTTTGGAAAATTTTCTATTTAAATAATATAAACAATAACAGAACCGGGAAACGCAAAATAACAAGGTCTGATGAAAACAGTTCAATGCTATTAAATATATAATTCGGATCGCGTTTTAAATATAAGATCCACGTGTTCCATGTAAACGCGCATTTAAGTATTATCTAAATATATAACACATTATATTTATGTATCAGTCGTCATATTCATGCACTGCATTTTACGCTGACTTGAAAAAGTATACAGGCCAGTGAAATTAGTGAAACTGTCAGGAAACGGAACCGACTGCGACTTATAGACCGGGAGCCAACGACAGATTTTCAGGACCAAGTCCCTCTCAAGCGGTAATTAGTGGAATGCATCAGAGAGTTGTATTATGAAGCCTCGTGAACGTCAGCTGCAGTTCCGTGGGTGGGATGAGCGATGGTAGCCTCCCACGCACGGAGAAAATATATATATTTTTAGTCATTTCCTCCTGACTAAAAATTTGTGAAACTAAGATAATCCAATATCTTGAAGAAAAAAAACTCAGCTGACTATAACATGGTGTATTATACGTCAGCTGGTCGTTTGAACATGAAAAAAAATACATTCAATGATTTCCTCTCAACTAAAAATTTACCTAATGATAGCGTATATGCTACTGTGAATGAATATAAATGTCAGCTGGCTGTACCTCGTTGGAAAGATCGTCAGCTGATACCTTGAAAGTTAAGCAGGAGCATAATTCAGTAGGGAGTTCGTTTCTAAAGAAATATTGATGAATTTTTCTCCTGATTGTCTTTCGATCAAAGTCCAACAATTTTTTTACGGTTTTGGTTGGCTTTTGGCACCGAAAATTTATAGTTAGTGGTATAGTCTCTGACAATTTTGCAAATACTGCGGCCACACACTCCTGTCATATTTGCCACTTTTTTTACAATTTCATCTTTGAGTAATATATGATTTTCTTGATCCTCATACTTATACACGCTTAAACTCATTTCCTTGGTCTTTACGTCGAAATGAGACTTTTTCGACCTTTTTTTAAGAGGAGACAAACAAATTTCTGTGGGCTCATCAGCTGTATCCGTGCTACTAGGCATTTTTAGGTGTCCTTGATATATTTGATACACCGATGCCCGAGAGGCAAACACGCTTATTTAATATACTCTGAAAGCATATAAATAAAAAACAATAATCATATCAAAAGGGGCGATATTTACAAAGATGCAATTTAAACAATGAAATGAAAAGTAAACAGATACAACAACGATGTACTTCCAACTGAGTCTGAGTACGCACCTGTAACGAAACCGCGATGAGTGTTATATGTTATCACCAGTTTATGGCCATTTGACCAATAGCATTACAGAATCCAGCACGCGAGTGGGCGATCACAATAGAATACGTAGTCAGTCGTAGAGAGGGTTCAAAAAGAATTAGTATAATGACCGTTAAACACAAAATAAAAATGTCTAACGTAACGCCTTATTGGGTCTTTTGTAAAAAACAAGTTCTCAATTAAAATCATTTTGTAAAGATCATTGTGTATAATTTTTTTTTTCATGTTCAAGCGACCAGCTGACGTATCATACACCATGTCATAGTCAGCTGACTTTTTTTTTCTTTAAGATATTGGATAAGCTATAGATTCACGAATTTTTAGTCAGGAGGAAATGACTGAAAATTTTTTATTTCCGTGCGTGGGAGGCTACCGCCGCTTATCCCACCCACAGAACCGCAGCTGACGTTCACGAGACATTATGATACAACTTCCCGATGCGTCTCACTAACTATCGTTCGAGAATAATTGACCAAATTTTCACCTGGCTCCCGGACTATTAATACAGACTGAAACTTTCAAGAATCGACAGTGCTTGCGGTTCCTAATAGCTTGGCTAAAATATTTCGTCGATATCTTGTAGTCATCATTAAAAAACTCAAAAATTAAAAAAAAAATGGTTCTGAATGCTTTCACAGTTGATCTCGAAAACGACTAGAGATATGTTGAAACTGCACATATAACAATGGCAGTATTTGAGATGATAAAAATGAATCTTCATAAATAAATTAAAAGCCGTTGCCTAAGAAATCACTGCTTCCACATCCAGATTTTCCATTGAAGTAACTTTAAAGGAAATATCTTGACTATATTTAATTTGCACTCTAGTATGCGAAAATTATTGGTCATAGAATTTTAATATTTGGCGTTGGTTTCTAGTATACACGTCAAAAATGAAGTGAGTGGAGGAATTGGGGGGGGGCAGAAAATATTAAAAAGAAATCTAAGGCCTTGGTTTCTGGAATAATACAAACATGTACCAAATTTCTAGTGAATATCTTAATTATATTTTATTAACCTTTATAATAATAGAGTGTGGGGGAGGGTGGAAAATATTAGAAAAAAGTCTGAGGCCTTCGCTTCTAGTATACACACCAAATCCCAAATTTCTGTACTCTTATCAGCTTGCTTCACTTATTTTCCCCTATTTAACCCCCAACCCTTCAACGGAATCATCACAAAATATAATCTAGTACCAGATGTCGTTATAATACATTTGTGTACCAAATTTCTAGTGGATTATTCCATTTTTTTATCAGCCCCTTTAATAACAGAGTAGGGGTGGTGGGGGGATGGAAAATATGGTAAAAAAAATCTGTGGACTTCGCTTCTAGTACATACACCAAACCTCAAAAGAGGAGGGTCAATAAGGCCTGATTTCAGTCCCCTTCTGATTTGAAAAAAAAAATCATTGGAAAGTTAATTGTGAACATAAGTATACCTTTTTAAAACGATTCCAGCCTAAACGGAGACATCCCACCATCTCCAAGTCATTTTCACCCCTCCCACGTTCAAAATTCACAGTCACAGAAAATTCACATTAAAAATTTGTGGGGAGAAGTAATTCCCCCTTTCCAATTTTGTGCACCCCTGATTGAATTTACCCTTGGTGGATAACATCAGATAATGACTATTGTCTAAATGTTATTTGTGGCATTATCTCAAATTTGTTTTTTCTCCTTCATCAATTCTTTGGGACTTCCTGCCACATGCATGTTTTCTTTCTAAGCGATGCTAGGGGAATCTACAAAATATATCACAATTAACCAGTATATGGGTATGCAAAAATTTTAACAAAAGAGGCAGATGGCAAAAAAATAAAAATTAAAGAATCGGCGATAATATTATTGAATGAGGATAATTGCGTGTCGAATTGTTCCGTAGATGTCTGTACAACTTGGCTGCCAATGTTAAAAGAAGAACTTCACAAACTTAACATTGTATAGAAACTAAAAAACTGTTAACTATATCAACAGTTCTATGTAAATAGTAAGTATCTATGGATATTGAATATAACAAACATTCTTAGAGCTGTGTATTTGTCATACACAGCAAAAAAGATTTTTCAAAAAAACTTTGAAAAAGGAAACAGATTAGATTTCCGAAACGTCGGCGAAATATTTAATTTCAAGTTTTTATACTTATTTGTGTTGTTTATTTATAAAAACCAACCTTTAACTGATCCTTTGACGTAAACGTCACAGGCGTAGAGGTTTTTTACCAGTAACATACTGGTTAATTGTGATATATTTTGTAGATTCCCCTAGCACCGCTTAGAAAGAAAACATATACATGTGGCAGGAAGTCCCAAAGAATTGATGAGGGAAAAAAAATCAGATAATGACCTTTATTGATATCGAATCACGTGTAAAAACTAGTCAATGTAGCTCAAAGGGTTCCTGAGATAATAAATAAAATTTGAGTGCCCCTTCAGAGGCTGCAGGGCCCTTGGGAGGGAATTCCGGACCCATATTTATACGAATTTTTTTAAATATTTTTTTATGCAGAATCACCCCTAGAAATTAATGACAGGGTACCTGAAACACCCTGTCTATGTTATAGGAGTAATTCTTTCAATTGTCACGATTTTCTTCAATCAATTTATTTATAACAATAATAATATACAATAAATCTCACTAATTACTCTTGGATTTTGGCGACATATTAGAATACTGTCAGAAATAGCAAAAACCGCACTGAATTATGTCGCAAAGTTCTCTAAATATTTAACAAATGGACAATTAATGGATATGAATTAAGTGGTAAGAATACTTACCAATATGACTCCATGGGTTAATACCACAGGCACGCAAAAAAAAGTCGAGTGCAAAAGGGCACACCTAATTCCCAAGCACCTTGACCTGATGAACACGAATCCGATGTCCGTTTTGCCACAGAATAATAAAACAATGTTTTGCCCATATACCTATTAACTATATGCTGGTAATACGCTATAAGCCCCTGTGTACGGAATTGAGGCTAGAGAAAGAGATAGTTTTCCATCTCTATAGGGAACTTGGGTCCCAACGCGCACGCTTTGACGACACAAGCGCGCTCTTGTAATACCTAGGTCAGTGGCCATTTGGCCAATTTCTCCGATTAGATTGTGACCATTTACTCTTAAAGGATAGAGAGACAGGCTTTCCTTGGCGTCAAGTTACGAACGAAACTCATAGTATAAGTATAGTTAATATATTATATATGATTTTGCCCAATTGGCTCTTGCATTTCTCCTAACCTCAAACACACCGTAAGAATGCCCGAAAAAATGAGTGTAGCTAAAAATCTGAAAAAAATAGGGGCATGTAGGAATGGCGAGGGAAATCGAATGGTGCAAACTAGAAGTCTATAGCTTTTTTGGTTTCCGAGATAGAATCTTGAGAAGTGGAGAAAAAGAGATTTTTTACTTCCAGTGACTTTGAGCGGCCCTATCTCGGAAACGAAGTGAGAGAGAGAGAGAGAATTTATTAGCATTTGTTGCTATACAAAGACAATCAAATCTTACAGACTAAAATTATTTAAATACAATACATACTTATGTACTAAACAAACACATAATAAACAGAACCTTTACAAATAAGATTTAACATAATTTGCGATATTTCTCTTAAATACCCCACTAAACATGAAAACGTTACCGAAATAAAACAGTAATGTATCATCGTTACTTTGTAACATTATTCAATAGATAATTTTAACGTTTATATAACAAGTATGTTATAGATTATGTCCCAGTCAGCAATGTTACAAAGTTATATTATTAAAAACACAACATTAAAGCAATATCCTCTCAACATATCTACATTAATGTTTTAATGTTATATTTTAAATACTACATTATGACTACATTTTTTAAATGTAACAAAATAAACGTTTTAATTTGATTACTACAATAATATTTCAGTAATATTAAAAGAAACATAATTTAATTATGAAAATTATATTTAAATAATGTTCTTTTGAGGTACTGTTTGTTAACATTTATACAATTTTGTATTTTATAAATATTTACAGGGTGATCTTTAAATTATAGCTACAAGATTCTTTAATGATGCTTCCCCTCTATGTTCTTACTTTTGGTTTGGAGATAACTGAATGACATTTACACAACTCTAAAATTGAATGGATAAAAAGTGGAAACATAGGCTCATATTTAAAATATAATAGCTCAAAATGCAAGGAATATAATATGCTACTACGTTAACATTGTTAATCTTTTTAAGATGAGCAGGAAGAGAATTATATAAAATTAGTCCCCTATAGAACAATGAATTTTGTGTCCTAGTCCTCTTTGCTGTTAAAACATATATATTACTAGCATTTCTTGTATTATAATTGTGGATCTCCCTCACAAAAGTAATTTTATCACACATATATGTAGGTAACGGCTTATGGACCATTTTAAAAATAAATAATAGATTATGGTATATCATCCTCTGGTTTATACTTAAGTATCGCAGGGATCTCTGGTTTGCGCCATTCGATTTCTCTTGCCATCCTACGTACCCCTTCAGATTTTTAGCTACATTTTAATTTTTTCGGATTTGTCATCAGCAAGTCAAAATGCATGGGAATACATAGGTCTGTCTTCTCGCACTCGACTTTATTTTTTGTGTGCCTGTGTAATTTGTTTTACTTTTCAGATATGGTATCTTAAAATCAGGCTCCAAAGATGTTAAAGGTCATGAATGGTTTAAAAGTGTGGATTTTGACAACGTTTTGAATCGAAAAGTCAAACCATCATTTAAGCCGACAGTAAACAAGGAAGGCGAAACAAAATATTTCGATAATTATGGTAGTATTCGTTTAAGACAGGCTTCAAAATGTGAGTTTGAGGACGAGTTTAGGGATTTGGCGATTACCAAATAATTAAAGAGCGAAATAGTTTTAGTGAAACTTAATTTCCTATTTATTATTAACCTATATTATTTTATATCCAATAATGATTTTTATTATTGAAAAAAAATACGACCTATATTGATGTACCAACTTATCTATTTTTATTAAAACATTTATAACTTATTTTCAAAAATTGTATATATTATATACTTGTCGGTATTCTATATTTAACATTTTCCAGTTGATTATATTTGGCACAAATATTATGTTCTTTGTCCATTTGGATATCACCCAATAGACATAATATACATTTTTCAAATCAACCGAAAATAACTTTTTCTAATACTTAATAATGGAACTTATCCGTTTTCTACAACTGTCTATGTTTAATTACGCAGACAGATTAGATACATTTGCAATAAAATGAAAAAAAAAATAAAAAATAAAAAAATAAGAGCATACTGTGTATCTCACATGGATGCTGCATATACTGCTATCTCTATTATTATAAAAGATAGAAAGTCGGTTAAATGGAGAAAGTTTTAAAGAATTTGTTGAGCATTTCCATTTTGCTTTTAGATTTATTCAATATTTTTTCTTTTTGTAATAATTGGGAAAACTACAATTGTGCATTTTTGAAAACCCCTCATATTTCCTTAATTTAAATTGTCATCATTTTAACTTATAATTCGGGAAATAAAGACAAAAAAGTGTCAAACTTCGGATAAATTGCCGGAATGCTAGATTTTCGTATGAACCTTCCTTTTGTGGTTCTACACAATATCCCAAAAGTCCTCATAGGCGAGTCTGCCTGGGGCAAAAATAGGTGATTTTACAAATTTTGTATACGATTTGAGTTAGCAACGGATTCTTATAGGAAAAATTCCGCTGAACAAGATTTTCTTATGAAAAATTTTCCTAAACCGTGAGCTTCATGGTCAAATAATTGTTTAAACAGAATTATTTTCGTTTTTATACTCTTCGCAAATACAGAACGAAGAGTATATTGCATTCGATCGGCACATTTCTAAAACCGGTAATATTGCTCGTAGATAAATAATTTTCATATCGCTGTGTTGGTGATCGAATTCTGAACAACTTTTAAAATGTCCGTCTGTATATCTGCCTATCCATCTGTCTGTCTGTCCGCCCGCCCGTCACGTTTCTTGTAAGCACGATATCTTAAGAACGAAAAGTCGGATTGTATTGAAATTTGGATAGTAAGTTAGTGTTAGCTAGAGGAAGAATCCTATTGATTTTGAACAAAATCGATCGATAAATAAAGTTATAAATTTTTTTAAATGAAAAATATTTTTTTCATTTTTTTGTTTTATAATTAAACCAAAAATGTCTAAAACTAATATTATTTACAAAAAACTGCAAAGAGTATCCTATAGAATGTGCAACAATTATATAAAAAGTGCAGTAAATCTGCGAAGAGTACAACGGTTAGCTTGTTATTTAATAAAATGAGAACTGTTTGACGGATCTGAAAAAATCTTGATTCAATCGAAAGATATTTTCAATACACGTCGTTTGGCGCCAGGCACAACTTATTTTGTCAACGTGTTCATTTGTTATAGCCAAAATAAATTTCTTAATTAACAAATTGATTACTCCGAAACTAATGAAGTCAGGATTGTTTTTTCAAAATACATGCCTTTTATACTAAAGAATATATCATATTTTTCTTGGCCCGATATCTCCAATACTTTATGATTGTTTAAACAATTGGCATAATTTGTTAATTAGCAAATAACTTCTTTTTCGAAAGTTTGATCGACTTCAAACCAACTTTAAACGATAAATATTGATCAGGCATAACCCCCATAGAAGTCTGCACGAATGCAACTTTTTGCTTTTGTTTATTTAAAGTTTAAATTAATTTTGCAAATTAACAAATGGAATATCTCGGCTCTGGGTAAGCGTATCGAAATGGCGTTTTGTGCATATGAGTCTCACTTACATAATTTCAAACTAATAAACCTGCAAGAATTACGAAAAATGGTCAATGAATTAGATAATACAGGGACTACAAATTCCATACTGAGCAATAAATTAATTAAGATATCATTTGAAGTTATTGAACATGTGTGGCTACATTTCATAAATACCTCTCTCGATTCAGGCAAATTTCCTGACGATTTAAAAACTAGCACAGTTAAAATTAACAATACTAATAAGTAATGGGAATTTCGACCAATTAACACGCTACCGAGTCCTGAAAAACTTTTAGAAAAAGTGGTATATAATCAGTTTATTGATTATTTTAATAATAATAATTTATTCTTTGTAAATCAGTCTGGATTCTGTGCAAATCATTCCTGCGAATCAGCCTTACAATTAACAATAACGGAATGGAAACATAACTTGGCCTGTGCTTTAATTGGTAAATATAGAATTTGTAATGCATTTTCCTCTGATAATCTGCTCTTTGCAGATGGTAGACCTATATTAAATTGAACCCCAAAATTAAAACTGTCTTCTGTAAAGTGCATGGAGCAAATTCTAGCGGCGCATATATTTCTTTTGTCAGATCTTTTGCACTGATTTTCCCATCGTTCACATAAACGTTGATCTTTTGGAAAACGAAAATACTTAATACTTAGATCCTGGGACACTAGACTGGTTTTGATTTTTTTGTTATTATTATTACAACCGTACATCTCACAACGCATTATAAAAGCCACTAATAAAGTACATATATTATAGAAAACAATCAGAAATCAACGCAGTAGTCGTAAATTATATTAATTTCATCACAGCCAAAAATAAACAAATTCCAAATTAAATTAATCTTCTCATTATTATAAGTTATAATCTAAAAACATCCACGTACTTACGAAAAACAATTTAACTTATATTTGGTTTGTTCTAGTTTATTAAATCCTAACCTTAATTTAATCCGATTTGTGACAATCCCATAACACAACTAACACGACTTCGAAATTCCACCAAACAAACAGTAAAGTTTACCACCAAAAATTAACTTGGGTGACGAATATGCAAATTTATTTATTAAGATCGTGGGTAACGCGTTGGTATAAATAATATTAGGTGTGTTTTTTGTTAATAAGTGTTTCTCATTTTGTAAGTTTGTGGAATTTTGTTTTTTTAACCTTGTTTTATAAACAACACAATACCGAATAGGTAATCTTATACAATTTGTGTAGGTATATGAATGACAGTTTTACCCAATCCAAACATATTTTTTTAACCTTTTATCCTTTATTATTTATAATTTAGTAGTATGTTTAATTATTTGTTATTTGTAAATGGACTTACCATATATACATTCCATGTATCTGAAATGGTGAATGAATAAGGATGATAATATGATATGAAACGATCGATTTACATCTTTTCTAAACTGTTTTCTGCAAACGGCATAGCACTTCGCCATTTTATAAGTATATATTATCACTAAATTGTATAAATTATCGCTTCTTCGCCACTAAACCACTCTGAAATACTAGAAACACCTGTTACCATTATTGGCAAACTGAACAGATCCTGTCTGAAACGTTATGGATTTCTGTCAAATAAAAGCCAGGAATAGATCGACTAGCCAATCAGGAACTTTGGGAATGTTTGCAATTAAAGTGCCTTAGACTGTGAATATCTCAGCAACAAACAAACGAATAGTCATTATGTATCTAGGGGTAAGTTCTTCGATTGGAGGATATTCTAGAATGATTCCATTTTCTGTGATGGCAATTTTGTATGGACTCATTTCCATAAATATCTCGTGGATTTAGTTAATATGCTCGAGCTAACATGTAAAGAAATATTTACATGTATTTCGGATTTGATAATATCACCAAAAGTAGACATTATACCAGTGATTTTTGTATCATTATGGATGGTTGCATAGTGGGTTTTTAGTAAATATTTATTAAACCTTAGTCACATTTATAATAAAAAAGCAAATCCCGAATACTCAATTTATTATACAGCACTACTATACATATTACACCCCTGTATCACTTAATGCAAAATAATGCTAGTGGCAGGTTCACGATATAGGTACAATAAAATCACAAAATTATAAGAAAACTGTTAATTTGTTTATATAATTAGAAAATAAAATTTGTAAAATTTCTATGTAACTAGAAAGCAGTAAATGGAAATTAAAAATAGTATCAAACAAAATAACGTGTTTACTTAATTTAGGGGAATATCCTCGTTTATATTTTGCCAGACTTTAATTTTCGGCATATAATAAAATAAACAAATGAAATAACTCTTTTACTGTAATATTTGTATTAATGCCATTTTTTGTATACTGGGTGGACCATGATACAGAGTCAACAATTCACCAGTTTAAAGGGAGCTAAGCCAAGTCTGAGGCTATTAAAATATAAAACGTTATGCTGCCACTCTTCCATCCAATTAACAAAGCAGTTTTCTCATCACCGTCATACTTTATAGGGCGCGTGCATTGTATGCCTAACATAACCTCAAATATAACATTTTTCTAAGTTTATACTCATTTTTAATGTTTTTATTCTCATTTCTAGATTCATTTTTTTAAATAATTGGATATTAAAAATAGACCGCTAATTATAGGTTGGATTTTCAACCTGTAAATATCAGTATATTTTCAAAAACCAATGATTTAAAAAAATTATATGAGTATAAACTTACAAAACGTAATATTTAAGGTTATGGTAGTCATACAATGTACGCACCCTATGCTTTATAGAAGGTTTATTCAACAAAAAATTATAATTGGATGTCAAGTAGTGTCTGCCAGAGTTGAGTATAATTAAATCATTCATTATTCGAATCCTTTTGAAGATTTGAGATATTTGATACAAAAGGATTTTAATTCAAGATGACAGTTAATGATAAGTTGTGTAAAGATCAACTCAAGTGAAATGACAGATTGACACAATAGTCGTACTACAAGAATTAGTTAGTGCTGACTGCGAGAGCCCTGTTGAATTTTGTATATAACCAAAATATAAGTCAAATATAGCAGGCAACTACAGAGTGCCCCAAGGAGATGTTCTTGGACCACTGCTAATTGTAATGTTGAACAATGACTCCTCTCTTGAAGGTCTTGGATGATCAGGAAACTCTCTGCAGACTCTTTTCTGACCTATTCAAAGCATTCAATAAGTTCATTAAAGTTCTTAAGTCAACAGGAAGAAACCTGCCTTAGAAGAATTAGTCCACAATGGTTTATATCATATTCGTAAAATAGAAAGCAAGACTTCACCCATATAATGAAAAAAAAATATGAATCTAACACTATGGATAACTACAGAGTGCCCCAAGGAAGTGTTCTTGAACCACTGCCAATTATAATGTTTAACAATGATTCCTCTCTTGGAGAACTTGGATATCAGGAAATTGTCTGTAGACCTTTTCTAGACCTCTTTAAAGCATTCGATAAGTTCACTAAAGCTCTTAAGTCAATCGGAAGAAATGGGCCTTAGAAGTATTAGTGCCCAATGGTTTAAATCATATTCGTAAAACAGAAAGTAAAAGACCTACCATATAATAAAAAAAATATAAATCTAACAATATGAACAACTACAGAGTGCCCAAAGGAAGTGTTCTTGGACCACTGCCAATTTAATGTTTAACAATGATTCCGCTCTTGAAGGTCTTGGATGATCAGGAAATTGTCTGCAGACTCTTTTTTGACCTATTCAAAGCATTCGATAAGTTCATTAAAGCTCTTAAGTTAATCGGAAGAAATGGGCCTTAGAAGTATTAGTGAATAATGGTTTACATCATATTCGTAAAACAGAAAGTAAAAAACCTACCATATAATGAAAAAATATATAAATCTAACAATATGAACAACTACAGAGTGCCTAAAGGAAGTGTTCTTGGACCACTGCCAATTTAATGTTTAACAATGATTCCTCTCTTGAAGGTCTTGGATGATCAGGGAATTGTAGACTTTTTCTAAACCTCTTCAAAGCATTTGATAAGGTCATAGCTCTTGTCAATTAGAAGAAATGGAACTTAATGGTTTACATCATATTCATAAAAGAGAAAGCAAGAGACCTCCCATACAATGAAAAAAAACTTGAATCTAACACTATAAACAACTACAGTGTCCCTAAGGATGTGTTCTTGGACCACTGCCAATTATACTGTTTAACAATGATTCCGCTCTTGAAGGTCTTGGTTGATCAGGAAACTGCCTGTAGACTTTTTCTAGACCTCTTCAAAGCATTCGATAAGTTCATTAAAGCTCTTAAGTCAACTGGAAGAAATGAGAACAATTAGACCCCAATGTTTTACATCATATTCATAAAACAGAAAGCAAAAGACCTCCCATATAATGAAAGAAAAAACATTGAATCTAACACTATAGATGAGAACTACAGTGTGCTCCAAGGAAGTGTTCTTGGACCATTGCCAATTGTAATGTTTAACAATGATTCCCCTCTTGGTCTTGGATAATTATGAAATTGTTTGTAGACTTTTTCTTCACCTGCTCAAAGTATTCGATAAGTTCATTAAAGCTCTTAAGTCAATTGGAAGAAATGGGACTTAGAAGAATTAGTGTCCAATGGTTTACATCATATTCGTGAAACAGAAAGCAAGACCTCCCATATAATGAAAAACGTATAAATCTAATACTATCGACAACTACAGAGGGCTCCCAAGGAAATGTTCTTGGACCACTGCCAAATGTAATGTTTAACAATGATTCCTCTCTTGAAGTCCTAAGAAATTGCCCGTAGACTCTTTCTTGACCTACTTAAACTATTCAATAAGTTCATTAAAGTTCTTAAGTCAACTGGAAGAAATGGGTCTTGGAAGAATTAGTTCCCAATGGTTTACATCATATTCATAAAACAGAAAGCAAAAGACCTCCCACATAACGAAAAAAAAAAAAAAAAAAAAACAGAGTACCCCCAAGAAAGCGTTCTTGGGCCACTGTCCCTTGCAATGTTTGACAATGATTCAATTAATGCAATATAAAAAAACGCTAAGATAAAGATGCTCAGTTCTTTGATTTTTAGAGCTATGCTGTCGTCCAAGGGCCTGCTTTAGACAAGTAAATGTGAACTAAAAAAGAGTAAAACTGAATTACTAGATTTCTACCGAAATGTTCAGTGTTTGGATACAAATAATATGCGATACACTGACATATAAAGCATAAGGTATTTGTTTTTCTTTGCATTACGATGTGCTATTCCAATTCCTTATATGTTTAATGTTGACTGACTGCCTCAGTTAAGTTAGCTAATAATTCATTATTCATGATGTGGAAAAAAATTTAATTCTGTGATTCCATTCAATTTTGATGAATAATGTTTGAATGGAATGAATTTTCAGAGGATTCATCTCAGCTCTGGCATCTGCCTAACACTACAGTTTTGATAAGAAGTAAGAATGTGCCAACTAAACGGACTCTATATCATGGACATATTCACACATAAATAGAATTAACCGAAGGGTATATCAAATCACAATTTAAGCTACGTCAATGACGTGAGATTTATTATTATTAGTTGTGAAAGATAACTAAAATCCCCCTATCTAGAAAATAAAAGGCTCGGCAATAAATAAACACTCAATTACAATTATGTATTAGATATATCAAAACTGGTTTCTATCCGCACAATTTTGCAAAACGAAAATCTAAACTTAACTGGTTAATATCTTAAAAACAAATCTAATCATCGTCCTCCTCATCCTCAGAGACGTATTTCTTAACGACACGTTTTGGTCTTCCTGGTCTCCGTTTAACCTTGGTTTTACTCTTTGCCCTTGAAGCAGCATCTGGATCGGAGTTATTTCCTTCTTTCTCGTCATCCGATTCAGGGACAGCCTCAATTTTCTGTTTGGCGTTTGAGAATACTGATTGAAGGACAATGCTGTCTTCATGGATTATCGAGGCTTCCTCATTGTAGATCTGAGCATTTTGGCACAGAAGCATAAAGTCCCTTTCCAAATCCATGAAGTCGGAATACTGAAAAGGTTTCAAATTCAAAGATTACATTTTATTTTCTATATTACACACTTTTTCTATAATTACAATTTAATATAAAAACAATTAATTTAACTAAAACAGAACATGCTACAGTACTCTGCTTGTATAAAATATCAAAATACATAAAATTTGTTTTCACATAAAACCTTTAGCCACTACACCAAATTCAATAAAAATATCACATTAACATTTTGTGATATAACTTTTAGAGCGTAACAATACTTAGCGATGTTGTGTGCAAGCTGATCAGTATGGGATTTCCAGTCAAGCCTAGAATCTATTGTAATACCCAGGAAGGATATTTGAAATACAGTGTTCAAAGTAAAGATACCATTGGTGTAACTTTTCTCAGCATTAAATTTACTATTTGAAAATGTGATAGCTTGCGTTTTTTCTTTATTCAACCTAAGGTTAAGAGGAGTATAGTATTTTTCTAGCATGTCTAATGCTGAGAAAATTTTTTGTTCCAGTAATATTGGATCAGGAGAGTTAATGATTAATAATAATAATAATAATAATAATAATAATGTTTATTTATTTTTCGTTCATAGACCTAATTACAATAAAATAATACAATGTATACATGTAAATAAACAACAATAAATTTGCAGAAGTAAAAACTTGTTTGCAATATAACAATAAAATTTGTAACTTAATTAAAAACATCTATAATAATACACCCCAACAATAGTTACATTTCCACCCACACGCACACACACACACCACACATACCGTATGCAAGTTGGTTCCTACACATTTTGTAATGAAACAATCAAGTATTTAATTTTTTTTTTTTTTTTATCGAAATTTTGTTTTTATTTTATTTTTAAACAGGGAATCAGGTATTTGTCGTATTAATTAAATTGTGTATATTTATTCTTGGTACATTTTTAACGTAAATTTTTAATTTTCTCTTAAATGAAGTTAAAGTTTTTTCATTTTTTACAATATCGGGCAATGTATTAAATAGCTTTGGCCCTAGGTATTTATAGCATTTTATTAAGGAGCAATCATCTGCATATTGCACTGTATATTCATCAAGTATCATGGGTAGGTCATTGGTATATAGGATATATACAATAATGGTCCTAATACTGATCCCTGTGGGACCCCTCTCTTTATTACCAGACTTTGAGATTTTAATAATTCACCACTGCTATCTGTTTCCACAACACACTGTATTCTGTTATCTAGATAAGAAGTTAATAGTTGCAACGTATTTCCCCTAATTCCATACTTTTCGAGCTTCTCTATTAAAATATTATGGTCCACACTATCAAAAGCTTTGGATAGGTCTAATCCTATAGCCACTGTATGTTCTTTATTATTTAGTGAATTAACTATTTTGCAGAGTGTTTGGTAGCCTGCCCTGATTGTGGATTTATTTTTTCTAAAACCATTTTGTGTATTATTTAATAGCAATTTTGTAAAAACGAAAACTCGGAGTCCACGTGGACTTGATCTGTCTGTCACATTATGTCACATTGTGTTGACAAATCATACTAGCTAGGCATCTAAGCCCACATTTCTATGTGACAGGCAGATCAAGTCCACGTGGACTACGAGTTTTCGTTTTTATGTTGTCCCAATTGAGATCGTATGAAGTATAATTTTAACCATTTAATTTAATATCATAGATCTTAAACCCCCTGTATATTTTATCGACTGGCTTCTAATCATTTAGGACATATCTGTACATGATAATCAGCAATAAATATTAACTTACCTTCCCGTCCTCAATATAATTTAAGATCTTCGAAATGTCAATCGGTTTCTTAATTATAGTATAATAGTCTGGATATTCCTTCCTTGGAGGTAGTCTTATAAACTGGTCACTTAATTGTCGTCCATCTCTAGAATGAATAATTATGTATTTCCTTTGTAATTTAAACGAACATTTTCTTTAACACTCCTACCTATCAGTATAATTAATGATAATATTCATCAGTTTCTTCATTTTCTTCTTGAACCTTGCTTCGGCTTGATTTTGTGGTGGTCTTCGTTTTCTACCACTGCTTCCAACTTCATCATCTGATTCTTCGCGTTTCCTCCTCTTCCTACCTCTCTTCTTCTTCACCTCTTTCTCTTCCTCTTCTTCATCATCATAATCACCATCTTCATCAATGGCCTGTGACAAAATACAATAAAATTTTGAATAATACAATCTCTCTTTTTTACCTTTAACCACTCCTTCTCTGTAAGACTATCAGCATAATCAACTTCTTTCCTTTGCCTAGTACCCCGTCCAAGCAATGCATCTGGATCATCAAAGCTCCACGATTCCACCTCATCATCATGCTTTATCAACCAATCAGGAAGTTCGCTTTCTTGAATCAAACGATGTCTCCTATGAGGTCCCAATTTATCTTCCTCGATTTTCCTTTCAGCATCCATTTTCTGGAACAGCTCTAATTCGTCCTCATTTCGAGCCACCATTTGGTTAACAGTTTCATCATCGGGAACTTCGTTTTCTTCCTAAATAGAACAAAGATTTGTAAGAAAACGTTACATAATAGATTTCACTAATATTTTACGTTTGTTGCTCTTAAAGAACAGAATGAAGAATAGAACAGAAAATATTTACTGCGCACATACAAATCATAAAAGGTATAAGATACAGTAAGAACCAACATTTAAACTTAAACCTAGCTGCTTTAAAATAAATATGCATACAATATATGTTACTGTACATTGTACAGTGCATCATCATTTGAATTTCCCGAAATAGTAGCGAGTTGTGACTTTGTGTAGGATTACTGTAAACACATTTTTACTTCTCATCTTCGGAGAGCGAATGTGTTTAGAAAAGCATCCCAGGTGCAAAAAAGCCTAGCTATTAACTCCACGGAGTAACTATTAGAGATTCTAGAACACATATATTAAATATTTAAAAAGAAAAAGAGTCAACGTGTTAACTGGAGATGGTCATATACAAAAAAAAGTCAGTCAAACGTTAAACAATATACTGTCACTTGCTCTCACCTCTTCATCACTGCCATCATTATGTAATATACTTTGGAGGAACTGTTGTCGCTCTGATCCAGTTGACTTTTGATCAAACATACCGGCTTGGATAACTTTTTCATCCATAGTCAGCTTATACTTTGCAGCAGCCAGAATACGTTCTTCTACTGAATTTACAGTCATCAAACGCAACACTCGCACTTCGTTCTGTTGTCCTATACGATGTGCTCGATCTTGGGCTTGCAAGTCCTGAAAAGAATGATCGTTTTAACTAATTACAGAAAAAAAAAACAAGTATATCTAATTGCTTTTCATTCTCACCTGATGAGGATTCCAATCTGAATCGAAGATAATAACGGTATCGGCAGTTTGTAAATTCAAACCTAAACCTCCAGCTCTTGTTGAGAGTAAAAACAAGAAGTACTCGCTGTCTTTATCATTGAATTTCTTTAGTAAATCCCCACGATCTTCGGATTTAATAGTACCATCCAAACGGAGATATTTAAATCCCCTCCAATTCAAATAATCCTCCATTATAGTCATCAGTTGGGTCATTTGGCAGAAAAGTAATACGCGATGGTTAGTCACTTTGAGTTTGGGCAAAATGCGGTCTAAAAGCTCGAATTTTCCAGAAGCACGATATGTGTCAGGGCCAGACATAACACCTCCAGCTATGCCCACATGGTCACAATACTTCTCCTCGATGTTTTGGAACATAAACGGATGATTACATAATTTACGCAATTGGACAATAGTATTCATCAGAGCTTTAGCACCTCCTTTGCCTTTGGTACCTTTTTCGGAGCCGTCAGTAAGCAGAACACCTTTGCTCTGCATATGCTGGTACAATACTTTTTGCAAACCTGACATATCGCATTTGATGATGTACTCAACTTTGTCGGGCAGCTGAGACTCTACTTCTTTCTTGAGACGTCTCAGGAGGAAGGGTCGAAGCACTTTATGTAAACGACGGATGATAAGAATTGTTTCTTCCTCATTCAATTCGACCTTAAAATAAAAATGACAAAATTGAAGAATCTCTAATATCAAAATAAAACATTTTAAGGAACTAGGGGTGTTTAGAAAGTCAGTGGCCTAACACAGATGGAATTCGAATAATCAATTTGTTACTGCCTCTGGAGACACAGTTTCCACAAACAACAAAACTCATCACGTGTTTTGCTAACCACATTCGCATCACCGGAAGATGAATCAAATTGAGTCTTAATTATCTCCCGATGATGCTAACATGGTTAACGAAACAAGCATCAAGTGCTGTATTCGATAGTTTTGGTGCTTGTGGAAACCACATCTCCAGAGGCAGCGTCACATGAAAGCTTCCAGCATCCCCCCCCCCCCCCCATGGGTGTTTGTTCGGAAGTCCATCATAGTGTGTTGAGTATTTTTGGAAAATAGAAAACAGTGATGCAAGATAGTAAATTGACCAGTCAACAAATGCAGATTTTGCTACATGTATCCCAATTTTCCACCACCATTCTTTTTTTTTTTGTTAACCTCGAATTATTATAAGTAAACATGTAATAGTAAAAATCGGGGGGCAAGGGGGGTGGGGCTGGATAAAATTTTGCCTTAACTTTTGTGTGTTACAGACACAAAGTTTATGGGCAGAATTTGAAAATTTTATGTTTTCTACACAGAAAAAGAAAAGTTCTCTAAAATTGTTTGTTTGTAAGTAAAACTTATTTGAACTTTATTAATCAGTAACCATTATTATAAGCATTCTTGTTATGTGGGAATAATGTCTTTATGTATATTGACGAATGTTTTTACAACAGCTTCTAGTAGTCAAAAAATTGCTCTCTATTTTCTTTCCTACTTCTATGAATGTTTATGTTATACTTTTGTTTTTTTGTTTTATATTTGTATAAAAATTTGTATTATCATTATATATTTATATTCTGAACACTTGGCATGTGGTATTTGCCTTAATTCGGGGACATTGGCTGAAGGAAAAACCAAGGCCAAAAAAAAACACTTGGCATATTATTGTTATGCTGGGGCTTGTGTGATTTTGATGAAACCATTTTTTGTAACTTTGACAATATTGAAGGTTAATACATTCTATTCTATTCTACTCTATTGTAATGTTTGTAACAATGGGTATTTTGAAAACAACTTTCGTATTTTATTAAAAAATGTTCATATTTATTTTTTAACAATTCTATATAATAATAAACATTTAATAATAATAAACATTTATTGTCCAAAAGAATACAGATAGTATTATAAGACTAGTCAAATATTGGTAATAATTGCAAAGAAAAAGTACAAGGACTTGTACCAGTAGCTGCCGAACATCAAAATATACCATAACATTTAAGACATAAGTACTTACATAAATATACGAAAAGGTGACTGACAAAACAGACTAAAACGAAGTGGCAGACATAACTAAAATTTTAGACTAGATTTTGTGAATTCACCTATGTTGTAGACACACAAGCTGAGTAGCAGATCTTTTACTTCCTTGTTGAAGTGCTTTAAGTAAGATATGTTTTTAATATTGTTTGGAAGCTTATTAAAGAGATTTAATCCCAATATCACATGGGATCTCTTTGTAAGACTAAGGCGGTGTGTTGGAACTGTGAGATCATTTCTGTTACGAGTTTCGTATGAGTGGAAATTGCTGTTTAGATTAAAATCATTTTTATTAATGAATACATACTGAAGGAGATTATATATATATAGTCCATAGATAGTTAGTATGCCGAACTGGCGGAAAAGATCTCGACATGAATGCCTTTTATTAACACCCGCCATACACCGAATAATCCTTTTCTGTGCTTTAAAGACATTTGACATTGATGCACAAGAGCCCCAGAAACATATTCCATAAATTAGTCTGGATTCCACTTGGGAATAGTAGAATGAAATGAGCAATTCCCCGTTAATAACATTTTTGAGGTTCCTTATCTGATAACAAACAGTGTTCAGCTTAGAGATGAGATTATTACAGTGAGGTTCCCAAGTTAAACACTCATCTATAGTAATCCCAAGAAATTTAACACATTCCATTCTTTTCAGAGAGATGTTATTATAGGCTATATTTAAATCCATGTTGTTTTTATTATGATTTGTGTGAAAATGTACATAACCAGTCTTATCTATGTTTAGGAATAGTCCATTCTGATTAAAAAACTGAGATAACTTGTTTACTAGGAGGTTAATTTTGATTTCTTTTTCGTTATTATTGCTACCGGTGACAAAGAGTGATGCGTCATCAGCATACAATACGATGAAGTAGCCTTTTACAAAATCGGGAAGGTCATTGATAAAGAGTGGAAATAACACAGGGCCTAAAATTGAACCCTGGGGTACTCCCACTCCCGTACTAGTAGTACCCGAGTTAGACTTTTTATAAACACCATGTGTGTTATGGCCGATTTCAACAAACTGCGATCGGTTTGACAAGTAGGAGTCAAACCAGTTTAGGGCAACCCCACGTATGCCATATCTCTCCAGTTTTTGTAACTTTGACAATATTGAAGGTTAATACATTCTATTCTATTCTATTCTACTCTATTGTAATGTTTGTAACAATGGGTATTTTGAAAACAACTTTCGTATTTTATTAAAAAATGTTCATCTTTATTTTTTAATAATTCTATATAATATAATTCTGGTTTTTGCTTGGTGAACATTACTGCTTCTAAAATAAGAATACTAGGTAAAGTTAATATTTTGTTGTCTTTAAAAGTGGTTTTACAATCTCTTGGCGATAGTCCAAAAATTAGTCTCATGATGCGTTTTTGTAAGATAAAGACTCTGTTCCAATTAGTTCCCTGACCCCAGTATATGATAAAATATTTTAAATGTGGGTCTATTAATTAGATATTTACGATCCAAAAAGGATTTGAGATTTCTAAAAATTGTCAAATAACCACTATTAAGCTTTTTTTTTCCTTCTTCAATTCTTTGGGATAATATAAAAACCACATGTATGTTTTGTTTTAAGCGGTGCTAGGGGAGTCTACAAAATATATCACAAAAACATACATGTGGTTTTCATATTATCCCAAAGAATTGAAGAAGGAAAACAAAAAAGATAATGCCACAAATAACATTTAGACACTATTAAGCTTGCCTACTACATTCTTAGTGTGATTTGTCCATGAAAGTTTTTCATTAATTGTAAAGCCCAGAAATTTAGTGTGCTCAGATGGTATGACTTGTTTATTAGGAGTTTTATTGGTTTTATTTCTTTTTTGTGCGAAATGTGATATATTTGGTTTTGGATACGTTAACTATTATTACAACCATGTACAATAAAATCTGTTTATCTTCAGACATTTCAAAGATATTGAAACATTTTTGGTATTTTAATATGAGCAACATGTATCTAGGAAATTAAGCACTTCTCAAATATATATCACTGCATCTTTCCAATTTAGATTATAATATTAGAGGTGGTGGTAAGGTAGGGAAAGACAGTGGGAAGATGGTGAGAAAGGGGTAATGGTGTGCAGCGGGTGATGGTAAGATAGAGGGAAGGGGACATGATGGTTTAGTGAAGGAGATAGTAAGGGGGGCGTGGGCATAAGTTTGTTGAAAAATAAAAATGAATTTAAAGTAACATTATTTTTTAACTGTCAGGACAAAAATTTCTTTATAACCCCTTGATGTAAATATAAATTATATAGAATTCTATTACCTTCTCTCCAGTAGTTGCGAAGGGTGCGTTAAACCACTGCTCGAAAGTGGAACAACTCTTGAAAATGGATGGGAGCAAAAAGTTAAGCAAAGCCCACAACTCTGGTAGTTTATTTTGCAGAGGTGTACCAGTTAGCAAAAGTCGATAAGGAGCTAGATAGTGAGTGTTCAAAACTTGAGTCAATTTGCAGTGATGATTCTTCATACGATGGCCTTCATCAATGATCATATATTTGAAAGGCACCTAAAAAATGTTTGTTGTAATTATTTCATGTACACTAACCTAACTTTAACAGGATTATGATAGTCACCTTGGCTAGGACACTTTTATCTTTAATAATGTATTCGTAGGTGGTCAGGAGGACATTAAATTTGGCAGCTCTCATCTGACTTTGTATAACTCTTCTCACTACCGGAGATCCTTTGTACGATACAACGATAACAGAGGGAGCCCACTTTTCAAATTCTAGCATCCAATTTGAAATTGTCCTAAAAGCAAATAATCAAATTGAATTGGAATTAAAAGAGAGGACGTTTTTACTTACGATAAGGGAACAATAATTAAAAACGGCCCATTTATTTTCTTTTTCTCCATTAAATAGGTGATAAGGGCAATGGTTTGTATAGTTTTACCGAGACCCATCTCATCAGCCAGAATTCCATTAAGATTGTTATTATAAAGGGACACCATCCATTCGAGACCTCTGACTTGGTACTCTTTAAGTTTGCCGTTAACCATAATAGAGGCCTGTTCTGTCACAATTTCATGAACAGTATGGGCAATGCTATAGTAAGTTTGTTCTTCTAGGGAGTTCTTGTGATATTCATCATCTTCGACCTAAGATAAAATACGTTAATAAAAATGTTTAAGATATGTGGTTTCCAAATAGACAAACCTTAGCTTTCTTAATAACTGCTCTGGCATCTTCAAAGTCTCTGCCGTCTTCCCTCTCATCTCTTCTATCTTCATCATCCTCTTCATCATCCGTATCCACCATTTCCCAGCCGGGATGTTGCTGTAACCATTCTTGAACTTGTCTGTATGTTGGAGCGTTATCACCCGACAGTTTTTTACCGGTAGCCGTTTCCAGAACCGTCACTTTCCTGTCTGGTTCCTGCATTAGCATCTGTTTCTTCTTGCGCCTTTCTTCCTCTTTCTTTTTGTTGGTTTGCTCCAGTTTATGCTGTTTCACCATCTCTGTTAAGTTACCGATGTATTCGTCGGTCTGTGAAAGCAGGAAGGCTAACCTCTTGTCTTTCTTCTGATCAATCAACTTACGATAACCTTCTTCATCTTCTGCCATCAACCTTGATGTTAAATACAAATATATATAATTACTACATATACAGATGACGTAATTTCGTCAAATTTCTATATGCTATTCTTATTTGAATTTATCTTTTAACCAAATCAAAACAAGAATTAATGCAAATGATGTTGCATGATGCCACCATCAATCGATAGCTTCCCTGAAGAAACAGACATAGTGCATCAGTTTTGATGCAAGTAGCGACTTCAGCAGAAAGTGTTAAAACTCTTGGTAATAGGCTATCCCTTATAGCTATCTTTAAGGGATATACCTTCCAGACAAATGTCTGCCCGGATACCAGGAAAAAGGTATGACAGTATCGCACTCTTTTTCACGAATTGAACATCAAGACATATTAAAATAATATACAGCTTGTCCTGTTTTTCTTGTAACCACCCTCAAAACAGTTTATTTTAGGTCTGATTTAGATCGAATTTTTTTTATATTACAGATCTTTGAAAGGTGCACTTATTTGTGTGATACATTAGACTTTATAAAACAGAATTTCGACCTAGTTAGATTTTCAAGATAAAATGGAGATTATTAAAATTATTGTTAACAATGTGAGATCAAGAGATGCTGCTCGTAAATTTAATAGAAGACACCCAAATCTTCTGCCATTTATGACACCACTGTTAACAAAAATCATAGTGATTTATGAGGAACTGACTACCATTATAGGCAACATAATGGATTAGCTATTTTGGCACATTTTGACCAAAAGTATCGTCGAAGTACAACGATTATTGCTTTAAATTTAAATAAGTCCCAAAGTATCATTTATAGGTGCTCCAAACAATATAACCAGAAACCATAAAAAGCGAAATTTTTGCATACTTTGCAAGTAGGTGATGTGAATATTGTTTGTGGGCACAAAGGCAATATCTAGATGATAGACATTTTTTGAAAAAAAAAAAAACAACATTTCTGCACAGAATTGCCGATTTAGTACCGAAGAAAATTCCAATTGGGTAATTAGTTGCAAAGGCAACATTCCGAGAAAATAAATGTCTGGTGTGGTATTAATTCGAACTTTTTCTCATAAAGAAAATTTAAAGACAAATTTTTCTGGATTTTTGAAAAATAAGCTTCCAAAAGAAATTCAAAACTATCCAGGAGTGACAACCAGAACTTTCCCGGTAGGTGGATACGGTAGTCCATTTATAGCCTGGCCACCAAGACCGTCAGATTTGACACCTCTTGATCATTTGCGGGGGACTCTTAAGAGCAAGGTGTATAAATCTCGATCTCAAAATAGGCAGCAACTATGTGACAGAATTAGACAAGCCTGTCAAAAAATCACCAGGGAAGAACTTAAAAATGTCGTTAGTAATTACCGTGCGAGGATATAGCTAGCCTTTAATCTAAATCTGATCTAAAATAAACTTTTTATAGGAGTGGTTCCAAGCAAAATAGGACATGCTGTATCATAGCTACATTTTTGCACAATTTTTTTTGCCAAAAAAATCATTTTAAAATAAGATAAATTGTATTGAAATATTTGCTACTAAAAAAGATAAATAATGGAACTTATATATGTCAAATTAGTGTTTATTCATTTGCCGTTTATTGGTAGTTTTAACTTTGACGATGACAGAAAAGATAGCTAAATCTTAATTTTAGGTTAGGTAGTACAAATAACTTCAAATAACCTCCAACGTTACATAACGCTACAAATATTATGCGAGAAAGCTGGAAAATCATAAACCGTAATAAAAAACATAAAGACAACTATACCCCCCTTAAGATATGTTATACAGATGGACAATTAATTACTGACTTAAAAGTATTGGCTGTACATTTAACAGCTACCTCACAAATTCCTCCTCTCACACAACACTCAACTATAACCTCAATAATAAGAGCAGCCATAACATTCCAACTCTTTTCTTGACTCCAACAACACCAAATGAAATTGTGGATTTATTAAAATAAACCAGCACCTGAAATAGATAACATAAATGGTGACATGTTAAAGTCAGTCAGTCATCTGATTGCTGAGCCATTATCTTACCTAATAAATGAATCGTTCACCTCGGGGCAGTTCCCTGATATGTTAAAAGAATCAACATGTGTACCTATATTTAAAAATAAAGGCTCAAGAAAGGACATCACCAATTATCGATCTATATGTATGCAGAGTTAATTAGGCAAACTCTTTGAGATGGCTTATAACGGCAGGTTATGTATATTCCTGGAATTTCATAAATTATTGTCTAATATACAAAATGGATTTAGGAAGGGGAAATCCACCTATAATGCTATTCTTGAATTCTGGAATTTGTATATAATGCTCTAAATGACAAACGTCACACTATAGGTTATTTCTATGATTTAAAACGTGCTTTTGACACAATAAACCATGAATTACTTTTACTGAAATTAGAAAATACAGAGATTCGGGGTGTAGCACTCCAATGGGCTGCTTCAGACTTAAGAAAACGTACACAGACTGTAGCTTTAAACAATTTTAAATCAGATTTACAAGGAATTACACCAGGGGTACCCCAGGGTTCCATCCTGGGTCCTCTCTTTTTTATAATATTCATGAATGATTAGGCAACTACTTGTATTAAATCTAACAAAATTATCCTGTATGCAGATGATACAAATATTATTATGTCCAATAAGAATATAAGTGATCTGATTCAAAACAGTAATATAGCTTCTAATGAATTCAGTAACTGGTGTAATCTCTATATTAATGCTAAAAAAACACTATATGAGATTCTTACAAAAAAATATAAAACCAAATTTTGATCCTCTTATGGTAAATGGAAAAACAATAGAATCCACTGAAAGCATTAAATTTCTAGGAATAACAATAGACCAGAAACTCACCTGGGAAGGCCATATAAATACAATCTGTTCAAAATTAAGTAGCATATGTTACATAATAAGAATGCTAAGAGACAGTCACAATTGGCACACTAAAATTGCTTTATTATGGTCTTGTACAGGGTGTGTTGCAATATGGACTAATATTCTGGGGCTCTTCCCCTTACCTTAATAAGGTATTTGTAACACAAAAGAAAAACCTAAGATGTACGAATAATGCTCACCCACTTTCTCACTGTAAGCCAATATTTAAATCATATAATATCCTCACATTACCGAGTCTCTACCTCTAACAGTTGATAATGTATGTGAAGGAGAATGAAACATCCTTCTTAAAGAATAGTGACATGCACTCATATTGCACACGGAAGAGGGAAAATATACATCAACCATTTTCTAGACTCACGATAGGCCAATGTAATACAACTTACATAGGGGTTATATGTTACAACAGGATAAAAAGTATCTTTGATAGTGCACGCTTATTTAAGAAAGAATTGCACGATTTTTTAGTAAATGAATCATTCTATTCTGTGGATGAATTTTAAGAATTTTTTTCTAAAGAAATATAATGTATTTTTGTGTAGTTTTATTTATTCTCGTCTTTATGTATTTTATTAAATAACAGCTTATGTATTTCACCACATTTTTTATCTTGTTTGTCTTGAATTCCAGTTTTAAATTTAATGTTTATCCTACTAGTGATTTGTCTTTTAGTTATTAAGTTTCTGTTGTGACTAGTCCGATAATTGACACTGCATGTATCAATTTTGTGATGAATAAAGATTCTGATACCACATCAACACGAAATGTAAATGTCAATTATTTATGTTAGGTCAACCAAGTGTCAGAAATTCTTAAATATTTCAAATTTGAAGTGATTTTGTGTACTAAATATTTATATTTTACTATCCATTAATGCACCTGGCACCAACCTTCTTGGTTGGGGGTTGAGCTACCTGACCAGGCGCGTCTCCAGGTGGCGGATAGGAGAACGGCCAGACTTCGCAAGGAGTAGGGCTAGCGCTGGCCATACCGTCGGGAGACAGGGCTAATAACCCAGTCCATCCTGACTAAAGCCACGCCGCGGACCAGCTCACGACTCACACCGTAAACCGTCTGGAGGTGCAACGACCCTCTGGCCAAGGTCAGGGGTACGTGTCTCCAGGGGGCACGGGGGCCTTGGCTTCATTGCCCGGACCATGTGGATGAAGTACCACTATAAAAACTTACCCAATCCCAAGGTATTGTGCGCGCTGAAGGGATGCATGGTCGGAGGGATGTTCGGCCACTAGCGACAAACCTCGGGGCACAGGGCGCACCCCGTTGTATAAATGCCTTCCACGTACGCAGGGGGCTCCGTGCGTGGCGACCACCCTTTCCCCCTTACTCGTGGGATCAATTATGGACCATCAAAAATCAAAAACAAAAAAAACAGAGGGGATCTCCTTGGGGAGCGGTCCTTCTGCAAAGGAAGGGATCTCCCTGGAGAGTGGCCCTTCCGTACAGGAAGGGATCTCTCTAGGGAGTGGTCCTTCCAAGCAGGAGGGGGTCTCCCCAAGGAGCGGCCCCTCGAAACAAACAACAGTGCAGGAAGTAATGGACTGCACTGGCAACAACAAAGCCAGCACCAATCAAGTAGCCCAGGCAGACTTGACAATGGCGGGTGGCTCAAAAACAAAGCGTCCTTCGGGAGCCCAAAGACGGAAGCTCGCGAAGGAGGCAAAGATGGCTGCAGGTACGTGGACGGTCGAGAGACCACGACCACGCAACCAACCGCAGCCAAAAAAAGGCAGGGAGGTCGAACTGGCAGGCACATCCAAGAGGCCTAGACCGGACTCCAACTCCCCTACCAAACCTCATCCTAAGAGAGTCAGGAGCGCCACGGCGCCGTCTGTCTCTTTTAGGGATGCCATGACAGGTATCAGGATGTCTGTCATTAATGTCAACCATCCTGACATCCTGCTGAATCAGGAACAAGCAGACCTGATTCAGTCCAAACTGGTGGAAGCATTGGACGCCATCCCTCGCGGGGTGGCGGGGCCGAAGTTCCAGCGGTTTCCAAAATATGAGGGGGGGATCCTCAATGTAGTTTGTGCAGACCCCCCCACCGAAAACTGGCTCGTGGAGGCAGTACGAGGGATGAAGGAGCTTGGGGAGGGGGTGTCCATCACTGTGGTGGACACCAAAGACCTTCCCAAGCGACCGAAGGTCCTCGTCTACATCCCCGAGACAGTAGACGAACCAAGGGTCAGAGACCGGCTCAGGAAACAAAACGAAGACCTGAGCACGGAACAATGGTCCTTGATGAGCCGCAAAGTCGAGGAGAAGGGGCAAACGCTGGCCTACTCCATCGATGAAAGGTCATTGAAGGCACTTGAAGGAATGGACTTCAAGGCCTACTACTCCTTAGGAAGAGTCTCTTTTAAAAAACTAAAAGAGAAAACCAACACCCCGGATGAAGGTGGTGCAAGTAAACCTGCACCATAGCAAGGCGGCAACGTCGGTCCTTGCTAAGGTCATGCAGGGGTGTGATGTTGCACTGATCCAGGAACCCTGGGTCTACAAGGGTCAGGTAAGAGGCTTGAAGGAGGTCGGTGGAGAACTCATCTACAGTAGATCCACTGAGACTCCCAGAGCGTGTATTCTTGTTAAAGGTAAGCAAGCAGTAATGTCACTAACCAATTTCTGTTCCAGGGATTTAGTGGCAGTCAAAATCAGAGGATCATGTGGAGGTATGCCGAGAGAGTTAATTCTGGGCTCTGCGTACCTTCCATATGACGACCCTGAGCCACCACCAACCAAGGCCGTGGAGGAACTGGTGAGGAGCTGCAGAGGAAGAGGATCTCAGGTCATCATCGGGTGCGATGCAAACGCGCATCACACAGTCTGGGGGAGTACCAACACCAACTTAAGAGGTGAGTCACTTTTTGAATTTATTATGGAATACAATTTAGACATAGCAAATGTAGGCAATACTCCGACCTTTGTAACTAGACAAAGGCAAGAAGTGATAGATATAACAATAGGAACAACGCACGCGTGTAACCTAGTCAACAACTGGCATGTGTCTGAGGAAGAGAGCTGCTCAGACCACAGACACATTCGATTTAACATAACGGGATTGGACCGTGTAACTGAAATGTATCGTAATCCCCGCAAGACGGACTGGGAAGGATATAAAACAGACCTCGCCCGGGAACTTGAGAGGATAAAGACGAACATTAGCAAAGAAGAGGATGTAGAGATGGCTGCGGAACAAATACAGAACGCAATTATCTCTGCATATGAGGACAACTGCCCTCTAGTGGTAAGGAAATCCACCAGGAATGTGCCCTGGTGGAACAATGAACTTAGCAACATGAGGAAAGAAGTGAGAAGAAAATTCAATATCGCAAAAAGATCAGCCAATTGGGATGAATACAGGACCTCTTTGACTGAGTACAACCAAGCACTGAGAAGGGCCAAGAGAGAATCCTGGAGGAGACACTGCGAGAGTATTGACAGTATCCCGGAAAGTGCCAGACTCCAGAAAATTCTCTCGAAGGACAATCATTGCTCAATAAACTCCCTCCTAACGGAGACAGGAGAATACACCAAGACAGGAAAAGAAACCATGGAGGAACTGCTCCGTGTGCACTTTCCTGGATCTAACATTATTGAACAATCACTTGAGGAATGGCTAAGAACAGGACTGGTGACAACTGGAATCAGGGCCACCAGGACAGACTGGTCAGTAACCAAAAAAGTGATAGATCAATCCAAAATCAAATGGGCAATAAACTCATTTGAGCCCTACAAATCTCCGGGTCCGGACGGAATTCTGCCAATAATGCTTCAACAGGGTATAGACCTGTTGGCATCTAAGCTCTGCACACTGTACAGAGCCAGCCTAGCGCTGGGATACATACCAATGAGGTGGAAACCAGTTAGGGTGGTATTTATACCAAAGGCAGGGCGGAACTCGTACACCCTAGCCAAGTCCCTAAGACCCATCAGTCTTATGTCATTTCAACTTAAGACGATGGAAAAAATGCTCGACAGGCATATTAGGGATGATGTTCTGGTTAGAAGTCCATTACATCAGAGCCAATTTGCATACAGAGCAGGCATGTCTACAGAAACAGCACTTCACCACCTAATTCAGAAGGTGGAGAAGGTTCTGGAACATAAGGAGGTGGCACTGGGTGCTTTCCTCGATATAGAGGGAGCATTTGATAACACCTCCTTTAACTCCATCACTAGAACTGCAAGAGAGCGTGGCATCGAGGACACCTGCTGCAGGTGGATCGATGGCATGCTCAGAGGCAGGATGGTATTCACCACTATGATGGGTGAAAACCTAGGCGCGTCAGTTGCAGGAGGCTGCCCGCAGGGGGGTGTTCTGTCCCCTCTGCTATGGAATCTTGTAGTTGACAGCCTACTACAGAAGCTCACAGTTGAGGGATTCGAAGCTCAAGGATATGCTGACGACATAGTCATCATAGTTAGGGGAAAGTTTAACACCACAGTCAGGGATCGATTACAGATGGCACTGAATATGGTTAAAAAATGGACCGATGATGAAGGGCTGAAAGTCAGCCCTTCAAAAACCCACATCGTCCCATTTACCAGAAGGAGAAGTCTGGAGGGCCTAGGTCCTTTAGTTCTTCAAAACACACAACTGCAGATGTCGGGAGAGGTTAAATACCTTGGAGTCACTATAGACTCCAAGCTTACCTGGAACCAACACCTAGACAGGATAATACATAGGTCGGTAGCCACATTGGCAACCTGCAGGCGATCATATGGCAAAACATGGGGGCTCAGGCCTAGTGTATTGCATTGGCTTTACACTAGTGTTGTAAGACCCACCATTACGTACTCTGCTCTAGTCTGGTGGTCAAAGACAACTCAGACTACTGCGGCGAATAAGCTGAGCCGGGTACAAAGACTGGCCTGCTTAGGAATCACAGGTGCTATGAAGAGCACCCCCACGGCAGCCTTGGAGACCCTATTAAACCTCCCCCCACTTAGCATAGTGATCCAGGGAGAGGCCAGAATGGGGGCATATAGGCTGCAAAACTCAAATACCCCGAATCTAAGATCGGGAGGACATTTGAGGATAATAAACACTGTAGAAGACCCTCTATTGAATATGAGGTCAGACTACATGGTACCAAAAATCACCTTTAACAAGCCCTTCAATATCACCATTGGAGATAGGAAGGACTGGTCAACAGAAGCTCCTGACATACTACGAAAGGGCCTAACCTGGTATACTGACGGGTCTAGGACAAACACAGGAGCTGGAGCTGGAATACATGGTGAAAGACCCAGGGCAAGTATAAGTCTTTCCCTTGGGCAACACGCCACTGTATTCCAGTCAGAAATTCTGGCTATACTCGAATGTGTACGCGAGAATGCAAACCGACAATATGTGAATCAGCAGATCTCCATTGCATCAGACAGTCAGGCAGCACTTAGAGCACTAGCCTCTAACAGAGTGTCATCCCGACTGGTATGGGACTGCCATGAAGAGCTGAAAATTCTGGGCGAGCAGAACAGAGTCAAACTACTCTGGGTGCCAGGACACTCCAGAATTGACGGCAATGAAAAAGCTGATGAACTTGCTAAACAAGGGGCAGCTAACATATTCTATGGCCCAGAACCCGTGCTGGGCATTTCTAAAAGCTCAGCCAGAGGGGTGATTAAAGACTGGGTCAAGAGTAAACACAAGAATCACTGGAGGAACATTCCAGGAAATCGACATGGAAAAACACTTATTAAAGGTCCATGTGCAAAACAAACTGAAGAACTGCTCACAATGAACAGGACGCAGTTAAGACTAATAACAGGACTTCTGACGGGACACTTTCCTGTAAAGAAGTACCTGAATACAATCGGCAAATTCGACGGCAACCTAGACTGCAGGCTATGCAGCAAGGAGCCGGAAACGGTCGACCACATCATTTTTTACTGCGAGGCATTGGCTCGCAGAAGATATGGCATCTACGGGCAAACACGAACAGACCCGGAACTTATCAGCACCCGTCCGACCATAGACCTGTATCATCTGATTAGAGGTACAGGGGTACTGGAGTGGGCGGAGTGAAGCATGGCAGGGAGAGCACAATAAGCCCAGGAGGCTGCAGTGCCCTCGGAGTTTTCTATTAACAGACGAGCCCTGGAAAAAAAAAAAAAAAAAAAAAAAAAATCCATTAATGCATCATTTAAACTGAATTTTTGTTCATAAAACAACCTTATTTTCGCCTCTATTTTATGCAACGAAGAATATTTAACATTGATAGAAGATCGTTAGAACTAATAAATATTTTTAAAATTTTCCTACCTCCGCATACGTTCCTTTTCGATCCTCTCTTGTTCTTTCTTTTGTTCTCTCTCGGCATTAGCATGGTAATTAATAATAGCTTTATTGATTTTAGCAAGTTTGGCCTGGTTTTGACGATGAAACTCTTTAAACTCTTTTCCATGGGAAAGAACGGAATTAAGAAACTCTTGATTCTTCTGCCTTCGTTTGCGCTCTGCCTCCAGCTTCTGTTGTTTCTCCAACTTCTCTGTAGCCCTAGCCTCTCTGAGACCTTGCCTTTTTGTTCTCTTGTAAGCTTTAATATTAACCGCAGTTTCTAGAGTAGTATCTCGCCTGATGCAACTTAAAATTTCAGTTCTCAGCTGTCTCTGGAAATTAAGACAGCGCAAAGCTCTAAGCTCAATCTGTGCCTGTATGCGCAACTTATCAGACATATCTGTAGGCAAATTGCTCACTTGTTCAATTCTTGCTGCTATACGTGCCGCTACCCTATTTTCCCTCTCCTGCAGAAGAATTATGGGATCAATTCCACATGGTTTAGGCAAAGTAGTGACTCGATTTTGTTTACTTGGCATAAGTTGCCCTGGCCCGCGTGATTGTTGTTGTTGCTGTTGTTGTTGTTGAGGTCCAGCGCTAGGAAGGCCTGGTTTCACGCCTTGTGGAGTTCCTCCATTTACAGGAGCTTCTGGAGACTCGCCGCTAGTTGAAGGCTGCTCAGAACCAGTTTGAGGTGGCCCGCTGTTCTGAGCCTGGAAAGGACTTGATGGCGGTGTGGGAAATTGTGAAGAACCATCTGGTCGTTTTCCTTGCAGCCCTAAAATTATTGTAGACGGGATTGGTTGGTTTCTTGCTAAAAATCGATAAGCCATTATCTGATTCCTAAGTTGGCTAATCTGCACAGGTGTTAACACGGAATTACCAGCTGCTGCGGCGTTAGTCCTGGCCCTCAACGCAAGCAATTGAGAGTAACGTTGGTCATCTTGCATGCCTTTTTCCTCCATCGTATCTATTGCTTTTTGAAGAGCATGTAAATTATCAGAAACTTGGGATCTGGGTGGTTGCCCAGGACCAGGAGGTCCTTGTGGTCCAGGAGACGCCGGATTCTGTCTCTGCATATGATGACCCTGATATGAACTTGGGTGCATGCTATTACTTGGTGGCATTCCATGAGGTCCGGTAGACATTCCTGGATGTCCTGGATGAGGCGGACCCCCATGTGGTGGATGATGTCCACCGGGATGTCCTTGGGGACCAGGATGGCCTTGCGGTGCAGGATGTCCCTGATGGATAGGAGGCCCTCCTGGATGTCCTTGGGGACCTGGTGGATGACTAGGATGACCTTGAGGACCTACTATGTGCCCCTGGAAAATGTGAGATTTTTACCACAATGAAAAAGAACACAAATGCATACAAAAGGAATATGTAATAAAATACACGGCTCAGATTGAACTATACGTCTATGCTACAATTATTCAAAGTGTTTTATTTATATTTATTTTAATCGTACATCATCCAATAGTACAAAATTCATTATAGGAAGCAAATATAAACCAACTTCATTCGACCTAAGCTAAAAAAAAATTTCAAGTAGACATTATGAAAGTACTTAGAGTGTCCAGTAACTACAATTTCTGACTACTAGGCAAATATGTCCAATTCACTGCAATGAGTTTCATAACTAGTACAAATATTATGTAGGGGTGTAATTTTAGCACATTAAATCTAGAAGTGGATAGATAAAAACTCTAAAATGAATGTGTGGGATATGAAAATTCAGTTGACACAATATTTTACAACATTCTATCTTTTATGCAGAATTTTATCTAAAAAATGCAAAATAAAGGTCTTATGTCTTTCGGTAAGACTAGTAAATAGTACGAAATTGTTGAAATAATTGATTTTCACTCAATTTGTACAACAGACAACCTATATCAGTTAGTTGCAATTCTAACACATCATCTATTTGCAAACAGGCAACTATTTGTAGCAAGCTGTACACTTTTGCGTTCCACCGTCAGCATCGCTGTACAACTTTTAGGTAATCTCCCGACACGGTAGGTAATGTAATTGGCAAGCGCAGCAGCCTAATCAATAGTAGCGCGGTGTATTCGGCAGCCGTGTACAAATTTTTGCTTGAATAATATAAAGTCATACATTTTCAGTCTGTGACGTCAGACGCGGATGTTATGTAATAAATTTTCTGCCAATGATATCTTCGAACAAAAATAATTTAGTGTCATTGTAAGTGCTGGCCAGTTTATTAGCATTTTCTAGCTCGAGCAGTGTATATATAGATAAGCGTACAAATATCAGATGCGCAGTGGATTCATAAAAAATAAAATCGATTACAACAAATCTCAAGAGGAAGTGAGCCTACTGGTCTTCTCTCTACTGTGCCGCGACACCGCTGTCTTTTGACCTTAAACAAAAACTGGTAATTCTACCCCATATACGAAAACATAAACATTTCCAATGTTAAAATTTTAGGAAGTGACATTGGATGTTTTCCAATTTATCGTTATGAGTGTTATAATCGGAATGCCAGACAAGTAAAGCATACTTAAGGTCAGATCTTTAGGAAGCAAAATAATGCAACTCTTAAGTTAAGCGTTATTAAAATATGACTGTTATGTAAGATAAAACCTAACATTATGTATGCATACGAAATTACAAAATTACAGCATGAATATGATTAATTAAGGTTCATTTAATATCAAAGATTACACCTTCGTCCTTGGGGGTAGGCGGTCTGTTTAGTATGACGCCATTAACATTATAATCATATATAACTGAGAATCATTGGTTGTATAACTCATAGCATAACACATTTATAAATTTAGGAGAACATTTTCATCACATTATGTAAATAACTTAGTTAAATTGTTTTGAAGTTGGTCACAGTCAGCACAATCATAAATCCTCTGTCTTAACGTCATCGGCATATATTAAGAAATACGCATTTTAATTACACTGATGTTGTTAATCGAAATGTTAAAGAAAAGAGGCCCAAATATCAATCCCTGAGGTGCTCCTGACACGATATTTGATATTCAACAGATTTATAGCGATTATAAATAAAAAGTGAACTCTATTGGTTAAATAATTCTTAAGAAAATAAACAATCATCCAAATTTATCAAGTTTACAAAGATGTTTTACTACAGTTCAGTCGCCTTAGATAAATCTGTATAAGCTGAATCTACCTGGATTTGATAGTCGATTGATTCAGCAATGTACTGAGTAGTACAGATCAAATTTGTTAAGGTGAAGCGACTTTTCATAAAACCATGTTGTTGCAAAGAGATTTTCTGTTGAACATGCAGTAGGATTCGATGGCTTTACTAAACTTACTCATGATAATTATTGGTCAAATACAAAAACGAAAAAGTATGAGTTTCTCCTGAGAAATTGACTATTTCCGGTCCGCGATTTGGACATTGGACAAAAAATACGAGTTTTTCGTGAGAAATCAACTCTACTTTCAGCCCGCTATTTTGAATTTCTCCTAATAGGCCCGTTCAGCATTTTTTTTTTTTTTTAGAAATCGAAAGAACACTTTTAAGACAATTTTCAAATTTTTAGGTTTTTATTCGAATGTTTAAGCCCTTAAATAAATTACCAAAGTTGGATGGCGCGAAAACGGGGCAGAGATTCACGTGACGTCACTTTGCATATGCTGATCGGGTGACAGGCGAATTTTTGACTTTGCGGTTAACACATGACATTAAAATTTGACAGATTATAATGGACTAGTGTTTATGTAGAATGACGTCACGAGTCGGCGAAGCGCTTTGTATTGAAACCTAATCTTTAACATTAAATATCTAAGGATATACGTATGAAGCTGAAATATTAACAGTATATCTAGGCGATCGAATATTATTGAATACCATAAATAAATAACGAAAAAAAAAATCATCTCGGTAACAAGCCCATTGCACATCGGATACATTATCAGGGACCACGAAACCCCCCGAGTTCCCACTTTCAGCCCAAAAACGAAAAAAGTACGAGTTTTTCCTGAGAAATTGACTACTTCCGGTCCGCCATTTTGAATTTATCAAATTAGATCTCGGATTCGTAATTAGCGACGTTGAAAACCCCCAAAGTACAGATTTTCAAGGCCAAAATATTCATTCTCATTTTTTCTGAATAATGGCCATTTTGAATTTCCCAAATTGAACCTCAAATTCGTGATCATTCGTGATCAGCGACCTCGAAAACCCCCGAGTAGAGATTTCCACGCTGAAATTTTCGTTTTTAAAGTCTTAATTTTTGGGCTTATAACCCCCATAACTCCCCCATTTTGTCAGACCGCAAAGATGTTAGTGGTGACAAATGATTCTGAGGGTTCAAGGAACACAACGGAGAAATTTTAAAATCGGTGCCGTTTCCCAACTTTTACACATAGGGCACCTTTTCCCGGCTTTGTTACTGAAGTATTAAGGCATAAATTAGAAATTATGTAGAAAACTACTACACACTATTTTAATAAAATGGCTGGACCTGCAGTGAGTTTAGGTTTAATTCTCTTAAACGCCATACACACTTCAGTCTCAGAAAAGTATTTAACATCCAAACAGTCACAAATAAGATCATTAGTCTTGGTTTCTAAGTTATCCAAAATATTAAAGCAGTAAAACCTTTCGAAAAAGTTAGCAAAGGCCTCGACGATATCATTCTGGCTTCCAAGAGGTTTATTATTATAAAACACCTTTAGACATAGTAATTTTTTCTTTTTTTCCATTAATGTAGACCCAGAATTTATTAGGTTCAAATGTGGCATTATTTGGTTTGTATAATTTGTATAATTTTGAAACACAATTTTTATGTGGGACTTAATTTGTGATCTAAATTCAATGAATGATTCGTTATTACCATGATGTCTAAATGATTAGGTATGCTTTAGCTTCATATTTTTTTATAGTTTCACCATTAAACCAAAGTGGAAAACTGTCTCTTAATTTCGAGATTTTGATTTTAAGTATGTTCTCATAAAAAACTTAAGTTAATTTATTACCAAATAGATCAAGGCAAATTTTAACATCGTCGTGATCAATTTAGAATGACCAATTAATCTGTAGTAGTTATTCATACAGTAGGAGAAAATTTGTCTTGCGAATATTAAAAGTTTGCAGATTTTACATTCGGCTTAACAATCTCGGCTTCAAAACTGACAATAAAAGCAGGATAATGTAGAACTTTTCTCACAATTACATACTTTTGCCATAAATGTGTAGATTTTGTTATGCTCGTACCTGTAAATGATTTTGAGGACCATTAGGATGATTTGACGGAGGATGGCCTGGCGGAGGATGACCTGATGGTGGATGACCTGGCGATGGATGACCGGGTGATGGATGACCTTGTGGTGGATGTCCTTGTGGTGGATGTCCTTGTGGTGGATGTCCTTGTGGTGGAGGTCCTCCGTGATGAGGATATCCCATGCTATTTTGTGGAGGATATGGACCTCCATGGGGAGGACCAGGATGACTGGGATGTGAGCCTGGTGGTGGGGCACCAGGTGGCATTTGCATTGGTGGACCTATAGGATGAGGCTCTTGTCCCCCTGGGGACATACTGGGATGCCCAGGATAGGAATTTGAGTAGGCCGACTGTGGTGGCCCACTTATGTGACCAGCTGGTGGTGGACCACCTTGATACTGCGTTTGTGGAGCAGGAGAAGGTGGTGCTGGGCTATGTGAAGGCGGTGGTCCCATTGGACTTGGGGCCTGGGGTGGAGGCATGGGGCTGTTTTGGGGCGAAGGGCTAGCCATAATGCCTGAAAATATTTTGATTATTGTATTAAAAATGTACAAAATCGGTGGGATTTTTAAATGGCTTTGAATAATTTCATTCAGCCATTGTTTCATTACTAGCTAGTTTTTGATGTCAATATTTGCAAGTATTTTTCTCATATACAATATAATTAGGCAGGGAGATGAACATTTTTTGAGGTCTTATACTGGAAAATTTTATGTACTATTGCTTTCTTGTAAATCCAACTGTCTGCTTCTGATCCTAATGCTTTTTTATTTTTTTCATTTAAATAATCTAATGCAGATTTTTTTAATTAAATCTCATCTTAATATCTATGCAAATGATTTTATTAATGGCACTGCATGATAATTCCATTTTAAATTCTAAATTGAGCATTGATCGAGTGTCTGTACACATCTCTACAGCGCAAAGCTGTCAACGCAACTTGAAATTTTCAAAAAGAAGTACGAGAACCACTGATCGATTTACTGCAGGATATCAAATGTGACGCACTATTAATTCTTAAACGGACCACATTATGTTAAATAGCTTTTAACATAATCTGAGTATGCTTAAATGTTATATAAAAAATGCAGTATATACTTATGATAACTTCCCAATACATGATTATCACTAGCACATATTAACCATGTAATTGATGGCAATTCTTATATATACAAGCAAACAGCATATTATGTATTGTAGTCCTCACATTCTGTAACAGCTGCATTAACGTTTTTAAGTCACATTATTTTTATTATCAATATAAACATATACAATAGGGTGGAACTTAACTATAAGGTGAAAATAAAACTTTTTTGTTTTGATATGTAATAGTGCAATTTGTTTTCCTTTCTGGATTTCTAAACTATGAGTAAAAAAATTTTATGTCTATTTATTTATTTTCCGGTGCCGCATGGGCGTCAAAGTTTTAAAATTTTTATATAAAGTAACTAAAAAAAAAACGCAGCTCTTAGCTCAAATGTGCTATATATTAAGCAAATTCTACCCAGAAGTCACCACGAGGAGGTGGCTGCGTATCGACTTCCACCCTCCCCCCCACCCTTTTTTATATTAGCTATTCAATCTATGTGCTTGTAGTCCTTTTTAGTATTAAACTTTGGCATAACACTGCGAGACTTCAACTTTCCTAAAATGAAACCATCTCTAGCTTCAAATCCAGACACGACTGACGCGGCTTCCGTGACAATTTTGACGCATCTTTCTACCGCTTGAGTATGGCTAGGAAATCGTGGAAAATCAGGTGTTTCTCCGGTTTGTATCATTTTTGTTACTTCTTCGTCAGATAAGTCCGACAAGACAGGAGGTTCCGTCAGTTTAATATCATTCCAGTTTATTAGATCTATATACTCAGGAGCTTCAAAGTTAAGGGGAGGAACTTCAAAACTTCTAACACGTTTGTTAGGCCTGGATCTTGCTGCAGTTATTCTCCTAAGCCCAAGTTCTCTAATATGTTGCCGGGAATCAGTTATCATTGCCAAAAGGATATTTTCAGGATTGCCAAAAAAGGCATTCCTTTGTATTACCGGATCAATGATATCCTTGTGCTGTTTTTTGAGGTACCTGGAACATTTAATCATTTCCCATAAATGAATAGATCCATCCTTGCAAGAAGGTTTTACTTTAATTTTGAACCACATATAACTGTAAACTTTAATAACATATTCGGCAAGAACTTTTAAATTTGGAGAAGGCGTTTCACAGGATACATATAAACGCAAAATTCTGTTGGCTGTTGTTAACCAACGAGAATGAGCTATTTTTCCTGGGTTCCTCTTTGCTAAGTCTTGCGGAAATATGCCGCTTGACACCGCTTGACAAATTTCGAACAAGTAGTTCTGGTCTGTACTTAAATCCTCAAATTTAACTTCTGGCAGCTGAGATTCGATTCTTTCATAATGTTTAATTTCCATAAGTTCGCATTTTTCAAGTTGTTTCCCTATTGGACCAGAAAATCCTTTAGGACCCGTAGTTTGCCCATCAAGTTGCTGAAATAAATGCCTTAATGGAAGCTCGTTTGCGTGTAGTAAGCAAATTATCCATTGTAAGGGTCTTTTTAATCTTGTTTCCAATATTTTGATAACTCCAGATTTACATCCCGTATTAACGACGGTTCCGTCGTACCCAATAAGTTTCAGATTCGAAATATTAATATTATTATTTTGAAAATACGCCAAAATGTCATTGGTTATATCATTAGCGCACGAAGATCTTGGCGAAATATGACCAATATATTTTGATCCTGGCTCTTGCACTAGTACCACATGTTCTTCCTTAATGATTTTTCGATATACTTTCTTTCCCTTTGCTTCAGTTACCATAGTGCTATCTTTTCTGCCATCAAAATATAGGCCTTCTAAAATTAATTCATGTCGCCTTTCTTGCTGTTTCAAATTCTTTCTTTTCTTTTCTCTTTGTCTTCTTAAAGTCATTCTGTCAATTACTTTGTCTTTATTATCATCAGAAATAAGACCCATGTCTTCTAAAGTGGCATTTGCAATAATAGTTGCTGCTCTGTCCGATACTCCTGTTCTTTCAACTGCCAGGGCCAGTGCAGGTAGGTTAAATTTTTTAGCTCGTTTCTTTTCAGTTCCATTCTTAGTTGAGGTAGATGGTTGATTGTCAAATTCAGGTTCGGTACAACTACCGATTGCACCAATATCTTCCAGGCTGTCATCTTCAGATGGCGAATCATTCATCAAAATGTCACTTTTTTGTGTTAAAATACTTTTTTCTTTCCTTGATAATTCTTTTTCTCTCCTTTCGGCGTTGCGCTTCATTTTCTTTGTAGTATTTATATCTATTGATCCTATTGCCATCATCCTTTTATTCCTTTGGTCTTTGAGAAAGTTACGTTCTTGTTCTGGTACACGAAAAACTTTGGTGCATTTACATAAAGAAAAGTCTTTGCATTTACACGAGCTCACATCAAAAAGTTTCTTTGCCGATTGCCGAAAATTTTGCAATTTTATATTGAATGTGGGACTGTTCTTTCTATTCTTAATACTTTTCTTTAAATTTCTACATTTGTCATGATAGTCTCTAATCATTTTTATTATTCGTGTATCAGAAACCGTTGGAATGGAAGCTCTGAGCCATATATTTTTAACGGCATCAGCAACAACCTGAGATATTTCAGAAACAGTAGGTTCCCGATTCCAGTTGTCCGATTTTAAGTTGAACTGCACCCACAAATAATGTTTCATAATGTCTTCGTATGTTGGCAAAACACGACAGTCGAAAGTTAATTGTTTTGATTTTCCAAACACAGGACACTTTAACAAATTTCTAGTTTTAGGGACGTTAGCAGACATTGTCACATTTGTCACCGACTATTTATTAAAAGTAATCAAAAAAACTCATAAACACATAAACAACACCTTATATTAATTGGGGACGCTATCCAAAACTAACCTGTTGTGACACGCACTCAAGTAAAACAGACACAATAATACATCGGATATATCTAACGCCCGCTACGCAGCCTAACGTCAAATATCGTTACAGTAACGTAGCGCCATCTATTGCATATGATCCAAGGCACACTTTTCTCCATGACAGGACTTCAACACTTCTTTATTTTATGTTTTGCATAATATAAACTTATCGATATTGTTAAAATAGCTTTAATGCAATGATTGGTTTTTTTTTTCGTGTTTTTTTTACATAATAGGCTTTGCGGCACCGGTAAATATTATTTGATATTTAAAAGCTAAATATTTTTATTATATGGAGTTAAAAAGGAAAAGTATTTTCACTATTAGAAAATAAAATTTGAAACTTCGTTTTTAAGTTCCACCCTCCTAATATACAATAAACCTGACACTAAACAATAAAGATATCGGCTAAGATATTATCAATAGATACACAATGAAGAAAATGTTTTCTTTGGATATAAGTATTTCTGACTTTGAAAAAGATATGAGAATAACTATTTAAGTATATCAAATACTAAAATAATGTACCAATACTCCATGATACAAATAAGTCGTTAATTTCTATACATTGGTATAGAACTTTCCTTTCAATATATAGTTGTCAAAATAATTAATAATGACACAAATGGCTTCAGGTATGTGAAAAAATTGATCAGGCACAGGACAGGAATTTTTATCAAGAAGTAAGTAAATAAACTCACTAAGTATAAAGCGAAACAAACTATATCGACAATAGTGGAAAACAACAAGGAATATATCTCTAACATGTAGAAAGTTGAAATATTTTCAGAGCAATTCAAGGATTTAAAAATATAGCTTTCAAATGTTAGGAAAACAAAGAAACTCAGCTCCTGGTTAAGACAACATCCTTTGGTTGGTAATAAACTAGATTATAACATACATCTATTTATACTGTATCGCACATCAATACTTCCCTAACGTATGGAAAAAAGGCATGGTAATAGTTATGCCAAAACCAAACACAGATCACTTAAGAGCAAACAATTATCAGCCAAATACTTTGCTTCCTATATTAAGCAAACTTTTTGAGAAACTCCTTAAAAATAAAGTTCATGCTTTAATGACAGACAAAACTCATTTTGGTTTTAAACAAAAATGCTCCACGTTCGTTACTCCCACACACGAGTTTAACATCAAATACGCAGTTAGCTAAATTAAATAATTACAAAACAGCTGCTCCATTCCTTGATTTCAAAAAGGCGTTTGATAGTGTATGGCATAAAGGTTTATTATGGAAACTGAAAAGACTCAACTTACCAAACACAATTATTTGCATGGTGAAAAGTTTCCTCGAGAACAGAAACTTAACAGTAAAAATAAACAATACCATATCTCAGAAATGTACAGCTGAACAGGGCGTTCCGTAGGGTTCCTCACTATCTCCATTATTAGATAACATTTATTGTTACGACATATTTACTAATGAACAACCTCAACAACTACGAACGTTCGATTACAAAGGCAAGGGACAAACTTCAAATATGGCTGAACTATACTCTAGCATGGACAAACAAATGGAGACTGCAAATCAATCGGCTGAAATCACAATTCATTTTATTCAATCATGTATTGTCCAATAATTCTCCCTCTATCGAAATAAGTAATCACCAAATTCATTCAGAAACCAATACCAAATATTTGGGTGTTTATTTAGATAATAAATGAAACTTTAACATGCATTCTAAAATGGTAAAGAAAAAATGCATATCTAAAACGAAACATTTTAGAGTATTAACATTCAAAAATAAAGGAATAAAAACCGCAGCAGCTGCCAAAATATACAAAACTATTTGTAGAACTATTTTAGAATATGTACATATCTTATACATGGACAGCAGAAATCCAGCTAAAAAAATTTAAACACTGCTGAAACAACTAAGGAATATTACAAATATTTGGCACTCCCATAATCCTTTACACAACCCTCCTAATGCACTATTGTATGAATTGGTGCAAACACTTCAGATCGAGGATAGAATACAACTTCTCAACGAAAAATTTGCACAGAGAAGCTACAATATCGGGGTAATGCAACTTATCATAATTGCTCATAACAACAATACATCCAGATTCACATATCAGGAAATACCTACCAATTTTTGACTAGATTCTATTGATGTCGCAGGAGTACTGAAGCACTACGCCTCACATTGATTTTTTTTTTACAATTTATCTATATAACAACCTTTTGTCTCGCTCCATATGTTCTATACAAAATGTTAAATATGATATTATCTCCTTGGCTGAAGGACCTAGGTCGATGACCTTTTGATTGTATTGTATTACATTCTATATTAATACAATCAATAAAGAACTTTCATTATTATTATTATTAATAATGACACCTAGGTAGGTATTTCATTTAGCAGTGACAGAAACGACGATAATTATTATGGGTTGTATAGATATTAAAGACTTCGTAGCTTATATATTTACTAAAATTTTTCAAACAAAATTATACTAATAGGTACATTTCTCTAGTCACAAAGTTTAAATTCTAATTGCCTTATCAAAGCTCTTAATTAATTAACCTTGAAAAGTTTGATTCTCAATTTACTGTTGAGCACAAAATGACAGTAAGCTCTTTTCTTTGCTAACGGGATGTAGCACTACACTCCAATGTAGTGAAGGGTCGCTCACCTATTTTTACTGAGCCCGTTCAGTTCGCTCAGCTCACCGAGGTAAGGCCTTCATCGAGAGCCGTTCATTTGAACAACGTATCCGATGTACGTTTCATGCATATACGTATGTCATTCGCTCTCCGTGGCACACGAAATTGTTAAAGGTGTGGTGATTTCGGGATCGGCACTTTCGCTCAGGGCATTGGTCTGTGCTCAGGGCTCAAGAGGAGTCAGAAGTTGCTAGCGCACTGAACGGAACTGGGATACCAGCGACACAGTACGGAGTCGTAATGGCGTAGTTCACAGTTCACTGAAGTGAGTCATTCATTTTGAACAACTCGTTGATGAACGACCCAACAAAGAACATGAGTAATTGATATATTTGAATGTATAATTGTATGATTAGTGTCTACTGTTGTAATTTGGTAAAATGGCAGGACAAGTTAAGTTTAGAATTGCTAGCAAAAATTATAAACTTGGAAGAAAACCTGAAATAATTATTTTCCTCTAACCCCTTCCATTTTTTTCAAGTCATTTATGAACATAACCTGCAATTTACACAATATGACAAATAAATTATTTTTTCCAATTCGTTCCTTTTAGTTACATATCTAGGTATATCGAAGTTTCAGCCGATTTTTCTTGTAGTGTAAATTTCACTGAACTAGAAACAAACGAAAGAACCTATTTTCACAATTTACACAGTGCGGTAAACAAATTGTTCAAACAGAAAATGGTTGTTTTGTTAGTTTTCTAGCAAAATACTTTATTTTTGATAATTACCTAATACTCTAGAAATATTAGAGGTTAACATATCTAAGAACAGCAGTTTTTTCTTTTTGTGAACAGTAAAGAGTAAGTTATTTGGATGAATTAAATAAAAAACTTGGATTTCTTTCTCTCGAAGGAAAGAACTAATCCAAAAAGACAAACGTTTAAACTCGTGAATATCTTAAAATAAATTATCTGTGTGTTTGTGTAGCCATACCCAATACTGATCAATTACTTGCCCAGAACATTGAGGTACTTATGTATTGATGAATTTTTTGCTCGATATAAAACAGCTTTAAGACTATGAATGACGAATAACGAACTATATGCCATCATCAATGATTTAATTGTGGATAAAATACAATCCGTAAAGTCAGAATAATCGTTAACCATGAAGACAGCTAGTCGATGACCTCAAAAAAAAACCATGCCAGTACTCACTTTTCAACGTTAAAAAGTCTCCTAGTAGTAAACGAGTACTACCAATACTTATGCTTCATTATTCAATTAACAAACACAACACAAAACGCGTTATTTTCATCAGTTAATAAAATAAATCGGTTACTCAAACCCCGCGTTTACCCAGCAGCAAACAATCGTCTCGTTTCTTGTTTGGACTTTGAGGAGTTTAGGGTTATAATTACACGCCCTATCTCTGTCTCACTGGAGATAAAACTTGAAAAATGGAAGTGACGAAGTGAGAAAAATATAGTATTAATCGCGTATGCGCAGAGGTATTAACTACGAGGCGGTATATTTAAATATAACCTTTTCCGATTTTATTCAATGCCATTTAATTTTCAACACGTTTAAACGAGGTATAACTAATTGTAAACATTACGAGTACGTACTTCGAATACCACCTCCGATCAAAGGACTTGTTCTTTGATCGGAGAATACCACCAAGTAATAAATGTGCAAAAATACCCCTATTTCTTTTTGTTGCTGTATATAAATCTACAAATACCTGCAAATAAATATACACCTTTTAAGTTAACAGTAAAGATTTATACAAATCTTATGTAGGTATACATTCCTATTCCAATATTACACCCATCATATACGTCGCTGCACATTTGTATTATGAAGATGAATGTATGCACCCAGAATGATTAATAATTGTCCTTGAATATGAGGTTTATATTTAAAATCTAGATTAGAAAATATTAACAGCTGTTTCATTTCCAGAAATTATTACTAAAATGGTAAGAAGTAGAATCTAGTGGGAAATAGGGAAATACTTTACATTCCAAATAGAAATTTATAGAAAAAAACCATGAGAAACTGTCCTTTCTCTTCTTCTAAAAGCGTTAATGAAACAAGAAATAGCGTGAACTATACTAAACATTCCAAATAGCCATTTGTAGAAGAAGGCGAAAAGTGGAAACCTTAGACTAGGAAAGATAGATGGTGAGGACTCGTAACAGCGCATAATCGCCACGCTAACAAGTTGTGCCTAAGACGCCATTGCGGTGGTGGCACACAAACGGTAGAGAGCAAAATGAAATTTTCCAATAGAAGTGATTTATAAGTGATTTAGTGCTAATTTGCCTACATGATGGTATCATATTCTATAAACTACTGTAAAAATCACAGCGGGAAAAAATTGAAAGGAGTGACGCTTTGCAGGTTAAAGTATATGCAGTTTTCACTTTACCTAGTTAAATTAACTGTAGGCCTATTATTTACTTAATTATATCCGTGTGCATGCAATGATAATGAGAAGCATAGTATATCATTTTCTGGTATGCAATTTGCACGTTATTTGATTGAAATTTTCATTCATCTTTTCTTCATTGAATATAGAACAGTGCATCCGAAATGACACTTTTTCCATGGGCGTAGATATATCGATTATGGCGTTATATTATATAGAATGTAGAATAAATTCTGGTATGTAAGATATGAGTAAATATATTTATGGTAGTGAATATTAATTGTATTATTATGAAGCTGTTTTTGGAAAAATACCAGTTTTGTATCGTTTTATTCCTTTGATGTGATAAACTTGACACCTACATATTGTACATATGTTCCGCCACTTTCGCTTGCTCTCTGGTGGCAGGTGGCTTCACTATTGGCAGTAGCGTTCATGGTAGAAATATATACAGGTATGCTGTTGCGCAGCTTTTGCGGTAACCAATCATATGCTTTGTCACCAACGGGAACCATATTGATAATCGGACCAATAGCGTTTCGTGCGCATATTTCAAATAATGTAGTGTATTCTATTGTACAAAAGGATATGATGCCACATACCATTTAAAAACAGATGCCTCATTTTGGAAATAAAGTTAAAATTTGACGAAATATTACTCATTTGAAAATATTTTAGAATGGTTTTGAATAATAATTAAGATTGTACATACATACATTTCGACATTGATGTAGCAAATTTTCATTGTAATTTTAGTGTTTTTTTACTACCGTGTAGTTATGGATATGCAAGACATTCTTTGTAAAAAATATGGTAAAAAGGTACTTCTTTGATGCAGTATATATAGGTATATAATTTATATGATCTAGTTCGGCGATTTAAAAAGTTTATAGGTTAAGTTATCAATACTAAAAAAATTAAGGTATACATATATATATAGTTCTATATAATCAATATTTATCAAAGGGTTCATGAATACTATATGAGTTTTTAGTATGATTTTATGATAAATGTCAATTTTTTAATATAAAGAATATATTATATGTAATATAATGGTAATATATAAGTTATTTGTACAACAATATTAATCTTTTTAGTTACAAATGCTATCGTCATAGTAAATTTTAACCAATATTTACAAAAAATACATACACCACAGGTAATATAACTTCTAATTGTATTGACACCTTGTGAGGGTATAGCGGACAATCACACAAGAAATCATACACTCGTCTTATTTTATACTTTTATTCTATAACAAAATAAATATATACTATACTTAATAAATAAAATAAGTATTATACTGAGACTTTTTACAACATATATAGAGTATATTATATAGAGTATCTTGACAAGAGATGTAAGCGTCATTAATCAAATTTTACAGAATAAAATCTAAATACTCCTACACAGTTTTAGATATATCCTAGATTTATGCATCATACTGCATACTAACTTTTCTTTGAAATTAAACGATATGCATGAATATGTTTACTTGTTCTTACTTTTTGCTTTGTACGTTATATCTTGGAGGATGATTTTTGCCAAATGTTCTATAGGTACGCATGAGGCAGAAGGACACGGATATTCGTTGGAGAATAGTTTTCAACATTTTTGAGATACCTTCTCTGGAGTCGCTTTAAAATCTGCCCTCTTAAAATGCACTGAACAAATGCGAGCTGTAAAAAAAACAATTTTTATTTCTGACCTCATTTGTGTTAAATAACAAATGCAAACTTTTATATCGTAAATAGGTACATCTTTTACTAATACATATTTTGTAATTGTAAATAAGCCAATATATTAACTAATTATTATTTTTATAATTACCGTTTTTGAAATGACCAGGTTTTACTGGACAAATTTCTAACCATTTTCTCGATATTCTTCATTTTTTGGGAACCGAAAGAATATTACATTTCTTTCAATTGAAGTTCCACTCCTATTTTTGCAACTGTTTATACTGCACCCAACCATGTCTTAAGTTTATTATAAATAATCGTTTCTTTTTTAACCTCAAAAATATCACACCATAGAGAAACCAAACACAAAAATGATATTACGCAGTTACGCACCCCAACACGACTACTTTTACACTTACACCTAGTTGCAGGGGTACAATGTTGAGGCAGAGAGAATGGTTGAGGGATAATATTATAAAAACTTGAAATATGTGTATCTAATATCACAGAATATTAGGATTCTCTGTCAATATACTGTGATATATCCAATATGGTTCCCGGTGGTTCCATGCGCAGAAAAGTCAAATTCTGGTAGCCCGGACGAGCATACCTTATATATGTTTCTACCATGGTAGCGTTACGACTCCTTACAATATATATCTTTCCTACTCTAAGGTGGAAACATACCGCGAACTATTATAAAAATTCCAAATAGTAATTTGTAGAAGATGTGGAGCGGTCAGCGTGAACTTCTATACAAACCAAATGGCAATCTGTAGAGGAAGTAGAGAGTTCAGTGTGAACTACAAACTACCAAATTTTCCAAATATCCAAACAGTTTGTTCATTTGTGTTGATCATATACTTATTAAGTATATGGTGTTGATTTATAGCAAATTTGAAACACGTTATCTCTCTCTCACTCACATTACTTGTGATAGCACTATCTTTATTTAACTGCTTGAAGCTGCTTTAAATCAACAGAAATGAACAAACCTAAAGAGTAATTTGAAAATAGAAAATAACTGTTCTTTCATTTATTAAAATAAAGACGGAAGTTATAGTTGTATTATTTATTTCAGATTACAAATATTTTTAATAATACAGTGTTATGTTGGTTACAAACACTGAAAATTTTGATTCTTCAAATGGAATGAAGGATAAGTACGCACTCATCGAAAAACTTATCTTTGAAGCGAGGAGCGATTGCAGTTCGAAGTTCGATAATCAAGTTTGCATCTATGTTTGTGAATGTACGGAAGCGTACTGAGGCCACGGCGAAAAAAAAATTAAGTTGAAATTTCAACATAATAAGTCGAAATTTCGACTTATTATCTTGAAATTTCAACATAATAAGTTGAAATTTCGACATATTAAGTTGAAATTTCAAGATAACAAGTTGAAATTTCAACTTAGTAAGTAAGTCGAAATTTCAACTTATTATCTTGAAATTTCAACTTAATAAGTCGAAATTTCAACTTATTATGTTGAAATTTCAAGATAATAAGTTGAAATTTCAACTTGGTAAGTTGAAATTTCAGCTTAGTAAGTTGAAATTTCGACTTAATAAGTCGAAATTTCAACATAATAAGTTGAAATTTAAACTTATTATCTTGAAATTTCAACATAATAAGTTGAAATTTCGACTTATTAAGTTGAAATTTTAAGATAATAAGTTGAAATTTCGACTTACTTACTAAGTTGAAATTTCAACTTATTATCTTGAAATTTCAACTTAATCAAGTCGAAATTTCAACTTATTATGTTGAAATTTCAAGATAATAAGTCGAAATTTCGACTTATTATGTTGAAATTTCAACTTAATTTTTTTTCGCCGTGACCTCAGTACGCTTCCGTATGAATGTTTTGCATGATTGTAAATTATTTGGTGGTTTTTTAAACAAAAAGAAATTAAGAATGGAAGAGACGGGTGAGTTTCAAAATTTAGTTTTTGTGTTCTATGCAAGAAGAGTGTTAGCTATAGAAGCCAGAGTGCAATTACATGATACATTTAATTGTATCAGAGATATGAGAAATTTCCTTAATGGTGCAAACTTATATTTATACTTAAATTAATTATTTAAAAAAAATCAGCTTGATATTTACCACTCATGGTTTAAAAGTAAACTTCTTTGGGGCTTTAGACCTCCACTAACCAGAATGTATACCTACCCTAAACGGAATATATGCTGATTGTATATTTTTGGAATTACTAACTGGTAATTAATTGATAATAAAGAAATCAACATGACACTTGTTTGTCATGCCCAATGACATAGTTTGTAGGTTTAGAATGTCTACCTCTGGACCTCCACTAACCATATGATGTATGCCAAATCTTATTTTTGTATTTACTAAATAAGTAGTCGATAAAAAAAAATTAGCTTGATACAAAATAGTTGCACACCAATTGTAAAAGGCATTTCAAATTACTTTGTTGAATGCCATACTCTAAGAAATGTAATTAATAATGTCTTTAAGGGGGCTGCACATGGTGCCAGTAACTCATATGCAAGTCACTAAAACCGAGTACTCTGTATAAGTGAGTATTTCACAACACTAACTTACGTGTCTTAGATCTAGTCCTTTCAAATTTCAGCTGCAATATACTTCAGGAGTCCGTTCCCCTTGTGGAAATTGATCCATTCCATCCTGCATTGCACATCAGTTTGTCGCTGAACACCAACTCGGCTGACATTTTTCCTGTCAGTTTATCGCATAAAAAATACAACTTTTATAAAGCCGATCTTCCTAAGCTCTATGAACTGATATTTAATATGGATTGGTCCATATTAAACAATTGTACATGTGCCAACACAGCATGCTCACTTTTTTATGAGATATTATACCCACTATTTGACACATGCGTTCCTCTATCGATATTTCATAAAAGAACATTTCCAGTGTGGTACACCTCAGATATCATAAAAAACATAAAGCGGAAGCATAGGATACACAAGAAATGGAAAAAATCCAAATTGCCCATTTACAAAGATCAATTTAATGAGATTCGTGCACTCACAAAGCAGCAAATTTCCACAGCATACAGGAATTATTGTACTAAAGCTGAATCAAATATAATGTCTGACCCTAGTCAATTTTGGTCTTTCATCCAGTCAAAAAAAGCCACCTCCGATATACCAGGCATATTATCTTCTGGAGATCAGCATTACATGACCCCAAACGATATAGTAAACGCCTTTGCCAACTTCTTTATGAGCGTATATAACACGCCGTCAAATGCTGTCAGTATGTCTGTTGAGGACTCTATTAACAGTCCACATATTGTGGTAAATCACTTAACCAGAGATAATGTCCTAAAGGCACTAAAAAAGCTAAAACCCAAATTAACTCAAGGCCCAGACAACATTCCGAGCTTTATTATTAAAGACTGTGCCGAAGCCTTTGCCACTCCCCTATGTATCATATTCAATCTCTCTCTGAAAATGAATACCTTCCCAATTAAATGGAAACTCGGAAGAATCAGACCAATCCTTAAAAAAGGCGACCCGGGCCTTGTTGACAATTATAGACCAATTTGCATGCTTTCCAACTTTGCAAAGGTTTTCGAGATGTGCCTATATGATGAAATATTTCCTCAAGTTAAATCCACTATCTCCCCATCGCAACATGGCTTCTATTCGTCAAGAAGCACCGTTACTAACCTTGTTTCATTCACAGAATTCGCAACTTCAACCCTAGACGCTCATAATCAATTTGACACAGTTTACACCGACTTCTCGAAGGCCTTCGACAGATTGGATCACACCATACTCTTAAATAAGCTACGTATCGTAGGATTCGACAAGGAACTCCTACTCTTTCTTCATTCTTATTTGTCAGACAGGGAACAATTTGTTGAATACAGAGGCCACCAATCACTTAGATTTACCGCTACCAGCGGTACCCCTCAAGGCAGTAACCTCGCTCCTCTGCTCTTCTCCCTATTCATCAACGATATCGGCAGACAAATTAGTAGCAATATGCTTCTATTCGCTGATGATCTAAAAATCTATAGGTCTATCCAGTCATTGACTGACTGTCTGGATCTACAGGAGGATCTGTACCGAGTTGATAAATGGTGTCTAGAAAATAGACTACCCCTCAACATTGAAAAATGTAAGATTATAACCTTTAGCCTAAAGCACAACAAAATTTTATTCAACTATACAATTCAGTCGATAAGCCTTGAGCGCTGCACAGTGCTTAAGGATCTTGGTATCACCATTGACTCCAAGCTATCATTCAATATGCACGTAGAAACTGTTACCAAGTCCGCACTAAAAATGTTAGGTTTTATCTTCAGAACCTGTCGATACTTTTCTAATGTTGCTTCACTTAAAACTTTATACTACTGTTATGTAAGATCTAAGCTGGAGTATGGTTCAACAGTATGGAGTCCTATATATAATGAGTACACATCTAAACTAGAGCAAATCCAAAGAAAATTCTTGAAATTCCTAGCTATGAAATTAGATGGGGTTTATCCTCATCAAGGTACAGATCAATCAGCTCTCCTCAGCAGATTTAACATTCCCTCACTTGAAGCTAGAAGAAAATATCTTTCCCTACAATTTTTATACAAGTTGTGTAACAATCTGCTGGACTGTGCTGAGCTGAATGCTCAACTTAACCTACTGGTTCCCAGATTTAATACTAGGTCCACCTCACTATTTTACCTTACTAGGGCTAATACAAATCTGGGCTTTAGGTCCCCCCTCTATCGCATGTGCTCACTTTATAATCACCTATCAATCCATTTAGACATTTACCACGATGATCATCGTCAATATTCTAATAAAGTCAAAGAATTGCTTTTATCTCATCAATAACGAGCCTCTCATAATCAAGAATTATGGTTAGTAAAGCGTGCCGTATGCATCCAGATGACGGTTGGGCTATTAATAATCTTTTATTTTTAATTTTTAAACTGATTGTAACATTCAATTATTATGTTCTTATTTGTACTGTTCTCCTTAATTGTCTTGTAAATGGGATTTTCCTGTTAGTCAATAAAGCTTATTATTATTATTATTATTATTATAATAATAGTAGCCTCTATACAGCTTTCTAGTAAATGTGAGGACAGTAGTTCAGTTACATGGATTAAACGGTGGTTATCAACAGTTAAAATTAATCGTAACACCAAAAAACTTATTAAAAAGAAAATAGCGGTATTTTTTAAAGTGTTCGGTGAAGAAATAATGTTAGAGGAGCAACTAAATCTGAGAAGAAAGTTGTGGGTCAAACAAATTTAATGGTTGAATCTTCATTCCACATATTAACCCGATGAAATATCTTCATATTTCCTAAAATCTTGTGCATTTGCCATATCCAGACCTCTGTGGCTATTATTTAATAAATCTCTGTCGGAAGGAATTTTTCCAACCCTTTGGAAAAAATCATATATCGTTCCTATATATAAAAAAACTGGTGACAAAGAAATGGTGACTAATTATAGACCCATAACAAAAATCTCTCATATACCTAAAATATTTGAATCAATTGTTAATGACTATTTGACAGGAGAACTAAAGAACCTTATAAGTTCTAAACAACATGGATTTTGTCAAGGTCGATCTATAACAACTAATCTATTAATATATGAAAATTACTAATAATCTACCAGGTCCCCGGTCCAGGACCCCGGTCGATAGCCGTTTGAATATGTAATTTTTCTCTTATATATTCAATAAAGAACTTTTATTATTATTATTATGAAAATTACATTGTCAGTGCCTTGGAGAGGGGTAACTGTGTAGATTCAATTTACACAGACTTCTCCAAGGCATTCGACAAGGTCAATCATTCTTTGTTACTCAAAGAATTATCTCAATATGTTCATGGTATGCTCCTTCAATGGTTAGAATCATACCTAAAAGATCGAGTCCAAACTGTTAAAATTAATAACTACTATTCAGATGAAATCAAGGTTATATCAGGTGTTCCTCAAGGATCTCATTTGGCTCCATTATTATTTAATCTTTTTATCAATAATGTTACTGAATGTTTCTTGCATACTCAAGTACTGTTATATGCTGATGATTTAAAAATATTTAAAGAAATTACTGATCCCACCTCCATTATAGAACTACAAGAAGACATTGAAAGATTTCAGAAATGGTGTAGTAACAAAAAAATGACTCTTAACATCACAAAATGTAAATATATTCAGTTTGATAAAGGGATTTTCCAGTCACTAAACACGTACTTTATAAATGATACACCTATTGATAATGTTGATGTAATACGTGATCTAGGAATTTACTTTGACTCTAAATTAACCTTTGTACATCACATCGAATCAATCTGTAATAAAGCTCTAAAAACCCTTGGATATATTAAAAGACAATGTACAGAATTTAGCAACATTTATGCCATAAAATCTTTATATAACTCAATAGTTAGATCTCAACTCGAAAATTGTTCAGTTATTTGGTTTCCATACTATCAGATACATATAGACAAAATTGAACGAGTGCAAAAAAGATTTCTGCGCTATATAGCGTTTAAACTCCACATTCCCAGTGAGCAAATCTGCTGTAATGAAATACTAACTCTTCTCAACATTCAGACTTTACAGCAACGGAGATTTAACTCAGACATTGTCTTGGCATTTAAACTCTGTAACGGAATTATAGACAGTCCAGAACTGCTATCTATGTTAGACTTCTATGTACCCCCAAGACAGCTAAGGGATTCATATACATTTTATATTTCAAATCACCGTTCTTTATACGGTGCAAATTTAGGTATCACCAGGGTTATGAAAAATGCCAACACTATACAGCTAGATTTGTTCAATATATCACTATATAGGTTAAGAAACAGTCTGTTATCAAATAAGTCTAGGTAATATACACATTCTTTGTTAATTATGTCACTGTTATTATATACACATGTACTCATTGGGCTTTCCCGTAAATAAATAAATAAATAAATAAACCATTTAAAAAATATAAAAAGCACGTTATCGTAAATCAAACACAAGATATACATATCAACTCCATACACTATAGAATGGTCAATTAGTCTCTAAAACAAGTACTTACCCATCTAAACATGCCTAGTAATCAGATAATCGAGTAAAAGTCTTGGTGGGGGGTAACAACTCGGACCAGTAAATAGGATTGCATTCTATTTACTCGACTGGAATGGCGACAGAAATGAGTACTGTACTGGAACGCTAAAACGCATGTTTATACGAGAAGAGTATTAAAATCCACTACTCGGTTTTAGTGGCTTGTACACGTTACTGGCATCGTGTGCAGTCCCCTTTAGCTCCTGTGTACTATGTGACACTGGTAAAGTACTTACTAACTAATAACTGTTTGACAGTGGACTGCTATGAAGGTCCGATCGAAAAAAGTTTAGAATATATTTTCTATGACTCTACTGGCTCTGTCTCTGCAGCACAAGGTACATGTGTTGAAATTTGATGTGGTGAGTTAGCATTTTATCCAAAGTCGTTTCTAGTTTTAATAACAGAGGATGTGGTACTAATAGATATCACTGAGATATGAAGCTTATTGAGCAACCATAGACTCGTTGGTACACCATTGCGGTACTATACCCCCTTTCAGGCCAATATCTGATTGGTCCCCTTAAATGGTTTTGTTCAGTCCTGGGTTGTATTGATTCTATCTGACTGCATAACGAATAGCCAATTTTTCTTGTATATGTGATGTACCACATCACATTAGAACTGGATTATACACATATATAGATCAATATCTCCAATCAAAGAACTTATTCCAGTTCTTTGGTTAGGAATCAATGTTTTATCTGTAGAGTTTATTGTGTAGTTGTGTTTAACAACGAGATCTTCCAGACGGAAGACTAGAATCGGTTTTAATGTAGATATATTCCGAATATTAATATATGAAACATTTTCAAACAATAAAAAATGACGAATCGACAAAATATTGTTAAGGTAATCTAGTGATGTCCTGCAGAATTTAAGAACGTTATACTTCCAATATAATCCAAGAGATGGCGACACTGTACTCTCAAGTTTAGAAGCCTGTACTGGTTTGAGTGGAAGTTCAGCAATCATTTTGGAGGTAGCACACAGAATTTGATGGAGACAAATCATTTGAGCCGCCTGTGTATAGAAAAGGGAAGAATGGCCTCCATCCAGTCAGTTCCAATTTAAACTAAGGGATAACAGTGGAAATGGAATGAAATAAGAGCAGTGATTTGAATGGGCCTGAAGCCTTTTTACCATGTGGGTCTAATTGATTAGGGCACTGTATATATGTAAAAAATTGCTAATAAAATATGTCGGCAACTTGCAACTTTACAGGTTGCTCCAATATTTTCCCAATATAATTCAAATTTTACACGCATATTTTACCGAGTCTGAATCTGGCATTGACCCACTTGCATGGCATGGGTGGTGCTCTCTGATCTTCATTATTTTATATAAAATTTACACAATTGGCTTGAATATTTAATTTTTCTCTTTTTTTATTGAATTTTTTACAATTAATAAACATAAATATTACTGAATTTGATGCGTTCATCAACTACTTAACCAAGATTGACGACCTTCATATGATTCTGGCGCTAATCGGCAACTGAGATTTACGGACCACCTGCCTGTTACATCTGTAATAGTCAGTGCCTCGGTTGTTCACAGAGTTTATTATTAACTCTAAGAAGTGTCTCTAAAGGGCTAGTAATAAGACGGCAATCTTAGCAGAAACTGCATTGATAGTCTACAAGGTATGGCAAAAGGCAGATAGTAACAATCACAAGAAATAAACTTTTCTTTACTCGTCTTTGCAAGTTGTAAAAATTCTCCCAGGGAGTGAAGCAATCGTTGAAGGCATGGCACGTCTAGCGCCATCATTGATACATTTGTTTCTTCTGCTTCAGATGTGCAGTGGTGACTTCATCCACATTACATCCCCCGCTATCTCTAACTCTCTTATAGGATTGAATGTTTACAGTAATGTTATATTATTAACACATTCGCGGACACTCATTTTTATTGATATGTGCCTAACGTGACACTGCCAGCATAAGCCGCATCACCCACAGTGCCCCTAGGGACACTGACGTTATATGCCGCAAAAACTTAGTGCATTCTAGATACGCTTGTCGGCATATCACGTAAATTTTACATGTAATGAGGTACGAAGTGTCCCACTAGGCTTCTGTCTGATTCCTATGCATTTTTATTCATGTGTGAAATGAAAGAGAAGCAAGAAAAGCAACTACTTTGTTGGTATCAAGAGCTTGAAAGTGAGGACGAAGATTCCGCCAGATAAAAGGGCACGATGCGTATAATACAGATGATTCCATAGGGGATCCAGAATACATGTTTATGTATTGTAGTGATGATGATTAAGTAGTTGCAATTGCATTTATTAAAAGTTTTTATACTAAAATCAAGTGTTTTTATTTTTACATTCGGCATATGACGTCAGTTTCCTACTGTAGCTAAGATGTTTCTTCTGGGACATGACGTTATATGACGCAGACTGTTTTTCCAATATATCTAATTCTTCAGAAAATTCTGATTTTAAAGCTATATGTTGCATTTTTTTATGTATGCTAATAACGATTTTAATCATGGTGTCAATTTCAACACATCTCAATATTTTTAATTGCCCTGCTGGAGCGAAGGACAATGACGTGATATGACGTCAGTGTCCGTCAACGTGTTAATCTTCGATGTTATAGAATTCATTAAAAAAATGACAAAAGATATTGTTGTCATAGATACATGAAAATGTTTACATGCTGACACATCATCTAGAGCCGACGCTGCCTTGACTTCATGAAGATGTGAATTCCGGGCTCTATTAATGCCACAGAATGTATATATTAGAAGTGTAAAATAAAACTACAAATAATGTGTATAATATTCTACATATATTATGAATTCACAATGTTCATACATCGTAATATGTAGATTAAAGCCATTAATCACTGAAAAATCAGAAACATGTAATACCTATATTTGATAGAGATCTGAACATTTAACAAAAAAATTTTAATAACGAACATGTTTATTTTTCTTTCAATTGTTCCAAAATTTAATTTTTCTCAAATATTTCAATGTAATTAAAATATTATTTAAAATGGAATATTACATTTCCCATATAGATAACAATAATACACGATAAGCTTATAGCTGAAAAAAGTTGCGTAACATCTTTATAACATACATTTATACAGATCCAAATATTTTAAAAGGTTGTGCAGAAAACAGATTCAATTAAAGATTACAAAATATATGTTATTCTCAGTAGTTCCGCTGTTTCTCTAGACTATTGTCATTTCAGAAAGGGTAACAATTTAATTTAAGAAAAATGGTCCCATTTTGAGCAAAAAAAAATGTTTTGCCAATTTATACAAACAATTAGGGATTGCGATCTGTCTGTCTGCATAGCCTGTGGTTGACAACAACTTTAATAATAAACTTTGACGATTGTTTTTCAATACTGTTAAACACAATCAAAGACTGAAATAATTTTTTAGTTAAAGTACTAGTATTAAAGTTCAACCTCTATAAATTGACCACTTGTACTATGTATAATACGCCCTCATGAATTTTTTGAAAAAAAATCTATCTAGGCTCCTGCGCATGCTAGGAGAAACTTTTTTTAACTTTGTAAAAAAATAGCAGCTTTTTAGATATGCAGGAGCGGATTCTCTAAAGTTAAAATATAACAAGATATTTGTTTATTTATCTCGTACATAAAAAGGTTTACGTGTAGAAAACGTCCAAAATTGCGATTTTTGAAAAATTCCAACGGGATATCATTTTTCAATAGTTTCAATTTTCTAAATGAGTTTCCCAATTATAAATGGATTTTGCAAAAAATGGCGCAATTGCTAATTAAGGATTAAAAAAAAATAGATTGTTAATTACTTAAAAAGTAATAAACCGATCTTGCTGAAATTTTTTATACATTATCGGGACATCATAGATACCATCTTCAATCATTTTTAGCCCTCTATGTGCAGTTGTTTTCGAGTAAAGAAATAGCTTGTTTTGAAAGCCATTTTCCTAATGCATGTGTCATACTAAAAGTTAGCAGGCACGGAGATATTTAAAGAAATATAGAAAAAGAGCCTATTTTACTCACTAATTGATAATTATAAAATCAAACAGTTCACTAATTTGTAAGCAAACTTAGGGTGTTCAACTACACGTTAAAATGAAGCGATTCCAACAATAATCTCGTCTATGAGTCAAAAATCCAATCAATATCCCTCACCATCTAGCCTAACACATGTATATAAATATCGCCGTTTTTTATAGAAAATCCACCATTAATATTGAAACAGTGCCTCAAATCGAAAAGTGGAAAAGGAGAAAAGTGTTCAAAATTTAATTCTCTTTGAAGGCACAACATGAAAAATTTCATTTCCCAAGCGCTTTTCCAGTCTTGAAGAACTCGATATATACATACATGCATCAAATTTTAGTAAAAATTGCTTATATCTCAAAAATGTTTTTTCTTCAAAAAAATGGTTGGGATAAAAAATTTTAAGCAGAAAATTTCCTACGAAAAAGCTCCATAAACAATAGTGATTCCTCAAATGCTTTTCCGTAAATAATAAAAAAAGGCATTTCAGTGACTCCCACATTGCATTAAAAATCCATTAATACTTTGAGAAAATGGAATTTATCATGTCGCACTTTCGTAGAAAACTTAACTTTGAACATTTTTTTCCTCTTCTACTTTTCGATTTGACACCGTTTCAAAGCTAATGGTAGATTTTCGTTAAAAAATTCCGAAATTCGTACATACTACCAGCTCTATTTAGATAAGTATTATCTGGAAAAAGGTGAGACAAAAAGTTATTCTGTTTAAAAAGGCGTATTTCATTATTTTATTTTCAAATGTACAACGCGCCTTAAAAAGACGGCAGGTTATGCAACATTACTTTTTCAAATGGAACATCCTTTGGATTCTCATTTTATTTCCGAACAAATTTTATTAACCATGTCCTATATCTATCATTAACAGTTTACGATATATCAACGGTTTATTCTTGATTCCGCCATGTTCCAATTTCTTAAATCAATAAGGCGGGCCTTGATTACATTACAAAAGCAGAAATAAATTGCCGCCAAAAAAACCCCAGAAGTTATAAGGAATTCTTGTACACGAGAACTTTTAATGAGATATGAGAATGAGAATAAAAGGAGAATTCAAAAATATAAAAACATAGAGGGTGTTCCATTTGAAAAAGTAGAGTTGCATAACCTACCGCCTTTTCGGTGCCTGGTACATTTAAAAATAAAATGATATACAGATTCAGAAAGGGTTCGTTTTGGTATGGCAATAAGAGCCAGCAAGAGCGAAGCAACTAGGTTATTGTTTTCTATCGTAGTATAACACATCATACAAAGTGCCATCTGTTATCCCCACCACATGTGCGTGGGCAGCTCTCTATAATTTGTTTCCGTCTTGCACCCTTCAGTTCTCGTTTGGCCTGGAAAAGAATAACCTAGTTGCTTCACTCTCGCTTGCTTTCATTGCCAATCATTGCCATAGTTGACACTTTTAATCCTTACAAAAAAACCTAAAACATTCCGTTAAGAAAATGGTAATCTTAAAGTTCTGAAAATCGGGATTTTTTTCTTAATTCAGGTGGACTAGAAATAGACTTTTCATTAGAGATGTGTGTAATGTCAATCTCTCTTATTACAATTTATAATAGACCTAACGTGAGCTAAAACAACAACTACTAAAAATAGCGGCATAGCCAACCATTCTCTTAATATAACTTGCATATCAGGATTATCAGAAGATACAGGTTTCGGTAGATACATTTATTTGTACCTAATGCATAGACAAAATCCTTTGTTCTAATACCAAATAATATACAAGTTCCAACAGCTAAAGTTGAAATAAAAAATCTTGTCATCAATTTATGCACTTATCAAAGACATGACAAAGACAGCTTAAATACCATCACATTGCAATGTAAATAACAAAAAGTTACATTTAATGGGGCTACGACAGAAGTTCCAAGCGTAACAATGCGTTTTAGAGATGAATAATATATCTGCTTGTTGTAGTCGCAACCAATGTTCAGCATTCGGTCAGTTCATTTTAATTAAATGTTCTATATTGTGCTATCTCTGGTTTATGTGGCCAAAAACAGAGGATTCGAGAAAATATGATGCTGAAAAGTCGCTTTGAGGAACGTATTTCTTAAAGAAGCGTATTATATAACTATCAGCTATGACTAAAGGGTATAAATAAAAAACAGGGAGTGGAAATGTAAATGGGTGTAGTTCCCCTTAGTCCCATAGCAGATGGTAAAAAAAAACACCGCAATATGGCAGAAGAAATTCCAATTTCTGAATACTTTGAGAGCGACCATTAAACACCCATGGAACCAAAACTATTTTGCAAGTAAATTTTTCCCTCTCCAGCACTAGTTGTCAGTACCAAAATTGAACAAATTTTGTTTAATATACCTCTTGGTCAAAAATTAGAATCATCAGTTGAGCTTTAGGATGTTCCCTGTTTGATCAGCATTTTCTTTTCTAATATTCTGTATAATCCATTACTCATTTCAATTTTGGAGACTTTATATACAATAAAACTGTAATTGAAAGCACTAAAATGGATTTTTGCTATATTTAAAGTACTGAAAAATACGATTTAAGCCAGTTGTCCTCTTAAAGGATACTTATACTGATCCCTACCTTCACATCTGCCAACCTAATTAAAATAAATGGTCTGTGATTTAAAAGTTGAAGAGTTCTAACATGTGAAACATTAACTATTTTTTATTTTTAATCATCTTCGTCCTCATCATCATCCGAAACGTATCTCTTCTGGCTACGTTTACGTCGACTGGGTTGCTTTTTGCTTTTGAGCTTAATTCTCATCTTCATTGTAGAATCGGTATCAGACTTATTTCCTTCATCTTTTTCTTCTTCCGCTCCCTCTGATTCACCACCGTCTATTTCAATACGCTGCTTGGCGTTTGAGAAAACAGACTGCAGTACAATACTGTCCTCGTGGATTAGAGAAGCTTCTTCATTGTAGATTTGAGCATTTTGGCAGAGAAGCATGAAGTCTCGTTCTATATCGACAAAATCCGTGTACTAAAAAACAAAATTTGTTAATGGTAATTTAATTAAAAATATCTTCTTTCGACTATAACCTATAAAAATGTTCATTTAATGAGATTAAATTCGATCATGAAGAACTACATTTTATAGAGAATTTCATTTCGCATAGGTTGCTAGGCAATGAATGCAAAGTATTCCATGTTCGAGCCTTTGTAAATTGAAAGTGGCTTATCATAGATTATGACTTCTAACGACGGAGTTTGAAATGTCATCAATTTGTTTCTGTCAACATTTTTGTAGGTAACGGTAATTTCGTAATTTACATACTTCTTTGTATCAATGTTTATAATATATTAGACATGAATAAAATTGTTATATTGTGCTTGTTGCATAATATATTATTATTATATAAATAATTATCGCAGAAACAGCGTGTAGCAAATAAAATACAATACCTTGCCATCCTCGATTCGATTTAAGATTTTGTTAATATCGATTGGTTTCTTGATAATTTCATAATAATCAGGATAATCTTTCTTAGGTGGCAGTTTCATAAAAGGTTCACTTAACAGTCTTCCGTCACTAAAATAGTATTTTTTAATGAATTTTTTGAGATCGTAACACTCATGTATGTACCTGTCTGTATACTTGGTTACTATTGCCATAAGTTTTCTCATTTGTTTTTTCAACTTTGAGTCAGACGCTGGTTGACCTCTGCTTCTTCTTTTGCTACTAGTTCCTACTTCACTGTCGGAATCTTCTCCACGTTTTCTCCGTTTGCGGCCCTTCTTCTTTTTAAATTTTTCATCCTCATCTTCTTCTTCCTCGAATTCTCCAGTCTCATCTATAGCCTATTGAAAATAATCATATATTAAAGTATGTCTCAGCTAGATTGCCAATGTGCAAAAAACATTACAAGTTGGACATGGAGTATTGCTCGACATATGCAGGAAATGACTGACTACCAACTAAGATGAAATTGAGTAGGTGTCAATAAATTATTTCTGAGAAATTGTAAATATTTTAGACCATAATATGCAATTGGGCAATGTGACATCAAAATATAGAGATACAAGATGTGTTAAAAAAAGCTGCCGGACAAATAGTGGCAAACTGCTTTGAGTTTACCTTTTTTCACATTATAACATACATAAAATTTCATGTATACTAATTTATACTTAAATGATACTGCACATGTCCAAGGACTTACTTTTAACCATTCCTTTTCAGTTAAACTGTCCGTATAGTCAACTTCTTTTCGTTGCCGACTACCCCTGCCTAGTATACTGTCTGTGTCTTCATAATTCCAAGGATCAACCTCATCATCCTCTTTCACTAACCAATTGGGAAGTTCACTAATTTCTAGCAGCCTAGATTTTCTATTGGGACCCAACTTTGCTTCCTCTCTTCTTCTTTCCAAATCCATTTTCTGGAACAGTTCGAATTCTGCCTCAGAACGTGCCACCATTTGATTAACAGTCTCATCATCTGGCACTTCGTTTTCTTCCTACAGAATAATATTTCACTCGAGAATTTGAATAAAAGCTCAACAATAGTAAATAACAGATTCAACTTACTTCTTCATCATCGCCATCTTGATGCAAAATATGTTGTAAGAATTGTTGTCTTTCAGTGCCAGTTGATTTCTGATCGAACATTCCAGCTTGTATAACTTTTTCATCCATATTGAGCTTATATCTAGCAGCTGCTAAAATACGTTCCTCCACAGAGTTCACAGTCATCAAACGCAGAACGCGAACCTCATTTTGTTGACCAATTCGATGGGCACGATCTTGAGCTTGCAAATCCTACAAACAATTTAGGTGTTAAAAATTTAAGACAAGAAATGCTTAACAGACGTGTTTATTTACATGCAGAACCTGGACCGAAGATGGAAAAATGATAATACAATGAAATATTCAGTGTTCAGTGGGATATGTTTACTTACTTGATGAGGATTCCAATCAGAGTCAAAAATAACTACAGTATCTGCACTTTGCAAATTAAGTCCTAAGCCTCCTGCTCTAGTAGATAACAAAAACAAGAAATATTCACTCTGTTTATCATTAAATTTTTTGAGCAAGTCCCCACGATCTTCCGCTTTTGTTGCACCATCCAATCTAAGATATCCAAAACCCCGCCAGCTTAAGTAATCTTCCATGATAGTCATGAGTTGCGTCATTTGACAAAAGAGAAGCACACGATGGTTTGTAGCTTTCAGTTTTGGTAAGATGCGATCTAGAAGTTCAAATTTACCAGAAGCACGGAAGATATCAGGTCTGGAATAAGTTACGCATATAATAAATAAAACTAAAAATAATGGTAATAACATATTAAGTTTCTTTGTTGTATTTATGTGCTACGTTAAAAAATCGTGCCAAAATTGGTAGAAAAAAATGCAAATTAAAAATATAAATTTTACCCAGATATGACCCCTCCTGCTATGCCAACATGATCACAGTATTTCTCTTCTATATTTTGAAACATGAACGGATGGTTGCACAATTTACGGAGCTGCACGATAGTATTCATTAATGCCTTTGCACCTCCTTTGCCTTTATTACCCTTTTCTGAACCATCAGTTAATAAAACACCTTTACTTTGCATATGCCTAAAAAAATATATTTTATATTATAAATATTTCTTTAAAAATATAATTTCTTTTAGAAGTAAACGCACATACTTGTATAAAACTCTTTGTAAGCCAGACATGTCACATTTAATAATATATTCAACCTTGTCAGGCAACTGGGATTCGACTTCTTTTTTCAATCGTCTGAGTAGAAACGGTCGAAGTACTTTATGCAGGCGGCGGATAATAAGAATCGTTTCCTCTTCATTGAGCTCGACCTATGAAGACGAGATATCCAATTGTAAATTTGTACATAAGCATACATTGAACATAAAATTCCGGAATTATGAAATAGAGACATATTTCCGAAAGTGGTTTAGTGAGTTACTAAATGTTTAGTAGGAAAATACACAACTAATCCCGCCAACCCCAGGTCTAATAATATAAGGCAAATTTAAAAAGGTGGAAACATGCGTAAGAAAAAAAAATGTGTAATGATAGTGAACCATCTTAGCTTATTTTTTTATATGAACAATTCAGAGGTGTGTTTAAGGGAGGGGGGTCGTCAAAACATTATAAAATGTCACATATAGAAGGTGGGGAAGTCCATCTCATGTCATGTGACAGAAGTTTGGAAAATATCAAGTATGCCTCAAGGATCAATACTTAGGCCGCTATTTCTTAAAGTCTTTGTTACAGATCCTAAGCAAATAATCAATTTTTGTAGACCATTGCTGAGCAGCTAAACAGCACTCTGCAATCATAAATGACAAAATAAAGATGGATGCAATTAATTTTGGTCCTGGCAAACAAAGCAAGTTACACAAATGTGGCCCCTCTGTGACACTGACAATGGTAAAAATAAAATATCAAATTATGAAAAATGTACTAAAAATAAAAAATATTTTCTCCAGCTTCATAGTATCTTCATGTTTAAGTATATGCCTAAAAATAATAGAAGCTCATGGTAAAATTTTGGTGTGCTGGTTTTGGTAAGATATTGCCAAAAATATAATCTTAAAAAAAAATTGAAGCAAAAATTAACAAAAAGAACTGACGTCCAAAGGCGTCACACACACTCGTTATGAAATCTACACTTCCAGACGTCATCAGCAATCAAAGTGTTAACAGACAGTCAATATTTTGATAAAACTTTCAATGATGAGTGCTAATTGTGAAATAACTTATATTTATCACTCAATCAATTTCAGACGGATTATGTTGATACACTAAAGAGAATGCAGATGGGCCAGTGAATATTACTCACATTGCACATGAAAATGGATTGACTGCAAAAAAGGGTTAAAGATCTAACTTTTCTTACCTTTTCTCCTGTGGTGGCAAATGGTGCATTAAACCACTGTTCAAAGGTAGAACAACTCTTGAAGATGGACGGTAGTAAGAAATTAAGCAATGCCCACAACTCAGGTAGCTTATTTTGCAGTGGAGTTCCAGTTAATAACAAACGGTGAGGTGCAAGATAATGCGTGTTCAAAACTTGCGTCAACTTGCAGTGATGATTTTTCATTCTATGGCCCTCATCGATAATCATATACTTCCACGGTAGCTAAATAAATATTGTAAAAATATGATTATATTTATTAATATTGTTGACACTAAGTCTACCTTTGCAAGAACTCCTTTATCTTTAATAACATACTCATAAGTTGTAAGTAAGACATTGAACTTTGTAGATCTCATCTGACTTTGGATCTGCCTTCGTCCAGCTGGAGAGCCCTTGTACGATACCACCACAACTGTCGGTGACCATTTTTCAAATTCCAAAATCCAATTAGATAATGTTCTGGACAAAAGTCAAATACAAAATACAATTACTGAGACAAACACAGATAAAAAATCAGTAAATATATATATTTTTTATCAAAAATTAATTAAAAAGGGCCAGATAATTTTTGTTTCAGCTACTCCATATTTTGAGGCTTATATGATCAAAATACTTTTAAAATAAAGTAAAGTTTATTGCTGCTTTGATAGCAGGAACACTTTTTCTTTTAACACATCATAGGTAGCCTCTGAAGTAAACTGAAAATAGTAGTGGCCTAAGAATTGACCCTTGAGGGACACCTACTTGGGTTGTTTTAAAATCAGATAACAATAATTCACCTTGATTGCATAATTTGACGGCTTGCTGTCTATCTAGAAGATAGCGGGGAACCACTTTAATGCGACATTCGTAATTTCATAAAAATATAATTTTGCAAGAAGCAACTCTATATTAATTGACATATCAATTAAAACTAGTGGTGTGCATTGGCCATTATCAAAACTCCTTGTTATATCATTGGTAATCTCGAGAAGTGCTGTAGAACAACTAAAACCTTTCCTAAAACCCGACTGGTAAGTTGGTAAGATTCTATTATTGTTTAGAAAGTCAAAAACCAGACTATTTTCTGCTCTTTCCAGCATCTTAGAAGGAGTAGGTAAGTCGCTGATTTTCCATAAGCGGAGTACAGTGCTAGTTTCTAGAGTAATTGAATGTTTTTTCTAAATAAAGTCTGTGCACAAATAAACGATACTACAGTTAAAGTGCATTATTTGCATATGATTGTCCAGTTGTTGATACTTATTGACTGTTGCAAAATATGCACTATCTGCTTTTAATTACACAGAGTGATTTTAAAAATTGACAAAAATTATTCTGTTTCGTTTGTTGAGCACTTTAATCAGAAATTATTTTCATAATGGTAAAAATAACTTACGATAATGGCACAATAATCAAAAATGGTCCATTAACTTTTTTCTTCTCCATAAGATAAGTAATTAGGGCTATAGTCTGTATAGTTTTTCCCAGTCCCATTTCATCGGCAAGGATCCCGTTGAGGTTGTTATTGTATAGGGATACCAACCATTCCAAACCTTTGATTTGGTACTCTTTCAGCATACCATTAATCATAATGGAGGATTGCTCTGTTACTAATTCGTGAACGGTATGAGCAATACTGTAATAGGTTTGCTCTTCGATTGAATTCTTGTGGTATTCATCGTCCTCAACTCTAGCATTTTTGATCGCCTCCTTGGCTCTGTCTTCTTCTCTTTTTCGTTCTTCTCTTAAATCTATAAACAGATACTGCTGTACAAAGGTAGAGTTTATTTATATTTAAAAGAGTAAAATGCTTGCATGGGTTGTTCCATAGAAAGTGGGACATGAATAAGGAATAATGATACTAGATATTCTACCCTGCTACTAACTTAACAGCAACACCCTCTTACAATTGAGGTAACTAGATAGTATCACCTGACAGTCTGAAGGTTCACGCAAGTTTAGACATTTACAAGATCTTTTGATTTATTAGTTAATCCTAGTATGAAACTTTTAATTTTCAAATGTTACTTGGCATTAATTGTTGGTTTAATTTCTTTAGTAGTTTAACCCTCTTCTACAGTATGACTGCAAACACATTCCGTATGATATTATTATAACAGCTATACGGAATGCAAATATAATGTCCTAAAGATGTGTCGGGAGTTACCAGTAAGTTTTTTTTGTTTCACGAGAGTTTTTTAGTTTTTCAAATATTACCCAACAATATCGCATTTATAAAAAAATAATATGTTATGGTATAAATGTGGAGATAATTTCTACTACTAATTGTTAATTTGGTGGTGTGAATGTAATGTGAGTTACCATGTCCCACAGCATGAAAATAAATTTTAACTTACTATAATCTTCATCATCCGAGTCCTCATCATCTGTATCAGCTATTTCCCAGGTTGGATTCTGCAAAAGCCACTCCTGTAATTGACTTAACATTGGGGCTTCTTCCCCAGTAAGTTTCTTGCCGGTGGCTACTTCAATAACCGATATCGGCCTATCAGAGCCTTGAGAACCATCTTCATCAGGATCTAGTAAACCTTCCAGGCCTAGCCGCCTTCTCTTTTTCTAAAATATTACATATATTGCAGCTAAGATGTTAATTAATTATTTAATGGGTTTAATACACTATGTACATTTCCAGAGCCTAATTATTGTTTTATTCTAATTATGGTAAATGTTCAAATTTTAAAAATAACGTTTGATATTATTTTTTATTTTGTTGAAAATGGAATGAGACTCTGGATAAAAATGCAAAAAAGCAACACTCGAATACATCTTACTCTTTTTCGTTTCTCCTCCTCTTGTTGTTTTCTCCTCTGTTCCACTTTATGTTGCTTTACCATTTCAGTCAGATTGCCGATATACTCGTCAGTCTGTGAGAGCAGGAAAGCAAGACGTTTATCTTTTTTCTGATCGATTAGTTTACGATAACCTTCTTCATCTTCTGCCATCAACCTAAATTAAACATTAAAACATGATTGATTTATCATCCTCTGAACTTCAAGAGGATATAGAATGATTTGAACTTTGATGTACTCGAAAGAATATAGTTTTAAATGATGTGAAACTGCAAATACATCGTTTAATAAAAGCAATAGTAAATATCTCAGCACATGTATTATAAACAACGTAGTTGATAACTTTGATATAATGTGAGATTTAGAAATTTACTTTGACTCGATATTAAAACATGATCCCGAAACCTGGAAATAAATGGTTCGTTTCATGGTGCTCAACTATGGACTCGAATTTGGTAATAAATGATAGTCTGTCATGAGACTCTCAAAGTTTCAAATTGAGCATACTTTTCATTGTCGAGATATGAGAGGTTAAAGTTGCACCTATGCTTTCCACGCAATCATATCGAGCTTATGACGAATAACGAAAAATGTTACACACAAAAGTTGTAGGGGTATTTTAAGGCTACATAATGGTGACCTTGAGTTTACATTGACGAGGTCGTGTCAAAGTCAGTTAGAGGGTGATTTGACTTTTTCAGTAGAAACCGCTAAAGCCAAAGTCACCCCTAGGTCTAAACTGCTGTAGCAGTGTATGATCACCCTAGGTATTTTCAAACACATAAAAAGAGTAGAAAGAATTCAGATAAAAATTCTTTCAAATTTATGATACCTAGAGTAGCACATGGAAGGGTGACCCAAGTTTTCGTCGGAAACCTCTGTCCATGAGCTGTAAAAGCCTTGCCGGCTTGGCGAGAAAAAAGATGGTATGTTGCTGATGGAACTTTATATTACAAATTATGTGATAACATTATTGATTGTCCAGAACTATTAGCTCTAATAAATTCTCACGTATCTCAGAGACAACTTCGAACTTTCCCTATTTTTGGCTTAAAATCTTTATGGTTCAAACAATCCCATCAAAAGAATAATAACTAATTTTAATAAGCCAATTATAGATGTATTTCACATATCTCATAATTTTTTGAGAAATTATTTGCATTCACTCATATATTTGTTATGTATTATTTTTTATCATGTCTCTTGTGCTTTTTGATTCTTCTGTTTGCTTTTATAATTGTTTTATAAGAGTTTATGGGCATGCCCATAACACATCAAATTGATTAAAGATATATTCACCTTCGCATACGTTCCTTTTCAATTCGCTCCTGTTCTTTCTTCTGTTCCCTCTCAGCATTGGCATGATAATTCATAACGGATTTATTTAGCCTTGATAACTTAGCTTGATTATTGCGATGGAAGTCCTTGAAGTCTTTGCCATGCTGCAGGACTGAAGTAAGAAATTCTTGATGTTTCTGCCTGCGTTTCCGTTCAGCCTCCAATTTTTGCTGCTTCTCCAGTTTCTCAGTTGCTCTAGCTTCGCGTAGACCCTGCCTTTTGGTTCGCTTATATTGTTTCACGTTCACAGCTGTTTCGAGAGCGGTGTCTCGTCGAGTACAGGCAATTATCTCGCTTCTCAATTGTCGCTGAAAGTTGAGACAACGCAGAGCTCTTAATTCGATTTGAGCCTGTACCCTCAGCTCATCAGACATGTTAGTTGGGAGGTTCAACAACTGTTCCATTCTGGCAGCTATTCTGGCCGCCACCCTAGCAAATAAATAAAATGTTTTGAACAGGTCAAAAAAATTACAATTTTAGCAGCAGCAGTTATTATTAATATAATTTTCTAGTGTTTTTTTGCAAGATTGAAAACTGACATAATGGTATAGTTTGCCTTATATCTATTTGCTTAGTTTACTTATCATAAAAGAGAACATTTGATTAACGCAACATACAGATGTCCTCAATACTCGATTTTTTCTAAATAAACGATGAAATTTATCAATTAATCAATTTGATTGGTTGAAACGATACTGTAAAAATTAACATAAATTTTTTCATTTAACTTGCTTTAACTCAAAACAGTACAAGTTTTGTTCTGTAATAGACAAACTGACGAACTATGGTCTTATTTAAGCATTCAAATATTTAATATACTTTTACTGACTTACCTATTTTCCCTTTCTTGTAACAAAACTATGGGATCTACCCCACACGGTTTAGGCAGAGCTGTTATACGGTTTTGTTTGGCAGGTTGATGATGGTGAGGTTGAGGTTGATGACCTTGTTGGTGTGTTTGTCCTCCAGGACGTACATTCATATTCGCCATACTAGGTTGCTGTGGTGCATAGTGTGGTTTATAATTCTGCTGCATTGGAGGCTTGTATGAAACAAAAGAAATGTTAATATCCGTGGCTTATTTCTTTGACATCATTGTTTATATCCAGTAGTCGTTTTCATTATAAAATATTAATATATATTCAATACAATTGACTGTTTAAATAGTCAATTGTACAAAATATATATTACCTTTTTGACCTCCCAAAAAAATTTGATTTTTTGTTAAATTAAAAAGAATAATTTTGGCCACTTTCACTTGTGGGTACTAATTCATAACAAAATCATTTAATTGTAAGTAAAAATTTTACTTAGTTAAGTGGTCATCAAGGCACACTAGATTAAAAATTAAAATTAGCTGTAAAAATTTCAAAACGGCGTTAATATGAAATTTTCAAATTACTATATAAATAACATATAACTGTTCTTCATTATTTAAAAATGGTTTCTAAGATTCCAAAAGCTGCAAGCACTATAAAACATAGTATACATATTTTACAAAAATGTACATTTGCCAAACCCTAAATACTATGCCTTTCTAACAAATGATTTTTGTTTATTTACCTGTGGTGGGTGATGCACAGGAGGGGGAACCGGAGGACCTGCATGAACCCCAGGTTGAGCGTTTGGGGGTCCAGGGGGTCTCATTGGTTGAGGTTGAACAGGCCCACTTTCTGACGTAGGAGTGTCGGATGCCTCGCTTGTCGGCGGACCACCCTATAATAGTGGTCGATAATGTTCGCCTTACATATTATTTACTTATTATGTGGCATGCGTTTATTTTACTATCATTGTGTGTATCAGTTTTACCAAAAGAAAATGTATATTTACACAGCAAAATTAAACATTTCTTTATCTAGTTCAGGAAGATATAGTTCATGTCACCGTTATTTCATTTGCATACAATGCACGCTAAATTGCCTACATTTGATCTCTACCAATTTCATTGTTTGTGCACATGGAAATACTGTAAACTCATGAAATAATAATTAGACAAACTGTACTCAAAATTATTATTAAGTATTACTAAAAGGAAGGTTTATATTATATTTTTATGTGTGTATATTTCAAATGTGTCTAATTTAAAGTGTTTATTTCCTATATATTTATTGTATTCTAGTATTGTATTTTATTTTGCTACTTGTGCTGTTCCCAATAGTGCAATTTTCTGCACCTTTTGCATCCATGGTTGACCAGGTGGTTATTGTAGACTCTTGCCTTCTCAACAGTTCCAAAGGCTTCTACAATCATTAATATGACTATGGTCTTTGTATTCTACAATCTGCTAACTTTTATTCGGAGGTCTTTGTATTTGCTCAACTTCTCAATTCCTTGAGCATCATTTTGATATCATTTGGGATGAATACATCGATTAGCAAACAGAATATCTCGTTCTTATTATGTACGATGATGTCTGGTTGATTCACAAGTATCTCCCTCTTAGTTATTATTAGCACCTCCGTCATTGGTCTTGTCTTTTTCCAGGGAATATCATAATTCTTTTGCAGTTTGGCATCATACTGCTAACACTTGAGCCACTCTGTTATGTCAGTCAACGTACTCTGATGGTGCCAAAGTAACACATCCTGCCATAATGCAACTAACATGTTTTTCTGCCAGGTTGTACACCGCACTATCTTGACGGAAGCGATCCAAGTCATAACCGGAATAAAGCCTATTGACATCATGGTTCAGGAACGCAGCAGGTTATAAGAGGCAGGCAGGGACAGCAATAGATACATTCAGAAAGAATCAACCCAGGAGTGGCAACGGCGTTGGCAACTAGACACACGAAAGACAAGATGGACGAAGAGACTGATAAAAGATTTAGAGATTTGGAACAAACAGGGATATGGAGAAATAAAATATTACTTAACACGATTTCTTGGTAGATGCTTAATGCATACCTAAAAAAATTTGAGGCTTAAAACCTCTGAAAAATGCTAGTTTTGCGAAGAGATAGATTCCTCAGAACATACTTTCTGTAAATGCCAACAATGGACGAACATAGAGCAAGAAAGGCGAGGGACTAAAAACGGGGAATAAGAAGTAAACGAAAACACCAAGTCTAATTTGATGTAATGCAATACGGTTCCAAATTAGCAGTGGTAAACTGGAGAAGAGGTTTTAGTTGGTAGGTCTTCTCCTGAAGGAATCCAACACCCCCACTGCCAACTCGAGTTACAGGAGTTTATGAAGATTTCCCCTCCTCCATGAAAAAAAAAAACATCATGCAATTGCTGTTAACAAGCTTTTTCAGGATCATTCTCTGGTCATATATTGTATTTAGTGCTTGGCTCTGCGTTGCTATTACTACACTTTCCATTTCTCTCTTCGTCAGAGTTGTTCAACCACTTCCTGAATACCTCCTTGTCTACTGCTGGCCGGTTGAGGTCGCAGTAAAATTGTCCACGTATCAGCTTTGTGCAAATACTCCTTTCGATGCTGAATTAAATTTTCTTCTTGGTGTTTGCTTCAATGGCTACGGTTCAGATTTAGCGGGTCAAAAAACAGGAAAAACATTACTTTCCAGAGATTATATTATTTATATTCAAATTGCATAATAAATCGACCCAAAAGAAGTAAAAAAATAGCCACAGCAAAAAATTTAATTTCAAATCAGCGACATCAAAATACCTCAAAAATACTATTATTATAATTTTTAAAATTTTGCCTTTTGGGTGGGACTAGTCACTCAAAAACTTACTGACCTCACTGACTCCTCACAAAGTGTACATTTTAATTATAGAAAACTTTTAAGTAAAAAAAAGAGTTCAATTTCAAGGGAAATCCTGTCTTCTAAGGGTCAAATTTTAGAAAACAACTAGGTATTTCTTAGATATTTTACATAAAATGTCATTTAAATTGAGAGCAATTTTACAGAAAAATGCTAAACAGCATATTCAAAGACGAATATTTTAAATGAAAACTCCAATAAGTTTCACTCAAACTAAAATATAAATATTTTGGAAAGAATTAAGACATGCACTTATAAAGTAAACTCCACTAATATTATTTAAAACTAAAATATCCCTTTCGTAAACCTGATGCACACAAATAAAATTCGGAAAAGTATCTTACTCTTTGTTACTAGTAATACAACATGCAAAAATTAAACATAGCAAGTACTTTTTTAAACTAAAATTATGGTAGGTATAAGTGTAATACTAAAATAAAATATTTTGATAATTTCATGGCCACTTTGTAATAAATATTCATGGATGTCATGTCATTGTCAACTATTTTAATTAGTTGCGTACTATTACTACTTTGTAGTATGCAAATATGATTAACAATATTTTATTTATCTACTAAATGTGGAAAAGCATAGAATAGAGGCGAAGGCAGAGTATACAAGCAGAGCAGAGTTTCAAAGCATAGTCAAACATCCTTACTTTATTATATGTGAAAGCAAGTCATATGTTCTTTCATTTTTAATCGCAGGAAAAAGATACCAAAGGTTATTTGATGAAAAGTCTAAATAAATGTGTAGCATATTTTTTAAAATAAATTAAACTTAAATCAAAGTACATTAAATCAAGTCTTTGATGTTTTGGCATTATACATCAGAAAATAAAGAAGAAACATACTGTTATTTGTAGCTTTAAACTTAATTCAAATAATATCTATGATTGGAGCCATGGAATTTTAAGTTGTCAGTTACAGAAAACTAAACTACGACTCTTGTATTTGAGAAGTCATTGTTTGATCCTGAAAATATGTACTTTACTTCCACATCCACGTAGTGGAAGTATAGTAATCAATCATAAAATAAAAATTCAAATTTTTTTATGATTTGTAAATAGGGTTAAATAAGTAAATCAAGCTAGCAAGAGTCCAGAAATTTCGAATTTGGAGAATATCCTAGCAGCCAAGGTGTTTTTTTTGGGATATCTCCCACCCCCATTGCAACCTCCAACATCCCCACTCCATTATTAAAGGAATTAACAAAATAAAAATGTGATCTAGTGTGAATAACAATAAAAGTTCTCTAAGAATTCTCCCATTACCACCATGAAGCAGATGAATTCAAATGCCTTAAAAATTCTATTACGAATTATTTACACATATTGCAGTGTAAATATAGTATCAAGATTTAAAGGAATTGGATGGGAAATCTGGATGTGAAAGTTGTGATTCCTTAGGTTTTTTGCTTTTATGTTTTGACATAATCTCCTTGAACTTAGATGTATATTTTTATCCAGTGGCGCTTTTACAGCTCAACATGTAGAGAATCGATATCCAGTAAAAAAAAATTTGAGATTTGATGACTGAAAGAATTCAAGTGGAGCTAAATCCGGTGAATAAGAGGGCAGCAAGCACTAACTTAAAGTCATCCAAGCCTTGACTTGATTCAAACCGCAACACAAAAAATTTAATAAACTCTGGTAATTTAAAGTGCACAATACTATGCACACAATTTTTTAGATACTAGAAAATATCAAACTATTACAAATGAACACAAAATGCTACCAAATTTTAGTAAAATCAATTTTTAATAAGGAAAAAAAGAATATTTGAATTATCAAGTATTATAGTCGAGTAAACTTTAACTTGTCTTATGTATGAGTTAATAGTGCACATAAGATTTCATTTTCTCTTGCATACAAAGTCAAAGCAATAGCCTAAAACATTGCACACGTATGTCGACAAGGCCTATAGTTTTTCTCAGTTTAAAATGCAGTGCTTGTAAGGATAGGGAACGCATGTCCTGGTCTCTGATTGGTAAATTTGCAAGCCAAGTTTATGCAAATTTAGTAAATCAAAACAGATTTCTTGCCAGGTCTGGGAAATACGTTGTTATTTAAGTAATACAAAAGTTATATATTTTTAGAATATTTTTGTATTTACTATATAAGATAACATTGAACCAAATTTTGATAAAAAAAACTGGTCAAAACACGTAATAAATGAATAAGAAAATATGCACAATTGGAACATAGTGGCACAGATGGAATTGAAATTTGCAGCAAATACATTCATCTGAAGAATTTTCCGATTTACATGTATTTGAAATTCTCTCTAATAAATCTGTAGGATCACAAACACTCATTGCAGTCCCTGAATCCGAAATAATTTTTTTTTTTTTTAGAATTTTTATCAAGTTAGCATATTAATTATTATTATCGAACCATGTTAAATGGGCGAAATAAATAGTGTTTTTTTTTCCTACAGCAATAAAATAAGAACATTTATGCTAAAATTTAAAGTAAATAATTTCAAAGTATTTATAAGACAGCCAAATGCCAAATGAAAGCCAATGTTAAACAATTAATTTTTATTTTGTGTACCAATGGGCTTGAGATCTTTGAGCTTGAGACGGGCAGGGGGATTCCACTTACTTAGGAATTCCCATGTGCATGTGTAAACTATGCTACGCTCATAACATAAACAACTGCATTCTTAACTGAGACCGACTATAATCCAGCAGACGAAGTGACTTTTGGACTGGCTAAGTTAAAGTATACTCGTCCATACATCATGCTACATGTTAGGACATGCTCACATAAAAATGGTCCGATTAATACGGTACATGTTGTGTCTTACCTGATGCGTGACAGGTCCTCCTTGTGGAAATTGGGATGAAGGGGGTGGAGTAGGGCATTGGGGGGAACCATCAGATCTTTTCCCTTGCAATGCCATTGCGACTTGAGGTGGTACTGGCTGGTTTCTTGATAAATATCGATAAGCCATTATCTGATTCCTGCAAAGACGATTCAGAAAGTAATATTTAATATTAGCAATGTGCTCATTTAGCGATCTAGCAGTTTCCCATTATTTATTTCTCATTATAAAGTACCTATAATATGCCATTAGCGTCAGAAAAAGATTTCAGCGCAATTGGATCAATAATAAAAGATATTCGCATTTGACTAGGAATATGCTCGATCAACTGAGGTCCTACAAAGTGACGTCACTTCATTCGTATATGATACAGTAATGTGATAAGTAACTAAGCACACTAAGTGAACATATGTCGAATTGTAATACAGTAATGTGATAAATAACTAAGCACACTAAGTGAACATGTGTCGAATTGGCTGAAATTTTAATACTTGGCTTGCAGTCTACGTGATGCTGATTAAATGTCTCAGTGGGCAGAAACGTCTGCTATTAGTACGGCAGTCCTTTACCAAGATTTTCCAGTTACTACAGCGAAGATAATTCCAGAGTTTCTCATCAGTTCTGGGAGAGTCGAGAAGAAAAGTTCAGGGTAACGGAACTTTTTACCTGTCTTGAAGGGTTCAAATCGAGCTTTGAACATGTGAAGAAAAACCGGTTATCTCGGTCTTCGCAGCGAGACAGTTTCTTTTGCCTTCTTGACGAGAGAAGTAAATGATGGGGACAAATTGAGAACACGTTACAAAATTGTATTCAACACTTTATTTTAATGAAATTTTATTTGAAAAATATTTTTTTAAATTTGATGTTCATTTGACAAATTAATTTTTATATTGGCAAAAGTTGTAATTGGGAAGGTCACTGCATGGTTGTTATGGTGTTGATTGTTATCCAGCATATATATGCGACTTCAGTATTGTTTTTGGATCTTTTGTCATACGAAAAAGTGTCTAAGAATTTCATAATCTATAGAGTTTCCCTACAATAAAGCTCGTTGCTTTGATAGGGATTTTTGACAACAGGCTGCCCTACTATATGGCTAGTTTCGTCACTACAGACATCGGAAGACCGAATTATTGCACTATATGATACAATAAAAATGTTTCTGGTGTTTGACGGTTTCCTAAACGTTCTTTAGAAATGTAATGTTAAGGTAACAAAACCATGTAAGAAACAGAGAAAAGAAATAATAATAACTATTAAGTAATAATAGTAAATCTGTCAGAAAAGAGAGTCATGCCACATCGTCTTAATAATAATTTTATTAATATTAATGCTAATATAATATATATAATAAATAATATATAATATACAATATATGATATTACATTAATCATTAATTAAATTATAACACTAAGAATATTTTGGTAATTAAGTATGTCAGAATATATTACCAATGATTTTGGTACTGAAGGATCATATATATGTTTGTGTACAGTCCATGCCAGTCTTGAAGTTTACAACGTTTCAGAAATAACTATAAAATTTTGATACTTGAAAAAAAATATGTTCGCAGGGTCTTATTAGATGTTACCTATCATACGTAAAAGTTATTTTTCGAATCGTTTTATTCATATATCAACAAATAATTGAGTCATTTTTTAATAAATTTTTGATTTTTTGAATACATTTTTGATGAGACTGTACGGGGATTGACCAATCAGAATCAGGAGAATTCCAAGTACTTAATGTGGCAACGTCGTGTGACCCCCATATGACTTCTGCTACTTGTGCTTTCTCGTCATCTGTTGATAATAAACAAATCCGATATTGAATGATTTCTCGTGTAATTTTTCACGATCTATTGTCTAAAAAATAAATCGAAATAAAGACAAATTTATCGAAAGAAGTCTTCTCAAGAAGAAAGAACAGATCAAAACTCTTGCATCAAGATTTAGGTGCCACAAATGTTGTCTGAAACCAAGAGTGTATTATATAAAAAATGTTGTTTTCTCAAGAATTACAAAATATCTTTAAATTGAATGCACAGTTACCAGATACGCTCAATTCAAATACCCTAGGAACTTGAGTCCCACGACATTAATATCTTAATCTCTTCCACGCACTCAATTGATATTTCTCTCAATCAGATATAAAATTACTCATTATCCAGGTAGTGAAACCAGTTGAAATTTTATGACAACCATTATCAACCCCCCTTGTATGTCCAGCAGTCTCTTGTTAACATCTGATGTTCCCCCGCATATAATATTCAATTCTTTCGTTCATAACACATGTTTTCCTATATCACCCATGTAAAAAGCCTGATATGTATATTCAATAATTACGTGGTGGAGGGGTCCTATATTGCAGGAACATATTCGAGATATTATCTACATGTACCTTAAATCTGAAACAATTCTGATGCCATCGAATATCGCGTACCTTAAACACTATTTTTTAAAAAATGTTTAGATCCATGTGGGAGGCAAGATGATCATCAAGCACCCTAAACAAACCAATGAACTAATCATGGCGAAAATTAGCCATAGCAGAGATTTGTGCTCATTGAGACATTTAATCCAGCATCACTTATCAAAATTTCAGCTAATTCAACTGATATTCGCTTCTCCATATGATTAGTGTGTGGTCCTTTAGTCACTGATATTGTTCTTATCTATTACTGTGATTTACTGGCAATAAAGAATATTATTATTATTATTGTATCGGTTGACACCTAATTTTATATACAATACATAATACAATACATTCTGGCTTTCTGACATTCCCGTCTATGCCAATTTATAGAAGAATATATTTTGCAAATCGACATACAGTTAGAAATCCTACAAAACTTTATAAAGATTTAGATGGAATATCTAAAAATAAATAGATATTAATAATTCTCTAACCGAATGACCAGAATTATGTATTTTTACATGTTACATAGTGCTGATATAACATACCTGAACTAATATGGTAATTGCATATAATACAGAAATCAAAATTTTAATGCCCCATTACAAACTCATAAGTCAGTGTCCAAATAGTTTATACAATAAAACACAAGTACAATTCATTACACACCGGCTTATCACCAATTATTGCTTGCATTTGTAGGTATAATTAAAAATACCGAGAGTATGTCAATTGAAAACAAGAAAAACCAGCAAGAACAGGTTCAAGTGGTGCCTTTTCTAATGCAACTTTTATATTTTTTCAAAATGTTATAGAAACACATTTTATCTATCAGAAATTATGAAATTTAAGTAGGTATGACAACTCAGTGTTATATTTCAAACCAATAAATAAATATATAACTAAGAAAATTCTCTAATATATTGATGCAAAAACAAAGGTTAACCTTAGTTGTGCCATCTGCGCTGGACTAAAAACAGAATTTGAGCCATTGCTTCTGGCTCTGAGGGCAAGCAACTGGGAATATCTGGGATCTTCCTGCATTCCCTTTTCCTCCATGGAATCAATCGCCCTTTGAAGGGCATTTAGATTCTCCTGGCCTTGAGGTGGGGGCCCAGGAGGGCCAGTTCCAGATGTCGGGGGTCCCTGCGGGCCCGGCGAAGATGGATTCTAAAACACACATTCACAAACTTGAAATATTTTTGATGGAAATGAAGTGAATATAAAAACGATAAATAATAATAACTCACAAAGTACATGTTTGGATTTTGATGTATAATTTTGGAGAGACGGTATCGGGTTTAACCTTTTCGATGGACTAACGCTGTCTGAAAATTTAGATAAAAGAAAAACATTTAAATTTAGAAATAAAATGCCTAAAAATAAAAGTTTTACAGTTAGCACAGATAATTTTACAATTTCTCAACAATTGTAAGCGTTTTAGACAAATCAAATAAAACAAAAAAACATTGTAGATAAAAGGTATATCATATAATGGTGTAGATAATAAAATAAATTGATAAAAATTAAGAGAACAGATTTATTTTTAGTAAGTAGTTTGTAGTAATCTTAGAACAATAAGGAAAAAATGAATTTACAAAAAATATTAGCACTATAAACTGAAATAAACTGGTAGAATATATAATACTGGTATTATGTAAATAAACTCAGGAATTGAGAAACGTATGCCTGCTAGAAAGTGAGTCAAAATAAGTGTTCAAATATTACACAATCGGGTAAAAATGACAGTATAAAAGGTAACTGCAAATAATGTAATTAGGTAATATTAATTGCAATCTGGGAAAAAACAAACAATAAGAAGAACATCCTGTATAATACACGTCCTTACTTATAACATTACAAATTACCTGTACTTGTCATAACTGAATAAGTATCCACACGGGCATTTAACTTGAACTGTTATATTTTTATATAATAAACAATTCATTATTTCAACTCTCATTAAACCTTGATAAGTTGTTTTTTTTTTATTAAGAATAGTAATTACCATAATTATAATAATATTAACGTAAATAGCAGAACATGTGCGAAATAGAAAGGGATGCAATAAAAAACCCAATAAAGAGAAATTTAGATTTCTTTATTTTTTTAAGGAGACGAAATCTATCATATGTTGTGAGTCCTAGTATACCATACATGATTTATCAGATTTTCTATTAAGTTAAATATCGGAAAAATGTTAATAACATATAATGTGCCTCACGTCTCGCCTACACACCCTCAAGTGATCACACTTTATCGTGGACTGGGTTCGATTTCAGCTCCACATTATGCTTAAAAAATTCTACCAATTCAAACTTGATCAAAGTCTTATAAACAACATTACTCAAATTAGAGAGCATAATGCACCATTTCGCATAAAACCCAAATTACCATTCAGGTGTTGTACATCTTTTAGAAATTTATTTAACCACACCCCCTCTCTTCTATACAATAATAAAATCTACCAAACGCAATTTCCGATCTAGAATTCTTTTCTATTCTCTTCTTCGTTTATGTTCGGCGCTTTTTGTTCATTTTATATTTCTCTTTGAAATAATATTTTTTGTAAATATAATCTTCTATATTTTAAATCATATATTATGTGGTCTGGCACACCACCTGCTTTTCCAATTGTTTCAGAAGGATTTTTGGTCAGTGATTTTTCCCACGTGGTTGACATATTTATATCTGATATTTTATATTTTGATATTCAGCATCTTTTGTCTTTTGTGACCAGGATATACCTGTGATAAGCATATACCCATATTATTTTAGATCTTTGTTAGTTTTACCTGGCCTCACCATGACCAGTCATTCAATTGCATGACGACTGATGCCGTAGACGTTTGACTAGCACCGACCGTTAGTGTTTAGAGAGGGCACAAGGCAGGTAATTTAATTTTAAATAAGGTTGTATTTTATTTTATTCATACACCATATAACAGTACAAGACAATTTACATGATGGGATGTTATGCATTACACCCTAGAAACTGGAGACTGATACGCCCATGACTAATAGTGACGGTCCTAGAAATTTGTAGAAAGAGATCGAGTTTTCTGGAGTGTGGTGGGAGAAGATTCTCGACGGTGTTCTAGATAATTCTAGAGGCAGTTTTAGAGTATATAAGGTCAGATTCATGGTAGAGATGTGAAAAGCGGTTCCACTTATGTAGCGTTGCAAGCGCGACCGCTCCAGAAAAATACCGCGACAAAAAAACGCTATTTTGGAGCGACAGAAACTACATGATCCGACTAGCTCTGCAAACGGAACGAGAGTAAAAGCGATCGCGTTTGTCACGTAGCGCTGTCCGATCTCAGGTATTTCAGAGGGTAATGTAACGTAATCTATTCAGTTCTTTAGTCGCGTTGGCAATTTGTTAGTTCTACTAGTTCTAGTTATATATAGGTTAATTAGGTTCTTATATTTCTTCAATAAATAGACACCAATAAGAATAACATACATACCTATATTAATTTATGAAACCGCATACTTCTTTAAATACGGTGTGATATAAGGTGTGTTAACTTTTGTTTTATATAAATATGAAGAATTATTTTGTTATTTTTCTACTGTAGGTGCTTATAAATTATGAAATAGGGCTCCAAATAAAACATTAAAAACATCTACCATTTATAATTATTTTTCTGAAAAACAAAAGTTGTAAAAGTAGATATTATAGAAACTACTGAAAGTTGTAAAAGATTCGTTGCGTTGCAGCGACGAGGCAGATCCGTTGCACGCGCAATCGTTGCTCAAAGCGAGTGATGGTGCTCGTTGCAGGTAACCGGTTATTTTAGCATTTTGTAGCGCGACGGTACGTTACATAGAAATACCGCGACAAAACAACGTTACACAAATAACGACCCATCTCTAATTCATGGTGGAAGAAGTTGAAAAGTGACAAGTGAGAGGTTAGAAATCCGACGTGATAGAAATAAGTTATTAAATAAAGTGTTAGTATTTCTCACTTTGTTTAATATATGTAGTGTATTATACCGGGTGTGGAGAGTGGCCGGGCGAGGTATACAGATAGTATAACTGCAATATCGCATATGTGCCAGTCGGCAATGAATAACTACCGGTGGGATACTTCAGTGGCAGGCGTGGCCTTGTGCCGTCGCAACAGGCGAGTTTGTTGTTGCTGGGTTAAGATATCTGTGCATGTTATATGAATATACAATGTACTTACTTAGCCCGCTGCTATGCAGCTGGTATTATGTTAAGTTACAGTGTCAAAATCAAATTCGACATTCATCATGTGCGCGCGTGCGCGCAGTTTTGTCCATTGCTTTATACGGTGTACAATATGCACGTGTGTACGGAAACACTCTACAGTCAAAATTCTTGATGAATTCACCTTTTTGCTTTCTTTGTCGATTATCTGAACAAAACTCTATCGAAATTCATGATTATCAGACTTGTAGTTTAATTGTTATAAGCAATTATTTAATAAAACACGCGCCGACGTAAGTCAATCTAGCAAAACTAGTTATCCTGTGAATATTTTTCAAGCAATTGATCAATTACTATAAAGAAATTTTTACACATAAAAAAATTCAGAAATAAATAATAAAAAAAATCTGTTATTGTCACATTCTATTATTAACAATTATAATTGTCCCAAACAACTTTGTAACAAAAATTTGTTTATTCAACATTAAAAGTTTGCAGACCCTTTTAGTGGCCTCTTATGTAATTTCTACAAAGTATGTAACAAATTCTATATAAATCTGCAAAAATTTTCCAATTATGGTAGCCCTATTGGAATCGCCATTTTGAATGTTTGACATCAGATTCGGTATCAGCTACCTCGAAAATACTTAATTCCCAATTTTATTCGATAAATTTGCGAATAGAGAAAGCCCCTTTTCGATTATTGCTCACCTTATATCAGATATAGCTTGATTAAACCTCCGAGCCATATTCTACTGTTTACAAAAGATTTCATAGAAATCTCTTAAGCCATTTCAGAATAATGACTGCACATATATAAAAAACATACATACTGGGTGAACTGAGAACCTCCTCCTATTTAATTAATTTTAAAATCAAGTAAAGAGAGATTTTTACATACCCAGGTTAGACGCTTCTGGGTTATTACTATTTTGGAAAATAAAGTGTAGTGATTAGTCTTTAGAAATAAACATCAATTATTTTGTAATCGATATTCTAGTCTTGAGAGAATATATTTAATAAGTGTACCTTTCAAACACACTGTATCACTCATAGCACCGAGAAAAAACCGTATTTAACTTTTTAAACATGTAGCAAAAATCTACACGCTACCAATTTCCGGTAATTATTTTTGAGCCACCTTATATATGAATCTACAGATAAATAAAAGAATTAACTTGCATGATAATATTGATAATAAAGGCTAAGAATTTCAGGTTTTTCTCACACTTGCATGCTATGTTTACGTAAATTAATTTGATACTTTTGTGTCAGTTTCTTTGTGTTTAATTACGTTCTTATATAATGTATATTTCAACCTACTTTGGAGAATATATACATGTATTTATGTACTTGCCGTTTTATTAAGGTGGCCATTCCCTAGAAAGAGACATCCGATAGGGAAATATTTACTATTTTTAGCTATAACTTTTTTTTCTTAGTACGTATAGTTAAAAAAACTATAAGAGTACCTAAGTAGAACAATAACAAGACTACTACTATGAATTTTCACTCAATAATTTTAGTGGTTTGCAAAATAGCTCGATTTAAATTTAAAAATTGTGTTAATATTCCTATTTCGTAGTTTTAAATCGAGCTATTTTGCAAACCACTGAAATTATTGAGTGAAAATTCATAGTAATAGTCTTGTTATAGTTCTATTTAGGTACTCTTGTATTTTTTTTAAATATACGTACTAAGAAAAAAAAGTTATGGGCAAAAATAATAAATATTTTCCTATCGGATGTCTCTTTCTAGGGAATGGCCACCTTAAGCACCTACCCAACTAATAAAAAGTAATGCCCATAAAATCGATTAAAAATATTTGAGAAACAAAATTAGCCCGTTTTTGCGTACGTCATAATTTTGCACCCCTCTGAATGGGGGTTGAAATAAGTATAATTATTTTTCACTGAATTCTTTTTTTCGTGGTGGTTCTTAATACAATTACTTCAAAGTACGCTTACAATAAAAAAATTCTAATGCATTTTAAAACATTTTACATATATTCTTAGATATTTTCATTGTAAAGGGTAGCTTTAACCCTTTGTTAGGGGCAGTTTTTTTATGTGGAGTGTTTGCAATTAAATACTTTGAAACATTATTTAATTATAACTATTTCTATTAAAAAGCGCTTTGAAAAAACAAAATTAGTGAAAAATATTAACACTCATAATAACCCTTTTAACCCCTATTTATGGGGGTAGCAACCCCTTTATTGAAAAACGAAAAGATACTGTCATCAACATTTTTGATAAGCTTCAATTTTAGGCCTTTGGCGGGCCAATATTTTTTATTAAAGACGGCGGCCTCGGATGATTAGGGGTCGAGCTTCAGCTCTTTGTCCCAATCATCGCTGTAGACCTGGGCCGGCCTCGTATGGGGTGGGCCTGCTTTTTCGCCTAACCAACAGCCACTAAAAGAGGCCACGGGCCTCACGGGCTCTTGAAAAAAAAATTGGAACTATTAGTAGCCTCCTTGGATGTTAAAGCAGCGGTTTTTCTTTTCCAATTTCACTAAAATGTTACTTTACGTAGTGTTGTTATCAATGCATTAGTCTAAACGAGGCCGGATGTCTCAGAATAAATATATAAAAATACAAAATAAAGCACGAGAAACCTAATTCCAGTAGGAAGAAAGTTACAGAAATTACCAGACGTGTTGGAAACATTAAGGAAATTATGAAACACGTTATTTAATTAAAAAATATGAATAAGTCTCAAATTACATAAAAAAATATTTTTAAGAAAAAACTTTTATTTTAAAAAACTAAGTAGTAAAAAGTAAAAAATAATTTTGTAAAATTCACACACCTGGAAATCAAAAGCTTTGGGAGCGGTCACATATAGCGCTATTGCATAGTTAATTTGTTCAATTGACCGCGCCTAAAGCAGGTTACGCTACGCCCCACGATTTTATTTTAGTCTGATCAATGCTCTAGATTGATGAGGAGAGTGGTGTTATGACTGGTACCTACCTAGTTATTTTTTAGCTTCTGGTACATTATCTGCATCATTATTATGTTTCTTTACAATAAAACCGTGTAACTTAAAAAAAATTTTTACTTATTTTATTTTCAAGTTTTTAGTTTTTTACTTAGTTACTTAATATTTTTCATTCTATTTAGTTCATTTAGTGCCTCACTATTACAAGATTTCCTTCCTGTCAGTTGTCTAAACTCTATGATCCGCCATTTTGTCTCGGAAGCCATTTTGGATAAGGATCTTTTTCCAAAGTGTACTGTGTTCTACCTGTCTAGCCATTTCATTTGATACCCATATTGATGTGATTGAGAAAAAAGTAATCCGCCATTTTGTGGTGGCGGCCATCTTGGATTTTGAATTTTTTCATGGTGTACTGTATGCTACTAGTTAAGCCCTTTCATTTGATACCCATATTGAGGGGATTGAAAAAAAATGTAATCCGCCATTCAGTGGCGGCGGCCATCTTGGAGTTACAATGATAATGAATATACATAATTGTATTGTCATCAGAACTAATTTCAGATCAATCGGTCAACAGGAAGGGGGTAAACTTTCAATTACTAGATTTAACCCACACAAGGCACAAACAAAATAAGCTAAATAAAACCGTTTTAAATTAACACCTTCCTCTTAAAAATTTTTTTTTCGACATAGGCGCACTTTACTCTTTACGATTTTCATATTTTTTGCCCTACCCTGTATACTATTTAGCTTGAGGTCATTCTAAGTGCACCTGAACTGGTTATCGGACATGCAATTTAAACTTTGGTTGTGCAACTGAAAAAAGAAATTCCATTTGTTGCACACTTAAACGACCACACTGTCTATCCTGGGTGTACAATCAGGTCATGCCTATACAAAAAATGTATAGTCATCGAAACTGAATCAACTTGTAAAATTTCAACACCGTAGGATAGGAGGAAGTGGTTCTAATTCAGCTTGCAAGATTTGACCTAAACAAACTAACACACTACGCAAGTTAAATAAAAGCTTTTAAAAAGTAAAAAGTTTGGGTACCAAAGAGCAGGAAAAACATGGTTCCAAGCAGTGATGCAACATTTCAAATTTCATTTTGAAAGTTTCAATTTCAATTTGAAATTTCTGAAAGTTTCACCGTACCCTCATAAATTTCTGAAATATCTGAATTTTATGAAAGTTTCAAATTAATCTGAAAATTGCCACATTTTTGAAACTTTCATGAAAGTTTCAGTTGCAAAATCTGTATTTCCGTTACATCAAACGAAATTTGAATTTCGCGCGCCTTTTCAACTTGTTTTCAACCAATGAGGATTAAAGTCTGGTTTAAAACATTTATTTTAGAGGTTAGGTTAGCTATTCAAGTATAAGAACCCCCTGTTTTTCATTTCTTTTGTTCATTTCTAGGTTCCCAGGCTCTATTATTTTGAATGAAAAAATCAATGATATAATTTCTAACTCATGTCATTGATTAATGACGTAATGGTAATGTATTGTATTACAGTTTGGATTTCAATCCGAATCTACAAGGGGCAGGGACCCCATTCTTAAATCAGGGAGTGGAAGATGTGAATGTTTTATCTCTTTTCATGTTACTACATTTCCTTCTTTTCCTTTCTCCCGGAATGAGCATTCTCTCGAGTGGAGAATAGGAGTCCAGGAGATTTTGTAAACATATTGACAAACTACCTACTCGTGTATTTTGACAAATGTATTATTTTTTTCAATGGTCTTCTTTAGCTCGAAATTTTGTACGTATGTATGTTCAAAGCTGATGATCGAATTTTTGACCACTTCCCTATACCCAATTATGCTGAAATTTTGCACACAACTTTGGTTCTGAAGACAATACAATATAGTATATTCAATATTATGGTAGATCCAATATGGCGGCCACCACAGTATGGCAGATTACATTTTTAACTTGACAATCCCCTTGACATAGATATCGAATGAAAGGTTATATAAAGTGGTACAATAAGCTGTGTGACATTCTAAATCAAATATGGTGGCCGGCACAAAATGCCGGAGCACCTATTTTTTACAACCCTCTTGGCATATGTATCAAATGAAAGGGTATGAAAAGTAAAATACAATATTCTGAGTGACGTTATTCTAAATCTAATATAGCAACCGATACAAAATGGCGGATTACCTATTTCTTAGTGCAATGCAAGGACCCTATCCCTAAACTGTTGACCTATCCTATCCCTAAACTGTTGATGAAAGGTTACCAGTTGGACTGTATATGCGGAAAAAGTTACATCGGACAAACGGGGCTAAGTATCCAGTGCAGAATCAAGGAACATCAGAGATATACTAGACTCGGATACACTGATAAGTCGGCTGTAGCAGAACATGTTCATCATAATGAGAACCATAAGATCAAATACGAGAACGTTAGGATATTGGACAGAAGTGCACGTTATTACCCAAGAATTAATAGGGAATCACTAGAAATTATGAAAAATAAGAACAATTTCAACAGAGAAGATGAAATTAAATTAAAATCAACCGTTACCGAGTAAAATGGGTGAATATTGAATTTTCATGTCAGCCCGTAATAAGACGAAAACTGAACTTCGTCTATTCAGAAAATGTTATTTACCAATTTTATAGGTCTCGACGAGTTGGTTTGAAATGACTCTGTATGAATTTTTCATAAAATCAATTGTTATCCAGCAAAATGGACTAACATGTAAATTTTCATAGGAGAGCTCGTAGTGAATCAAAACCTAAACTTCGTCTGATCGGAAAAAGTTATATAGAAAAATTATCCGCCGTGATGAGGCGGTTCGAAATGGTTCTATTAGATATTGGCGTAAAATCAACCGTTACCGAGTAAAATGGGTGAATAGTGAATTTTCATGTCAGCCCGTAATAAGACGAAAACTGAACTTCGTCTATTCAGAAAATGTTATTTACCAATTTTATAGGTCTCGACGAGTTGGTTTGAAATGACTCTGTATGAATTTTTCGTAAAATCAATTGTTATCCAGCAAAATGGACTAACATGTAAATTTTCATAGGAGAGCTCGTAGTGAATCAAAACCTAAACTTCGTCTGATCGGAAAAAGTTATATAGAAAAATTATCCGCCGTGATTAAATTAATTTGAAAATATTCTTAAAACAATGGTTTTCTTTTAAAACTGAATTGCACTAAAAAGTAGAAAATAATTTTTTTTCAGTGATTAAATTACAAAATGATGAAAAAGAAAACCATTAGGCGCTCATAAAGTATTGCTGTTGCTGCTATATTACAACATACTATTCATAACGTTTTATCACAATGCTGATTGTTGATAAAGGTAATATATTATATTTTACGAGCATCCAATGGTTTTCTTTTTCATCATTTTGTAATTTAATCACTGTTTAAAAATGATTTACTACTTTTTAGCACAATTCACTTTTAAGAGAAAGCCATTGCTTAAAAATTTTTAAAAAATTTTATTTTTCACTTTTCCCGAACATGTTTGTAAGTTCTAATCTTATTAAGGCGAAAACAAAATACATAATTTTTATAGAAAAAAACATTGAAAATAAAAGTGTATGAGACTAGTTTCAAAAGTGGGATTTATTAGCCATTATCTCTCGGAACTTTAAAACATTGCGAATATTATACAAAAGTTAAGTTTCATCGTTTAAAATATTTCAATGAAATTTCACTTAACTTTCATAATATTAGGGAATTATTCAATTAAATTTCATAAAATGAAAGTTTCGTTGAAATTTCACGAAAGTTTCATGATACTTATTGTATAATTTTATATTTCAGAAATTTCATAAATTTCAGATGAATTTCGAAACTTTCACAAAAATGTCACTGAAATTTTCGCAAATTTTAAGTTTCATGAAATTTTGCATCACTGGTTCCAAGACGGCTGTGGACGCTTGTAACAGTTTGATGAGATAAAAAATTCTCCAAATTTTGAGGCGATGACGAACCATTGAAATTATGATTTCCTGATGTATTTTTAAGCAAAAATAAGTAACTGAGGTGTCGTACCTACGAAAAACCCTGAGGGCTGCAAAAAGTTATCGCCTAAAACTAAAAATTTTGAATTAAAACCAGCGCAAATTAATGTATTCATAAAAAGCTAGTAAGTAAAGTTATTCAAATGATGTAGAATACGTGACAAATCGTTTTTTGGGCCTCAAGTAAGTTATACTCTGAGTTCAAGGATTGTTTTCGTAATTAACCCCCTCCACAATATTTAACCGAATCGAGGATAATTATAAGCCAGATTTGTAGTGTTTTCGACTGCTCTATCTTAAAAACAGTTTGGAGCATCGGAAAATCCTTGGATGTAATATTACGCCATCCCATTGGTGTCCGTAAGAACTAGGTACTGTTGGTATAGTAGAGAACTCAATATTGGAGAGAGAAGGCCACTGTATTGTGCTTTGAGACTTAGGCCACCGCACCGCCTCGGAGATGGCGCTGGAGAAGCGAAATTCTCCAGAATTTCTGCTATACCTGGTATACACATAAGAGTAATAACTATAACGTTCTTTCGTTGTAAGACATGTTATAAATTCTTCAAATAAAGAAAAATAATAAAAGCAAAAGCTATAAAACGTACCACACCTGACTGTCGTCAGTTACCTACGGCGGTTTCGAAATAAATTCCAAACACACAAACGAACAGAACTATCCTATATTCATCGGAAATTTATTTATAACAAAAGATAATTTAACTGTGTCAAATAATAATAATATTCCTCTGTTGTTAGATACGAATATTATTTAAACAAATATTAGCTCATTATAAATAAACTGTATGCTATCCATCTTTTAACAGTGTCAAATTTAATGCAATAATTCTTATTTGCATTTTATTTCATTGTAACTGTATACATAGTAACAAATATTTATTTAATATGCACACTATATAGGGCGATTAAAATATAATTCGCATCCGTTCAGGGCCTATCCTCCTCATGGAAATACGAAGAAATATTTATTTATGCAACAGGCCTGTAAAGTGGTACTTTTTACGAATGGGAATCCCATGAGTGTAAAAAGGAAAATTACACACGAGTTGGATATAATATTTTCTACTATCGAAACATTTCCGATATGTATAAATTAAAATATGATCAATCTACTTTACGCGCTAGTGTATTAGTACTAGTATTACTTTTCATACTAGTGGGTACAGTAAGATAATTTGGTAATCAGATAATTGTTGCATAGCCGCCCAACATTGTTATTATACGAAAAGTGTTTTATGTCTTATAGTCCAGTCAACGGAGTCCAAAAAAGGCCAAGTACAGGAAATAATTCGGGTAGAGGCCAATTTTTGTATAGCTACCGGGAGGAGTGTCCTGAACAACATCAAGTAAGTTTCTATTCATTTTTTTTTCTAGGATCAATACTTTTCCAAATTTCTTTTCCATCATCTATTTCATTGCAACGGTTAAACATTTTGAAATAGGTTTAGAATGTCACGAAACGTGATATAGCTGATATCAGAGAATAATAAGACTGTGCCATCAGCATATGAGATAATTTCCCCTGAGATATCCAAGTTCAGCATATCATTTATGTAGATTTGAAAAAGAATAGGGCCTATGACTGTTCCTTGAGGTATTCCATAGGTAACTATTTTACTTCGCTTTTTTTTAAATCTATACTGACAGCCTGCTTACGATTTGTTAAATAATTTTTGAGTAAATCACCGCATATGCCTCTGAAACCATATGTATCTAATTTTTTTAGTAGCTTTTCATGACAAATCATTTCAAAAGCTTTCGCTAGATCTAAAAATATTGCCAGCGGCTTTTGATTGTTATTTAGCTTTTGATACAAGTAACTTGTCAGATTATACATTGCGTCGATGGTTGACACTCCCTCTCTAAATCCAAATTGTGAACTAGATACTTATTAAGATGTTCTAATAACCTTTTCTCTATACATTTTTCTATACCGTATGTTTATTAAATTAAGAAGTTTGTTATTTAAAAATTATGCCCGATAATCAAACAAATAAAACAACAAATATTCAACTGAACTTCCTTCTTTTGCGAAGTCGGTTAAAAGTGCGTAACATAAAATTCCCGTGCGTCACGTGTATGTGAGAAATGTCTTGTTTCAAACAAAGATCAAAAGCAAAACGTCGCATTACCGAAAAGTACCGGTATTTTTCTAAACGTTTAGTTAATTTTTCTTTAATGGAATTTGGAAATTAACAAGAAAATAGTACCTAATTAAATCCTCATTATTTCATTTATCATACGGAAATTCAAGGGAAAATACCACATCCATTGTACAAAATCTCTATCTAAATTTCTGATACTGATTTCGCCTCTTTACTTGTAAATGAAAGTCTTCAAAAATTTTGTAAAAGCTGCAAACGATCATTGTCTCGTCATTAATTCCGCTAAATCTAATATTATAATTTTTGGTCTTATGAACCTGAGAAGTAATATTAAAAACCGTACAAATATTAAAATTGGTAATGATTCCTTGGTAAAAGTAGACGAGGCAAAAAGCTTAGGAGATTGTGATTTGAGGCCCATGTAAATAAAATGTAAATAAAGGTTACTCTGTATTAAAATTAATATATGGTAATCGTCAATATCTCCCACATAAAACCAAAGTTCGCCTCTGTGAAACTCTTGTTTTTTATCAATTTTAAATTATGCAAACTGTTTATATCGCCCTTGTATAAATACACTGTATGCAAGGAAAATTCAGAAATTACAAAATTCTTGTCTTAGACTCAATTATGGAATTTATCTTCTCACAAACCGAAGTAGATAAAATGGCTTAACGTGTACAACAGAAAACTGCATCACACAGTCTATCTTTCTCATGGAATTATACTAAACAAGACTTGCCAAACATTAAATTTCGAACTGATGTGCTTACATTAAATATTAGATTTAAAGGTCTAACTCCACTGCAGCACCGTACTGAACTGTTCAAGAGCAGTGTTGCCACGAGGTCAAAACGAAGTTACTGGCGATACTTGATTGCATTCCTGACAAAATTTCGCAATATTGTATTCCCAGGGCCGTCAAGAGAAAATCGGGGCCCGGGGGTAATAACATATGCGGCGGCCACCCACAGCTTTTTCGAAGAGCGGGAGGTGATTCCTTACAATACAATTTTTTACAGAGCGGAGGGGGGGATTTCTTGCGATACAATTTTATAATTTATTAATTTATTTCAAAAAGGAGGAATACTATTCCTTACAATGCAATTTTTCCACATAAAAAGTTTATATATAACCTATCAACATTCTCAAAGTCTATCAAAGTAATCTTTATGGTTCATATGTAATTTTAATTAAAACAAAAAACAAAACAAAAATAGAAGTTAGTCTCAAATCAACATCCCTGGCAAGTTATTCCTGGCATTAGGTCAATACTGGCAAGGCTCTTTATTCCTGGCAAATGCCAATAATTATTGGCAAAACGGCAACACTGTTCAAGAGATCATTTAGTGACCAAATTAGTAAAATGTATAATAGTTTGACCAATCAGCTAAAAAAAGAGCATTACTACGTTCAAAAAGATATATGTCACATTTGTTCGAACGTCAATGTACAGGATTCTTGTAGTCCCTCATATAGAAAATTAATTTAAAAATATTTTTGAAATATGTAAATCTAGAAAAAAATAGAATTTAATTTTACATAATTTGATGTAAAAAAATACAGATGTTCCATTTGGGGTTTGAATTTGACAAAATGTAACGTGAAAAATAGAACACTTGGTATACTATTATGGAATTTATTTTTATTGTAGACACTAGCCCATCTTATGCTCTTTCTATGTGCCAAAGAGCAAATGCGGATCTCCTACACGAAGAAAGTTATAAAGGATATTGCAAACCGTTGCACCTGTCAAAATTTTTATAAAATGTCAAGTGTGTCCAATAGTGATGGGTCGCTCACCTATTTTTACTGAGCCCGCTCAGTTCGTTCAGCTCACCGAGGTGAGTCGTTCATCGGGAGTCGTTCATTTGAACGACGCGCGACGTTGCGATATACAGCGGCACTTCGTTCATTCTTTTACAAAGATAATACATATGTATCGTATCAAGTTCATGCACTCCTTATTATGGGCACGAGCTATATGAGAACGTCACATATTATGTATAAATCAACAACGAGCTTGTGTTCTGTTTAATCTTCTTATTTAGTTTATTTATTTTTTGTTCTTTATGGCTGTAGAATGTTTTAAATTTGTTTTATTATAAATAAAAAGTGAAAAAAAAAAGATTTATTAACTCTATACATTTATCTTTATGTTATAATTTTGCGAATAGCATGGAAAACTGAGCCGAGTTTGTGGAAGAAATGTATGAGGTAATCTACACTTGCCTCGTTTGTGAACGAGTGAACGATAACGATACGGCAAGCTCGTGATCCATTCAAAACTTCCTCAGCTCAGGCTTACCATTCACCACACAATCTGTGCCGTGTGCCGCTCAGGCGCTAGCGCTCACTGAACTGCAGTGCGGTACGGAGTCGTAATGGCGTATTGAACGAGTTGTATTTTAAATGTGAGTCGTTCGTTCACAGGTCACTGAAGTGAGTCGTTCACTTTGAACGACTCGTTCATGAACGACCCATCACTAGTGTCCAAAACTGCTGAGTTTAGGTACAGCATGGGCTACATATTTCGACTCAGAATTTCATGGTCATTTCCAAAAATCGAAAATATATAGGGTGTTCGTTCCGTTTAAAATAAGTAAGTTGGTATCGACTTCCGGTATAACCGGAAGTACCATATGCTTGTAATTATTTTGGTTGGATTGGCCATACTGACTTTAGTAACTCCCAAAATTTTCAAAATTTTTTGTTATATGCTTTTCCTAATATCGACCGATTCAGTTCCCGGTGAGATACCCTGTATAATAAGTGCTGTGCACCTAATTCGCATAAAAGAAACTGATTTTGAATAGGAGCAAACATGTTGGGGCGAACGTCTTTCGTTTTTTTACCTGTTCTGAGTCTGCTGTTTACAGAGCTGGCAAAAAAATCAAGTATAAGATATTTCGTATAATTGTGTGCAAGTTAGGCTTGGAAATTAATTTCATATACATAATTTAGAAAATTCATATAACTGAATTATTACTAATCTTTACAAAAGTAAACGGCTTTTTCTACGATTGCGATCGTGAAAAAAACTAATTTCTTGTACGTAAAACATACGTTTATGGTAATTAAATGGCGAAGAAAGAAAAAAGCGTGAAAATAAGCGACAATAATTTACTCTCGCGTATTGTCGAATCAGATGACCGTATTGAAGTTGTTCTGCGATCCTGTGAAAATGACAGTAATTCAACTTTTTTTTTTTCAGGAAAATCTGCTCAAGAAGAAATTCAAAAGCAACCAGAAATCGGCTATAAATATGAAGTATAGTTACTTCCTCATCCACGTAGTGGATAGGAAGTATAGTAATCGTAAAAAAAGTTTCAAACATTTTTTTGTTGAAACCTAGAATGTCACGAAACGTCGAGATTTTAAATTTGAGCGAAAAAAATTTCGTCTGTCGGTCTGTAACTTTTTTTGTCCGCACGATATCTCTGGAACGGTTCAAGATATTGAGTGGAAATTTTATTCATATATGTACTATAACGAGATCTGGAACTGGATGGTTTTATGAACGTACCCGGTGAAGGGTTAGGGGTAAATAGGGGCAAATAGGAGAAAATAAGAAAAGCAAGCTGGTGAGTACAAAATTTTGGTATTTGGTTTTTATGCTAGAAATTAAGGCCTCATATTTTACTTCCCTCGCATGCCGAAGGGAAGTATTGTATTCGAGAAAAAATTACCCTCCGAGATTTTTTCGGATTCTGACGTTTCAGATCACGGAGATTACGAAAATATAGGTTTTTCAATTCCGTCAGTCTGTCTGTCTGTTGGTGCATTTACTAAAAGCCTACTTGACGGAGAGCAGTCAAATTTGGTAGGTAGTTGACCCTACTGTCAGCGAAGAAATGGTAGAACTTTCACTGGAAAATATCGTCTAAAGGGAATAAATAATGAAAAAAAAAAATATTTTGCTCAAATTTAGAATTTCCACGTTTCATGACACGCTAAACCTATTTCAGAAAAAAAAAATTTTTAGAAATTTTTTTACTATTTTTGACAAAATGTTACCACTAGGTACTTAATACAGACTGAATTTTATTTTTATTTGTTCAAATTTAAAATTTTCACGTTTTCATGGCATTCTAAACCTATTCAAACAAATTTAAAAATTATTTTGATTAAAAATTTGTTTGAAAAAAAATTTTTTTGCAAAAAATTTTAATCTATTTATCACTGGGTATAGAATAGATGAAAAAAATTTTTTTTGCTCAAATTTCAAATTTCCACGTTTCATGACATTCCAAACCTATTTCGGAAAAGAAAATTTGCAACATTATCTTTACCATTTTGGAAAAAAATTTACCACTAGAATAGATGGAATTTTTTTTTTCCCTCAAATTTAGAATTTTCACGTTTGACATGACTGACATTCTAAACCTATTTAGAAAATTATTTTCACCAACATTTTTGAAAAAATTTTTACCACTAAAATAGATGAAATTTTTTTTTCTTTGCTCAAATTTAAAATTTTGACGTTTCATGGCATTCTAAACCAATTTCAAAAAAAAATACCACTGTAGAATAGAAGAAAACTTTCCTTTTTGCTCAAATTTAAAATTTCCACGTGTCATGGCATTCTAAACCTATTTCAGAAGAAAAAAAATCGGTAAAGTTATTTACACAGAACTTCCCTCGTTATTTGTGCATGGCGGTCACTCTAAAAAAATATTAATTACGAAATGACATTGAGAATACAGATCGGAATATAGTTATTGCTATTATTACAAAAAAACCTGATAACTTTTGGTCAAAAAAATATACAGAGTGCTCATCCAACAGCAAAAGTTCAATACTAAATAACAGGTGCCAAATATGGAAGGCTTGCGCGAATACCTTTACAAATGTCCACCATGACTGAATTATTTCTTGGGATGCCATCATTCAATACAAGTATATAATAGGTGCATTTGCCAAATATTATTGCCATCTGTCACATTTTCAATTCCACATTCGCGTAATGGAGTGGAAGTATAGTGGTGGTTAAAAAATATAAAAAAAATTCAAAACTTTTGTTTTGAATAGGTTTAGAATGTCACGAAACGCGAAAATTTTAAATTTGAGCAAAAAAAAATTTTTCCCTCTATTCTAGTTTTAAATTTTTTTACAAAATGGTGAAAGGATGTGGCAAATTTTTTTTTCCGAAATAAGTTTTAAATGTCATGAAACGTGGAAATTTTAAATTTGAGCAAAAAAAAATTTCGTCTATTCTATAATAGTGATAAATAGATTACCTAAACATGCTTTCAAATTTGTTTTAAAATTTTTCAAAAACATTTTTAAATTTGTTTGAATAATTTTAGAATGCCATGGAAACGTGAAAATTTTAAATCTGAACAAAGAAAAAAAAATTCCATCTATTTTAGTGGTAAATTTTTTTTCAAATTTTTTTAAAAAATTAATTTTTTTTTTAAAAATAGATAGAGCGCTATGAAACGTGGAAATTTAAAATTTTAAGAAAAAAAAATCCATCTATTTTAATGGTAAAATTTTTTTCAAAAATGTTTTTAAAAAATGTTCAAACATTTTTTTTTTTAAATAGGTTTAGAATGCCATGAAACGTGGAAATTTTTAATTTGAACAAAGAAAAACATTTTTTTAGTGGGTAAAATTTTTTAAAAAAATGTTGGTGAAAAAATTTTTTTTTTTTTTCAGAAATAGGTTTAGCGTGTCATGAAACGTGGAAATTTTAAATTTGAGCAAAAAAAAAGTTTTTTTCATCTTGATAAAAATTTTTTCAAAAAAGTTGGTGAAAAAAATTTTAAAAATTTTTTTTTCCCGAAATAGGATTAGCGCGTCATGAAACGTGGAAATTTTAAATTTGAGCGAAAAAAAATTTTTTTCACTATTTATTCCGTTTAGACGGTCCACCCTGTATATTTTCCAGTGAAATTTCTACCATTTCTGCGCTGACAGTAGCGCCAACTACCTACCAAATTTGACTGCTCTCCCTCAAGTAGTTTTTTAGTAAATGCACCAACAGACAGACAGACTGACGGAATTGAAAAACCTATATTTTCGTAATCTCCGTGATCTGAAACGTCAGAATCCGAAAAAATCTCGGAGGGTGATTTTTTCTCGAATACAATACTTCCCTTCGGTATGCGAGGGAAGTAAAAAATTGAAATTTTTTAAAAATTTTTTTGAAAAATTGAAAAAATATGAAATTTTTTAACCGCCGCTATACTTCCACTCCACTACGTGTATGTGGAATTGAAAATGTGACAGATGGCAATAATATTAGGCATATGCACCTATTATACTATTATTCAAAAATGTACAGGGTGGTCATCCCAAGAAATAATTCAGTCATGGTGGACATTTATAAAGGTATTTGCCCAAGCCTTCCATATTTGGCACCTGTTATTTAGTATTGAACTTTTGCTGATGGATGAGAACTCTGTATATTTTTTTGATCAAAACTTATCAGGTGTTCTTTGTAATAATAGTGATAACTATATTCCGATTATTATTTTCAATGTCACTTGGTAATTATTAATTTTTGAGAGTGACCGCCATGCACAAATAAATAGGGAAGTTCTGTGTAAATACCTTTACCGATTTTTTTATAATATTTCCATCCCACCGCACCACTTATTAACGGGGTTGATAAAAACTAATAAAACAAAATTCATATATTCACTTGATATTTGATTTGGTACATGTATATATTATAGCGACATCGGGAATTAAATTATATTTTGAGAAGATTCCGCTGAAGGGTTGGGGGTTAAACAGGGGTAAATGTTGGAAAATAAGTAAAGCAAGCTGGTAAGAGTACAGAAACTTGGAATTTGTTGTATATACTAGAAGTCAAGGCCTCAGATCTTTTTATAATATTTTTCAACCCCCCCCCCTCACTCCATTATTAAGGGGGTTGGTAAAATAAAGTTGAGACGTTCACTTAAAATTTGATACACATATATATTATAACGACATATTTAACTAGATTATATTTTGAGATGATTCCGTTGAAGGATTGGGGGTAAGCGGAGGTAAATAGGGGAATATGAATAAAACAAACTGGTAAGAGTACAGAAATTTGAGATGTGGTGTATGTACTAGAAGCCAAGCTCTCAAATTTTTGTATAATATTTTCCATCCCTCAACCACCCCCATCCCATTATTAAAGTGGTTGATAAAATAAAATTGAGATATTCACTTGAAATTGGGTACATGTATATACTATAACGATGTCTGGAACTAGATTATATTTTATTATGACATCTGCCGCAAGTATTATTAAAATTCTATGCAAATTCTGTGCAAATATCGTCAATATAGTCAAGCTGTTTTCCTTTAAAGAGACTTGGATGGAACATCTGTATGTGGAAGTAGCGATTCCTTAGGCAGCGGTTTTTAACATTGTACTATATTTTTAATTTTAAAATGTGTTCAAAGGGAGAAGGTTCTCAATTCGACTCGTATGTATGTAGAATATGGCTCATCCGTGGCCCAATATTAGTTTCATCGTGCTATTTCCAATATTACTATCTTTATTCGAATGTGTTCAAGTTTTGGCGAAGTCGCCGGTAATATTAAATGGCTAACAATTATAGTCTGTTTTTAAACCAGGAGGAGTAAACATGAAAATTCCGTTCACACCATAAAAGTAACTAGAAAATAAACTAAAACCTTTTTGGCGTTTTAGGCAACCAACAATACACGACTACAGTGTTTTTTTGTGTATTTTACTACATTATTTAATCCAACGACCTCTATTTGACCTCTAGGTATATTATACAGTATCCATACCATTTACGCAATATAAAGGCACCAATTAATTATCCACTTTTACCTTCAGATTTATACAAAAGAGATTAAAACTGATATATAACGTGCAAACGATAAAATAGAAATTATAACCAAATAGTTTATGACATGAAATTAAAATTTTTACAATATGTCAAAATTTGACTATTTCCTAGTGTAAAACTGGCGAGGGCTTATCCAATCACAGATATATGATTTAGCGCGTTAAATTTAAAACGCTCCTCCTGGTTTAAAAACAGACTATAGTAATTAGATGTTTTCAAAGAAGCTGATACTGAATCTGACGGCAAAACTGGAGAATCCGATCCGAGGTTTTCACAATTGCATAACTTTTGTAGATTTACATGTAATCGAGTCACTAAAAAGGGTGAAACATTTTTTTGAAAATTTCGAACCGCTTTTAAGAAATCGGTCACTAAAAATTATGAAAGAAAATTTGAGCGTATTTCGATTAATTGAATCTTACTACCTAATATCGAGTTTTAGGTCGGATAAAAAGTCGTTCGATTCTGTTATCTGCTCATTTTTACACCAATCTCAGAATCGATGATCGGTTAATTCCAGCGCCTATTACAGTAAAACTTCAGAGCCGCACTATAAATAATGAAAACATCATAACATCTAGCAATTTAAAAAACAGCGACCTTAATTACTTCCACATCCACGTAGTGGAGTGGAAATCGTAAAAAAAAAATCAAACATTTTTTTGTTGAAAAGGGCTTAGAATGTCATAAAACGTCGAGATTTTAAATTTGAGCGAATAAAAAATTTCTGTCTGTATGTTGGTCTGTAACTTTCTTTGTGCGCACGTTTTCTCAAGAGATCTGAAACTAGATTATATTTTGCACTAATTCCGGTGAAGGGTTGGGGGGTTAATAGGGGTAAATAAGGGAAAATAAATAAAGCAATTTGGGAAGAGTACAGTAATTTGGAATTTGGTGTATGTACTAGAAGCCAGGGCCTCAGATCTTTTTATAGTATTTTATTGTAATGACATCTGATTCAAATGATTTCGTTGAAGGGGTGGGGGGTGGGGGGGTAAATAGGGGAAATAAGTAAAGTAAGCTAATAAGGACCCAGAAGCTTCATTCTTGGCGTATATTCTAGAAGCCAACGTCTCAATTTTTTTTATGACATCTGCCTACATACTAGAGTGCAAATATAGTCAAGATATTTTCCTTTAAAGAGACTTGAATGGGAAACATGGATGTGGAAGTAGTGATTCCATAGGCAGCGGTTTCTTATGCATTATGCTATTTTTTCGTCCCTGGCGCTTGGTGTATTACTCCACTCTGTAATTGGGCGTATGTCTGTTGGATTGGTATGAAATAAATTTAAAAAAATAAAATAAAATAAAAGTATTATAAACAAAGTCATTAAAAAAACACATTTTGACTCAAAATTGTCTTGTATTACCATGAGAAAGTTCATTAAACTTTTGAATAGACACTCTGAGATTAAAGCTAACATACATTTTTAGCATATCGGTATTTTATAGGATTACAGATTTTTTCTGAAGATTGTACAGGAAAAATATGCACAAAAAAACAACAAACTGCACTTTTTACGGACACAAATAAATCTTCTGTCTGCAGCTGGTAATCCTAGTAACACGGTTAACAAGATTACACAAACATATTATTCTTGATGTCTAACAAAGAATATCTGGCCTGACAAATAAGAGACAATAGGTACATAGGTAAGTCATTAAGCAAAAAGCAAACTGAAAGCTTAAGTATCTTAAAACATTAGAATAATCAGTTCTACTGTGCGTGAGCAAATATTCAGAAAACGTAAAGAAAACAATGAAAGTGAGGTAAAGCACCAAACCCAACAGACTCAAGGTCTTCCATAGCGCTTATTAAAAGACTTAAGTCTGTGAAAACTGCTATTGTTCAGTTAGTTCCTCAAGATGAGTGACCAAATTCAGGAGTATTTTGACTTCGTCCTGCCGCTGGTTAAAGAGTCAGGAAAAGTGAGTTGATTTTAGTCTTGGATATAATCCAGTTTTAATCGTTACAATTAATTCAGGAATTGTTGACGGCGGAAAATTATGAAGTGGAGACAAAGGGGTTCGTGTACGATTTGGTGACAATTTATGACAGGAAAATTGAGGAAATACTCATTAAAAAAATTAAGGAACAATGGCCCAGTCACATGTAAGTAATTATTTTTATTTATAAATAGTTAAAATGGGGAATATGCAAGTGATTTTTTTGCATAGTTTTTTCGGGTACGGGTAAGTAAAAATAAAATCGCATATAATATGTTTACTTGACCAAAGAAGAGTCTATATATGAACAAATTAATTGAGATAATCTGTGAACTAATTAACTATGAACATTTTTTGGTATAAATAGGATTGAATTTAATTCGACAAAAATGTTTCGGAATTCTAACAGATGTTCACGTCTTGATACTTTAGAAACTGCTTCAGTCCATTTTCTGACTAGTCTGTATGTGCGTACGTTTGTGGTAAAATATTTTTCACTTTCGATATCGTAAAAACGGAACATGTAGAGAGGTGAAGTATTGTGTTTGAGCAAAAATTCTGATTCAAGGTTTTGTTGGACTTTGAGTTTTAGTCCCCTGCATCCAAAAAGTAATTTAAAAAAATGCCTGTCTGTCGTCTGTCTGTGGTTGCACCCAGAGCCCGATATTGTTCTTTTTGAATGCGTGTTAGGAACAGTGACAACTCGAGATGAAATCGCCGAACAAATCCTAGCTCAAATGTGATACTTTTAGTATCAGCTTGAGAAGGCATGATAGTAACTCCTAGAAAATTCAGGGAGGGAAGGTCAATATATACTCCATGAAGGATGCATGTGATTTTTCTTCTACTGAGATGCGGCATAGAAAGGTTTTCTTTTGAGTAGACGCTTTACTCTGGCCATGAATTATACTTTTATACATAATTTGCAATAGCACCTTTTGCATATATCAACCATATCAAGTTATTCTTCTTTATATCGTGTTAAACGTATACACATTTTAACTCGCTATATTACGAAATGGGCTCTTGCTTGTCTACTCCACCCTTTCAATTGCCACCGTGGATGTCTGGTTGGCTCCGACGAGTGAGCTTGGCGAGGAAAATGTTATAATTGAATTAAAAATAAAGTTTATTTGATTTCGTAGTTATGGTACCAAAATCATTTGAAATGTCAAAGAAGGCTGGTAAATATCTCCTGCTAAGGTTAGGTTAGATAGTATAAATAAGATAGTGAATCACATCAACTGAATATGTACACAATCTGTCATTTATATAAGGTGGTATGTTTCAGAAATTCTTTAATATCTCGATTTATAAGTAATTTTGTTTTTGAATAATTTATTTAAATACAATATTAATATGATTTCATTTTAGCTTTTATACGTTTGCTTTACTGTCTATTAATGAATTATTTATACAGTAATCGTGGAAAAATTTCAAACATTTCTTTTGTTGAAATAGGCTTAGAATGTCATAAAACATCGAAATGTCAATCTGTCTGTAACTTTTTTGTACGCACGTTTTCTCTGGAATGGTTTAAAATATTGACTTAAACTTTTTTCTATGTACTATAACGAGATCTGGAACTGGATTGTTTCTTTAACTTATCCGGTGAAAGGTTGGGGAATAAATAGGGGTAAATAGAAAATAAGTAAAGCAAGCTGGTAAGAGTACAAAAATTTGGGATTTGGTGCATATACTAGAAGACAAGGCCTTCAATTTTTTTATATTTTCCATCCCCTCCCACCACCCCATTCCTTAATAAAGGGAATGATAAAATAAAATTGAGATATTCACTTGAAAGGATGAGGATCCAAGAGGGGTTTTCGGCCCTAAAAATGAAGAAAATATCAGCGCGTATGAAATTGTTGCATTATTATATTAAAACATTATGTATTTTTAGTTTTCATCAATATTATTTATACCATTCTGGTAATTGTTTGATTCCCAGGGGGCCAAAAGACTCACAATTTTTCATTTTTTTGAAAAAATATCCCCATTTTTACAAACTTAACATACTTTTTGTATATGGGCCAGTGGCGTAGCGGAAAATCTCGGGGCTCCCCCGCAAAATAAAAACTCACTTAAATTATAAAGTTTTTCAGCAGCAGCGTACATTCTCTTTAGCAAAGTCTTCGATGATGTGATCAGTATCTAACTTCCTTGCTCTCTCTTTCTCAATACTTAATACACATAATGCTGACAGTCTTTCTTGTGTCAATGAATTTCGTACAAACATCTTAATAAGCTTTAATTCTGAAAATGACCTTTCAGCTGTAGCAACAGTAACTGGTAGTGTTAAGAATAATTTCATGGCAATGAAAACATTTGGAACACTTAACAGTAAAGTTTTATGATTTTTTATAGGGAATATAGCAAAATAAAACACTGAAGAATCCGCAATTTCTATTATTTGTGTGCTCAAAGCATTTCTTAGTAACAGAAGCTCGCGGGGAAAATCTGCCGATAAATCTTCAGAATAATTTTCAGCAAGATTGCTAGCTTCCAAATAAAGCTGATCGTCATTTAACTTTGATAATGTTTTGGGATTCAAACAGGAAAATCTCTTTACCACTTCGCTCATCCCAGAAAATCGGCTAACAATCTGTCGAATGACAATATCAAGGTTGGCATAAAATACCTCTACTTTAAAAGATGTTTCGGAATCTGCAAGTCGTTCATCTTCTGCTAATTCATCAAAAAACTTTTTAACACGCCCTCTTTTTTGAAATTCTTGTTCTATGCCCCATTTATTTGACAAATCCGAGGCCTCTACTAAAATTAATTATGTACGAAATAACTTTTTTATCAACCATTATTATATTAAAATATTGATATATAATATTGACTATTGAATATTGAGGTTTATGATTAATGTAATTTTTAATTTCGATGATATTTTCGCGTCATAAATTTCTAGACTCGGGGGCCCCCAAAGAGCTGGGAGACCCCCCGCATCGCGGGCCCTGCGGGTCCGTCCGCTACGCCACTGATATGGGCGCAAGGGCGCAACACCTTCAATTGAAATATATAATAAAATACATTTTGGCACAAATTATACATAAAGATAAGAGTATTGCACCACCGCGCTCATTAAGGCCGAAAAACCCTCTTATGGACCCTCATCCTTTGGTACACGTATATATAATAGCGACACCTAGAACTAGATAATATTTTGAGATGATTCCGTTGAACGGTTGGGATTAAATGGGGGTAAATAGGGGAAAATAAATAAAGCAAGCTGGTACGAGTACAGCAATTTGGGATTTTGTGTATATACTAGAAGCCAAGGCCTTCGATTTTTTTATAATATTTTCCATCCCCTCCCACCACCCCACTGCTTTATTAAAGGGGATGATAAAATAAAATTGAGATATTCACTTAAACACGTATATGTTATAACGACACCTGGAAGTAGATTATATTTTGAGATGATTCCGTTGAAAGGGTGGGGGATGTAAATTGGGGAAAATAAGTAGAGCAAGCTGACAAGAGTCTAGAAACTTAATTTTTGGCGTATATAATATACACCAACGCCTCAAATTTTTTTATGACATCTGCCTCAAATGTTATTAAAATTTTATGACCATTTATTTCCACATACTAGAGTGCAAATATGGTCAAGATGTTTTCCCTTTAAAGAGACTAGGATGGAAAATCTGGATGTGGAAGTAGTGATTCCTTAGGCAGCGGTTTTCTTTACATAAAGTGCATAATTTAAAAATATTATCGAAATATAAAAACTGTATATTTTCAAATATGCTAATTACCGTGTAGATTTATCTCTTACCGTAAAAGTCCATTAGTTTTTAAAATACGTGTTTCTTTAATCCTTTTGTAGATGTACAATTATCGAACGTATATTTTATAACAAAGGCAAATAGAAATAGATGCGGAAAACAATGCTCAAATTGTTCATATAATTTTTACAATGTCATTTGTTTTTTCCATATATTGTCTTAATAATTGTAATAAGGAAGTGTTGGGAGTGCTGTGAATTTGACTTAATCTAAATTAGTACATTTAATTCTTGGTATTTGTAACATAATGACTTGGTTAATTCAAGACTGGTGCAATATTGCCATTAAATTCCAAATTTATTTTACAATACTGTTTGCAAATATGAAAATAAATGATAGTCCACGGAAATTAGCATTTGACCTGGACAAAATTAGTAAAAATCTGAATTTTTGCATAGACGTTCTTTGAGGGGTCCCAAACCCAAATCCAAAAATCATAAAAATCTCAACATGGCTACCCAAGATATTGAAGGTCAAAGTTTTCTGGAAATATCTCGAGTCCTATGCATCGGATGCCCATGAGATCAATGTGAAAGTAGTAGAGAATTAAATTATCCACAAGTTGACTTTTTTATTTCCCTTTTCGAAATATTCAAGTTTCAAAAACATGGTTTTTCGCGAATATCTCGCGCCAAAAAAATCAGATAGCAATAAGGTTAACATGAAAGTTGCAGACAATTTCATTATCCACAAGACTGATTTTTTGCATCTCTTCCCAAAACCTCGCCCTTTTCGAGATATTCAAAGTGAAAGTTTAAAAAAACCGGTACTCCGCGAATATCTCGCTCTCTATGCATTGGTCTGCGACTAAGTAGACATATTTGAAAAAAAAAAACGTTTTTTAAACTTCGACCACGAATATCTCGAAAAAGACGAAGTTTTGGGGAAAAACGCAAAATACCAATCTTACAGATAATTGAATTCATGTTAACTTTATTACCGTCTGATTTTTTGGCGCGAGATATTCGCGAAAGACCATGTTTTTGAAAGTTTGACCTTGAATATCTCGAAAGGGGGGGGGGGGTAAAAATAAAAACACAACTTGTAGATAATTCAAATCTTTACAACTTTCACATTGACCTCATGGGCATTCGATATATACATAGGACGCGAGATATTTCCAAAAAACTTCAATATATTGGGTAGCCATCTTGGGATTTTTGTGGATTTGGGTGTGGGACACCTCAAAGAACGTCTGTGCAAAAATTCAGATTTTTACTAATTTTCTCCAGGTTTCCTCGCTTCTTTGCTAATTTCCATGGGCTAGGAGTATATTGAATTTGATCGGCACTTTCCTAAAAACCGTAAACATTGCTCGGAGATAAACATTTTCATATCATTGTTAGTTACCGAATTCTGACTTATGTCCGTCTACCCTACATTTTTTGCACACACAAAATTTAAAAAAAATTGCAATCCCCCCATTTAGATTGAATAAAAAAATGTACTGGAAATTCCACATTTAGACCCACAAAAGGGCACAAAAAATTTTTTTTTGACAATGGACTTCTGAGCTGCGGGGCACCAAACTTTTATTACGTGTGTTTCATGTTTCTATAATAGCTTTGGAGCTAAAAAGCTGACAGACAGACGGACGGATGGACAATGAGTCATCCTATAAGGGCTCCGTTTATTTCCGTTTACTTATTGAGTACGTAATCCTAAAAGCAACTAGTATTATGGTACACGCATATATAGGATGTCCATAAGTGGATGATCAAACGACGAGGGGTGATGGGGAAGATAATTTCCAATCAAAAGAACTTTCTCGAATAGAAAAAAATATTTCCCGTTTGTGTACACCTTATACTAGATATAGGTTGATGAGTCTGATATGGGGCCACCGCCGCGCCAAACTGTACAGTCTGCATTTTTGCCTTTCCAAGAAACAGAATGATAGATTTCATGAAAATGTAATCCATTAGAAGAAGCATTTTTTAAGACAAGGTAGATAAATAAATTCATTTTAGGCCTTTGTTCTCATTTTTAACTGAATCTTCATAAGCGTAGGGGATTATGTATATACTAGTTTAATCTGCATGGCCGTAGGGGACTGTGTGGATGCTAGTGTTAGAATGAGAATTGTCAAATAAGAAATTAGACAAATTCATCTTAGGATTTTAATTTGCTAGCATAACCAGAATTCAGGTTATCGAAAGAATGCAAAAAGTTTTTCTTTTAGTTATACATAGTTATATTTTCTGCGGTTCGCAAAATCTTATAAAGAATATGTTTCACGAACTTCTTATAAAAAAAATTCTGTTCTGAATAACTATGTGTTATACCATATCAGAATATAGTGAACATTTCCTAGAAAAACATATCCGATATTAACATATTCATTATTTTTGGCCATAACTTTTTTTTCTTAGTACGTATATTTAAAAAAACTGTATAAATGCCTAAGTAGAACCATAACACTATTAGCATGAATTTTCACTCAGTAATTTCAGTTGTTTCCAAAATAGTTAGATTTAAAACTACGAAACAGGAAGATTAACATATTTTACTTCCACATCCACGTAGTGGATTGGAAGTATAGTAATCGCAAAAAAATTTTCAAAAATTTTTATTCGTGAAATAGGTTTAGAATGTCATGAAACGTCGAGATTTTAAATTTGAGCGAAAAAAATTTTCTGTCTGTCTGTCGGTCTGTCTGTAACTTTTTTTTTGTCCGCACGCTTTCTCCGGAACGGTTTAAGATATTGACCTGAAATTTTGTACACGTATATATTATAACGAGATCTGGAACTGGATTGTTTTTTGAGGAAATCCGGTGAAGGGTTGGGGGTTAAATAGGGGTAAATAGGGGGAAATAAGTAAAGCAAGCTTGTAAGAGTACAGAAACTTGAAATTCGGTGTATGTACTAGAAGTTAAGGCCTCAGATTTTTTTATAATATTTTTCAACCCCCCACCACCCCTACCCCATTAAAGGGGTTGAAAAAATAAAGTTGAGATATTCATTTGAAATTTCGTACACGTATGTATTATAACGATGTCTAGAATTAGATTATATTTTGGGATGATTCCGTTGAAGGGTTGGGGGTTAATTTGGGGTAAATAGAGGAATATAAGTAAAACAAGTTGGTAAGAGTACAGAAACTTGAAATTCGGTGTATGTACTAGAAGCCAAAGCGTCAGATTTTTTAATAATATTTTTCAATCCCCACCACCCCTACTCCAATTTGAAAAGAGTTGATAAAATAAAATTGAGATATTCATTTGAAATTTTCTACACGTATGTATCTGGAACTAGATTATATTTTGAGATAATTCCGTTGAAGGGTTGGGGGTTAAATAGGGGTAAATAGGGGAAAATAAATAAAGCAAGCTGGTAAGACTACAGAAACTTGAAATTCGGTGTATGTACTAGAAGCCAAGGTCTCAGATTATTTATAATATTTTTCAACCCCCACCACCCCTACTTCATTATTAAAAGGGTTAATAAAATAAAATCGAGGTATTCATTTGAAATTTGATACACGTATGAATTATAACGACATCTGGAACTAGATTATACTTTGAGATGATTCCGTTGAAGGGTTGGGGGTTATTTAGGGGTCAATAGGGGGAAATAAGTAAAGCAAGCTGGTATGAGTACAGAAACTTGAAATTCGGTGTATGTACAAGAAGTTAAGGCCTCAGATTTTTTTATAATATTTTTCAACTAGATCATAATTTGAGATGATGCCGTTGAAGGGTTGGGGGTTAAATAGGGGCAAATAGGGGAAAATCAGTAAAGCAAGCTGGTAAGACTACAGAAATTTGGGATTCGGTGTATATACTAGAAACCAAGGCCTCAGATTTCTTTCTAATATTTTTCAAACTCTACCACCTCCGCTTCATTATTAATGGGATTGATAACATCAAATTGAGATATTCACTTGAAAGTTAGTACACGTATGTATTGTAGTGACATATGATTGAGATGACTCCATTGAGGTGGTAGGTTGTAAATAGTGGAAAATAAGTACGGTAAACTAGAAACTTCATTTTTAACGTATATGGTAGAAACCAACTCCTCAAACTTTTCTATGACATCTACCCCAAATATTATTAAAATTCTATGACCAATAATTTCCACATACTAGAGTGCAAATATAGTCAAGATGTTTCCTTTAAAGTGACTTGAACGAATAATCTGGATGTGGAAGTAGTGATTCCTTAGGCAGCGGTTTTTTAAATTTAAATCCAACTATTTTGCAAACCACTGAAATTAATTATTGAATGAAAATTCATAGTAATAAACTTGTTACGGTTCTACTTAGGTAGTCTAATAGTTTTTTAAATATATGTACTACTACTAAGAAAAAAAAGTTATGGCCAAAACTAATAAATATTTCCCTATCTGTTTCTAATAGTTGGTCAACTCTCTATAATATATATGTTTTTCTGACCGAGGCACTTCAAAATGAATAAAATTTGTTTGTGAAAAAAAATGTTTCCAAACTGTTGTTTCGATTTGACACAAGATAACAGTGTTTCTGAAAATGCTTCTATTGGAAAGTTGTACCCACTTAAAGCCTACTTATATAAAAAAAAAAAATAATCATGTTTTTAAAAATGTTTCTTTTAGTACCGATGTATGCGATTTCAAGGAAAAATACAAAAATTGAAATAACTTTTAAACCATCAATAAATAGATGTCCACATATATAGCTATTCTGATTAGAAATCATCTCCTCCCCTCACCCCTCTACGTTTGGAACACCCTGTATAAGATGAATGGTAGAAAATATTTTGAATTATTAATAGCATGTATTTCTGTTGGATTTTTTATTTGCATTCTATCAGTTTTTCAACTCTTTCATGTTAATAATAAAATTTTAATATATAAATATAATAATTGAAAATTGACTACCTTGACATTCACTTCTCAAGGATGCACAATTAAAATATGATACAAATATGTATCACTATTGCGTAATAACTACAGGGAAGTACGCATTTGTAAAAATTTTAAGATAATTGAATATTCAAGTAATTTCCATGGTTCACTAGATTAATTTTCCTAATTACGTGGAAATCGTGTGCGGGGTTTTTGGAGTTAATGAACTATAATTACTACGTAATTTTGGACATAATTAGGAACATTTACAACTCTATATGATTACATCTTATTATAGGGTCATATTGCATGGCTGCATTAGTGGCCACTACATCAATGCGGTGGGTATTCCCCGAAGTGTAATAAAATTATATAAAAAAATAATTTAGAAAAGCTTTTAAAAAAATATACTAAAACGTAAAATTTTTTTTTTAATTCATACATATGGAAACCACATGGAGTGTTATATAACCGTCCCAATAGCTTTTGGTTTCCAGACGGATGAACTGAAAAATTTTTTGTTTTTTACATAAGTACTACATTTCTTTAAATAAAGGCACTTTGTTTTTACATAATTTTATTTTTTAATTTTCAGTCTTTACTTAGTTTACAAACAGACAAAACAATTTCATATACTCCTGTCAAGGGGGTTGTGAAGAAAAAGGTAATTCGCCATATTGGGTTTAGAATGACGTCGCAGTTTATCTATTTTACTCGTCAACCCCTTTCTTTTGATACTCATATCAAAGAGATTGTGAAGAAGGTGATCCCCCATCTTGAGACGTCCGCCATATTGGATTTAGAACGATATTAGATTTATGTATACCAATCATTGTCACCGGACTTAACGGCCGCAAAAAGTGGCCGTTTTTGGACCCTTGAATTTAGAACGAATAGTGCAGTAAAATAAGGAATCAGCTTCGAAATTCTTTGTAACAGGGCGGACTTTTTTCCATTCTATTCTAAATTATATCAATAATTTATGATAAAAAGTCCGCTTCCTAAAAAGTGCCGCTGTAGTGGATGTAAAATACCACTATTTGTCAAATATCTCTTGAAATATTTTTTTCTTAAAAAAACTAATTGATTCATTCGAAAGCACAGGAAATTTCACATCAAATATGTATATGAAGTTTTTTTGTACGATTGAAAATGTAGGCTCCAGATTTTCTTGTTTAACGCAGGAAAATGGAACGCGGCGACATGTAAGTACGGTGCGAGAAGCGAACTAATGAATGAAATTGAGCTTAATGAAGCTTAAATGAAAGAAGAGACGTGAGGCTATTGGATTATCATATTTTCAAATATAAAAATGAAGGAGCTAACCGTTATAATCTTCGCCGATTTACTACACTTTTTATATAATTGTTGCACATTCTATAGGATACTCTTCGCAGTTTTTTTGTAAATTATTTCAGTTTTAGACATTTTTAGTTTAATTACAAAACATAAGAAAAGTTATGTATTTTTTTTTTTTTTCAAAAAATTTATAACTTTTTTCTTTATAGATTGATTTTGCTCAAAAACAATCGGGTTCTTCCTCTACCTAACACTAACTTACTGTCCAAATTTCAATGCAGACGGACGAACAGACACTTTGAAAGTTGTTCAGAATTCGATTACCAACACAGTGATATGAAATTTTTTTCTCTACGCGCAATATTACCGGTTTTATAAATGTGCCGATCGAATGCAATATATTCTTCGTTTTGTATTTGCGAAGAGTATAATAATAGTACATATATTGAAACATATTCTTTATAGGATTTTGCAAACAGCAGAAAAAATAACTATCTATAACTAAGAGAAAAACTTTGTGTAAAAATATTAATGAAATCTTTGCATTCTTTCGATAACCTTAACCTGGTTATGATAGCAAATTAAAATCCTAAAATGAATTTGTCTAGTTTCTTATTTGACAATTCTCATTCTAACACTAGCATCCACACAGTCCCCTACGGCCATGCAGATTAAACTAGTATCTACATAACCTCCTACGATTATGAAGATTCAGTTAAAAATGAGAACGAGGGCTTAAAATGAATTTATTTATCTACCTTGTCTTAAAAAATGTTTCATTCTAATGGATTACATTTTCATGAAATCAATCATTCTGGTTCTTAAAAATGCTTAGCCTTTGAAGCGTTTTTCGCCCTTCTGGAGCTCACCAGAAAGACAGAAAGCTACCCATAAAGATGTTTCATACAAAACCAAGACAATAGCTATGAATCAGTGTGAAATAATACTAGTTAGCTAATAGATAGGTGAGGTTGTTTTTCTCAGTCAATGTCAAATATAATTATTTCACACTTATTCATAGCTATTGTCTTGGTTTTGTATGAAACATCTTTATGAGTGGCTTTATATCTTTCTGATGAGCTCCAGAATAAGGGCGAAAAACGTTTCAAAGGCTAAGCATTTCCAAGAAACAGAATGATAGATTTCATGAAAAGAAATTAGACAAATTCATTTCAGGATTTTAATTTGCTAGCATAACCAGATTCAGGTTATCGAGAGAATGCAAAGATTTCACTAATATTTTACACAAAGTTTTTCTTTTAGTTATAGATAGTTATTTTTTCTGCTGTTTGCAAAATCCTATAAAGAATATGTTTCAATACAATTATGAGCAAACAAATAATAATTCATTTTTAGTACATAATATATGAAATTGGAAGAGATTTCCAATGAAATCGGCAAGAGCTCTACCATTTCTACAATTTTTAAAATAAAAACCTGGAACATTCACATATTACTCTTAAAGTAATGTATAAAAAGATCCGATAGGTGATAAAAATCTCAAATTTTTTTTTTTTTTGAAGATGTACATTCAAAATTTCACAATTTTGAGCAAGCGGTATAATTTGATATGTATAATTAACTTTAACCACCTATTGCTCTGGTTTATATCGCGTTATTGGATTTCTGTAGGTGCGACTCTTAAAGCTTGGAATATTACTTTAAGATCCCTCAAGGGGATTTATCTTCAAAACTAAATTAAGCCTCTTTATTTTACGAAAATAAAAAAAATATTTTTTCTGCTTCAAAGTTTGGGAAATTAGGGGTAAAAAAAACGTTAATAACTTTTATAATAAAACTATTCAGCTTACCTATCCAGCATATATTTATAGTAGGACCTCAAAATAAGTAAATCTGATGTAAAAAAAAAATTGGAATATATATAAGCCTATACTTTTCACGAAATATTAAAAAAATCAAGTTTTTCGGTAAATCGACTCGACGTTGATGTTTCTAAAATTATTTTCATGATAATCCAATAGCCACATGTTTCTTCTTTCATTTACCCTTTGTTGAGCTCAACTTCATTAATTAGTTCAAAATAGATTTTTGTACCAGTTGGTTGCCCATCCTTAGAGACGAAGTAAGTAAAAATAAGATAAATATAATTATTTAATGTCTCACGTGACTATGGAAATACATAAACAAAGAACTGTCATGGTTGACGGTCAAAATATTTTGAGAACGGAAGTAGATTCTCTTTCGAAACGTTAACTGCCTATAGCTTTCATTTTCATTTTTTAGTTCATAACATTGTTCTAGTTTATATATTTTTAGGTGTGACACTTTAAAACAGTCAAGTATTCAAGAATCAACCTCTGTCTGTTCCGTTTGGCGCAGAGGCTTTTTCATTAAAATTTTTAAATATTTTTCAGTGGCAAAATACCCAATAAGAAGTAAGAAAAAATTAGTTCAAAAGTTACAACAAATTTAGTGTAGCGCGCCAAAGGCTACACGTGTTTCGCGCGGCATACTTACGTGTCGCCCGTTCCATTTTCATGCGTTAAACAAAAAAATCTTTTTATTGTACAAAACAACTTCATGTATATTTTTTGTGAAATTTTCCGTGCTTTCGAATTGCGAAATTAGTATTTCTAAGAAAAAAATATATTAAGAGAATTTGACAAAAACTGGTATTTTGCAACTAATTTGTTTAATAACAAATGACGCTCAAGGATTATTGTTGGCAACTTTTGGTATGTTGTTCCTGACATGTTCAGAGATGTATTCTCAAAAGTTTCCGCCTCCCGGAATTTTTCCGAAGTGAAAACCCCTATTGACTCCACTAATTGTTTATAACTTTATTTTGTAAAAAATGTGGATTTCTTTGAAAATCGTGTAAAATAGAGCTTAATTTACGTTACACATAAAACATTGTCACTGAGGTCTATATCTTCTAATCTCTGCTTGCTCTCAGATGTTTTAAATAATCACAGCCACACACAAAAAAAAAAATCTTTCTGGTCACTATATGTTTTTGGGGTCGCTGAATCCGAATCCATTCTATTTAACTCCATCACGTCAAGATTTTGCCATAACCTCAAAAAACCCATAATTTAAGCGATTTCGACATTTCTTCACATGAATCGCTGTAACTTTTTCTAGGCAAAAATGATCCCCCTCTTTTTTGTACTACATCGATTGCAAATTAAATTTCCAATCCCTCGATGTGGTGCACGATATTTTTCCGGAGCTTTTTTAGTAAAATATCGGCTGCCAAAGTGAGAAGTCCGAGGATATCGCTTCTCGAGCGACACGGCCCAGCTTCGAGGGCCATTTCTACCAAACGAAAGTTAGCAAAAATCTGAAAAGATCCAGGGGATGTAACAGGGTTCAGACTTTGCGAAGCGGAAAAAATTCCCTGAATTTTTCGGGTTTTCCATAACCAAAAGTATTAATTTCCATATATTTTTTAGTGAAGTAATTTTTTATTTGACATAAAATAATTCCTTAAATTGACTAGGATCAGTGAAAATCTTAATGATTTAAGACTTATAAAAAATGAAAATTATTTGAAATTAAACTCAAAATTTTACTATTATAAATGTTTCATTCTAAATCTGATTCCTTTTTGCGTGAATTCGTTTGTAAGGTTTGTTATTAATCCTCCTAATTACTTCAATATGTATATTTATCGTCAAATTAGTAAGTAAGCAAAATATTTACTAGATATACGATGCAAATGCATTTAAGTATCTTTAAGAAAAATAAATATTAATAAGTACTTATTGATTATTATTATTATAAATTGTAAATTTCGTTGTGGGTGTTTATTGCACATTTTAGAGCACATTGTTTTCTACCACAGCCAGAAAGTAGATTAGAAACAAATTAAATTTTAGAAATTGATATTTAATAGATGTAACTAATAGGTAAGTATTCTCATCTTTGATTCCAGACAATAAGTAGGTGTAGGTAGGTAGTTATACTGTAATGCCGTTAGGTCCAAGAGTACTTCTAAAAACAAATATACTTATGTATTTTTGTATTACTATATTACCCGCACATTCAAATACTCTTTATTATTTTTCAAATATATCAATACGGTCAAACGGGTTTTCAGTCTATACGCATATGCAAAGCGTTTATGCAAATATTTCATCATATTATAACATGCATATTTTACAGGTGTTACATCTCTGCAGTCATCGTTCATCAAATCCTTTGAGAAATTAGCGAAAAAGCATCAACTAATGCTGCAGCGATACCTCCTTCACAATTGAAAGCAAAAAAAGAAGGGATCATTTACGTGTTTTCCATATCGAGACGCAGAATTCCCTGATTTTTTATACAATTTATAAAATTACCTGATATTTCCAGTTTTTTTTAAAGATTTTTAAATTCCCTGAGTTTTAAAGGTTCTCCAGGTTTTCCATAGGAGTCTGAACCCTGTGCAAGAAATCTTTGGCACAAATCTGAGGTCGATGCGCCTTGGTTTTCGAGAACTGGTCGCTCGAAGTCACCGGAAGGTGAAAATCGAATTTTTTTACCGCTTCCCGAGGCTCGAAAACGATACGAGACACAGAGCTGCGGTTTACTTTATTCGATTTCTCTCGCCTTCTTACATACCTCTGAATTTTTTAGATGCTTTACCTTAGAAATTTTGCAAAAAAAATGAAACTGCCAGTGAAAATCTGAAAAAATGTAGGAAGGCGAGAGAAATCGAATGGTGTAGCGGCTCTTTATCTCGTTTCGTTTTCGAGATATAGCCTCGAGGAGCGGTAAAAAAATTCAATTTTCACCTTCCGGTGACTTCAAGCTGCCATATCTCGAAAACTAAGGCGCGCACCAACCTCCGATTTGCGACAAATGATTTCTTACGTCTTTGTATGTACCCTTGAATTTTTTCAGATTTTTTCTAGCTTTCGTTTGGCAGAAATGGCCCTCGAAGCTCGGCCGTGTCGCTCGAGAAGCGACATCCTCGGACCTCTCAATATGGCAGCCGATATCTCACTTAAAAAGCTCCGGAAAAATATCGTGCCCCACATCATCGGATTGGAAATCTAATGTGCAATCGATATAGTACAAAAAAGGGGGGGGCCACTTTTGTCTAGAAAAAGTTACAGCGATTTAGGTGAAGAGATGTCGAAATCGCTTAAATTATGCGTTTTTTGAGGTTTTGGCAAAATCCTAACGTGTTGGAGTTAAATAGACCTCGGATTCGGATTCAGTGACCCCAAAAACATATAGTGAGCATAGTCAGATCCCCAGACCAGAAATATATATTTTTTTTGTGTGGCTGTGTAATCATTTCATCAACCTAACTTTCTGGATCCCACCGTTTCAGATATAATTAAAAATACCCAAACTCTAAATAACTATGTTGTGTGTACATATGTCATACGCTAAATAAAATGACAATTCTTTAAAAACTCACCTGATGATGATCTCTTTCACACCGAAATCGAAATTCTATGATTAACAACTACACACCGACCTCGAAAACCCACTACTAGCATTTTCTCCAGTTTCACTCTCTTGAATTTAGCACACAATACAATTTATCATTTAATTCTGCAATAATTGTATATAATTGCAACAACAAGAAAGCAGTGGCATTTTGTAATGGGTCGATTCTTATACGTAGAGCATTTACAACAATTTAAAAAGTTTTGAGACGATTCGACCGGTTACACGGAATTCCGAAATTAAGTCTGTTTTTGGTCTGATTTTATTGCACTAGAAATTATACGCCAAGTGACTAATTACGTAGAAATATTAATTACCTACAGAAAAATATATTTTTTAAATTCATACATCTGGAGACACCTTTTAGGGGCCCAATTTCATGTGAATCTACAAAAGTTATTCAAATCCGACAGCTCTATTGAATTCACCATTTTAAATCTTTAATTCAGTATCAGCTATTCCAAAAATACCTGACTAACTTCGAATATTTAGTATTTCTTATAATACCCTGCACCTTCGCCATAACTGAAAATTCTCTAATAAAAGACGATTAAGAAAGTATTTCTTTCCAAGTTTTGTTCGCCTCATACAGACATAGCTTGATGAAGAAAACATATGGGACAACGTCGAGTCATATTCAGTTTACACAAAAATTTGTAGAAATCGTTTAACAGACATGAAAAAAACATACACACGGGACGAAATGCGAACCCTTTTTAAAAAGAAAGAAAGTTAAAAATATACGTTTTGATCTCCAAGTCACAGAAAAATGTAGTTATTTAGCACGAAACAATCATGAGTTTATTTACAGATATGTTTTTGAAGGTTATTATTACTGAAATAATATGTACCTGGTATTATTATTTATTATACATCTTCGTCCAGAGTTCCAGTATAAGATAAAAGTCGTTCTACTTCTTCTAATTGTTGACTCCATTCCTTAGTAATAAATATACCCATTAAATACATCTGAGCAACATTTTACAAACCGGTTGAGAAATAAGTCAATTTTAAAATTATCCCAAAATTGCTGGAAATCCATATGAATTTTATAGCACAATAATTAATATTTCCCATCGCTAGTGTAACTAAACACTATCACAAGTTGGTAACCACTGTAATTTTATGACCATTTCGTCCATATATCAAGAGATGAATACCAAGTTATAAAATTTTACTAAATATACTTATAGTTATTAAAAAATAATACAAACTCCGATCTGCCGACTGCTTAAATATACCGACTTACATTGTTTACACGCACACCCGCATGCCTTGGTGTTTTTAGATTCCCACTTAGCAAAAAATGTTTAGTTTTACAAATTTAGAATGGGATGTGTGGCTTATGTACTTTGTTCCGTACATTATATAGTTTAATAATAATTACGTAGGTAGCGACATAAACTTACAAATAAGCTGTGAAAATATTACATCTAAAAAAAATTATTTGTTTAATTCAATTTAAAAATACTCATTATATCTGCGGATCATCGACGAAATTAGTAATTTGTTGAGAATATACATCCTCAGTGGTCCATTATCTCCGTTATTTGACACGATACAAGATCGCTGCCTCAGGAATCACTACTTTCACATTCAGATTTTTTATCCAAGTTTCTTTAAACGAAAACCTTTTGATGCCATATTTGCACTCTAGTAAGTGGAAATAATTGCCCATAGAATTTTAATGTTATGTTTGAAATCGTCGTCGCCGAATTGGTAATGGCAGTGCTGAAAATTAACCCCTATGCAAAAATATGACCAAGTTGCAAAATCCTGTTTTTCATATTAACCTTGTCGGTGACACAAAAAAATGCTGACAACTGCATGCAACCTAGCTTTACAAAAATCACGTTTAAGATATGTCCCAAGGTTCGATGAAAAGTCTCACCATTGCACCATTTGGCCGAGAGCCGTTCTTCCGGAATTTCCGGAAGCTCGGCCTAAGGCGGTACCTGACGACAGAAAGCTACTTGTAACTGATTTGTCAGATTCTATGCAGATGTTATCAGAAACCATACAAAAACTGAAAACTTATTGCAATATGGGTATGAACAGATGAAAATTGCTGCTAATGAGATTGCAGAGGGTCTTGAATGTAGCACAGAACTTCCGACCGAAACTGCAGTTTGAGCTAGAAGGAAAAGGCGTCATTTTGATTACGAAGCTGTCGATGAACCCTGGATGAACAGAGGAGAATAAATTTAAACTAAACGTTTTTAATTATGTTCTTGACATTACTCTTAATTCTGAACGATTCTGACCTGAAAACCCATAGCAACAACAGGTTTATATATTTCAAAACTGAAAAAAATTAAGATGGCAAAATGTAAGAAAATTATTGTACGAATCTCCAGCCAATCTTTCTGTCGAAAATGATTTGGAGTTAAATGCAACTGATCTTCAAGAAGATTTACATGATATATCCCGAAGGCTACTATCACCTATATAATCTTTTAATGTTTTAAATTATTTGTGCGAAACTGACTTAACTATTTTCTATCCGAATAATAGCGCTGAGGATTTTATTAACTCTCTCTCTAGCCAGTGGGAAAAGGAACTTGTCTAAATTAAAGTTAAAAAAAAATCTTCTATGAAATTCATTGAGCTAAATAAAACTTAAAGATTTATCATTGATATTAGTTGAATCCAAATTAGCTACCACTGTGGATTACACATCCTTAGTGGACGAATTTGCCAAACTTAAAGTTAGAAGAGTAAAAGTGTAGTAAATGTGAATTGTAGGTTGCTGATGTTAATTATTTTCAAATTTTTATTATTTTCGAAAATAAATAGTACTTGGGCATTTTGTAATGTAGTTTTTTAATCACAATTTAAGGTTACTATTTTTACCTTTCACATAAGGGGCGACATTTCGAATACTGACATCATACTGAAAAAATCTACCGCACGGCCCTGTTACCTACTGACAAAGCAAAAAGTCAAGTAGTACTGCAAACTTCTGATGGTTTGTAAACAGTCCTAAGCACTTGTAGAAACAAACCTCATGAGCACGCACATTTCTCTGTAAAGGCAATGACGCCAGAGAGCTTCTTGCGCATTGAAATGAATGCAGATATTTCTTTATAGCCTTCCCTGGGAAGCACTAAAAAAAACACGTATGCACTATGATAATTATTTCTGAACATCTTATGGTGTGTAAACTGGATTTAAATTTCTCGTATACATCCCTATCTTTCGACGACTATTAATAATTAGAGGGACGGCGACCATAATAGCTGCAGCATTAGGAATGTATGGAGTTTAGGTCCCCCTCTACAACTTTGTTCTCCGAAGTAAAGCTCTAGCGCTTCGCTGGGAGGCGCTGGAGCGCCCTAGATTAAAAATTTTCAATTAATTCAAAAGTATGTTTAATCATGTCTGAAAATGATTCCACAGCATCTGTAAGGCCCCAAAGTCACCCATTTTCAGACAAGTCACCCTTTGCAAATAAATTTCCCAGCATATAAAAAAATGAAAATGGAAAAATTCCAAAGTATTAAGTGACATGAGTCCAAGTGGGCTTGACCGATTCGTATTGACATGGAGATCACCCGAATACACTTTCCTAACAAAATTGATCTCGTCAAAGTGCGGCTTTTTATCGCAAGTGCACGGTTGCGCTATATCCCATGCAAATTTGCGGAAAACCGGTCCACTTGTGATAGTGCAATACGATTATATTTTCCCCTACGTAATTTTTTGCACTGAATCGGTCCCAGTTCCAGCTCCCATAACCGTAGAGATTCACCCCTATCGGCCAAAAATCACCCCCCGAACGCGTTTTTCGCCGATGCGGGAATGGTTCCTTTTTGTTTTTTCAATGAAAAATATGATGAATATGACCAATACCAACTGAGGTTGTTCTCAATTTTTGGAAAATACGTCCAACTGTTGAATGATAAACAGAGCTTTGAAGATATCTTCTGTGTCCCTATTTGTTCTATTTTCGCCGTGAATTAAAATAATTTCGATTTTTTCTTTAGTAAGCATTTTTTAAACGATCAGCAGCAATAGAAAAATTAGATTTTATTATAGACATTAATAAGGCATCGGTACGTCAAAAGCTAGCGTTTGTTTTCAAAACAATACAGGATAATATCCGGGAGGGCGATCACTTTATTAGAATTTGTCAAAGCCGAATTTTTTGTGAATTTTTTACTCGCTATAGAAACATTTACATTTACATATCCAATAATAAAAATATCTTATTTCAGGTCAAAAGTGGTGATTCTACTTTTTTGCGCGACGATTTAGAACATTTTATAAAGTCGGGGGTGAGTCTATGGGGCGGGGATGTTTAAATCTATCACAATCTACTCAGAATCCCCAGAAATGTAGAGGAAAATGTCTTGCTTGTCCGCGCCTCTAATTGCTTCGTGTTTTAAACCAGAGATTCAAGACAAAAAACAAAACATAGTCGAGCTATATATTAGATCGAAAACGCGTTTTGGGGGTGGTCTTTAGCCAATAGTTGTGAATCTAGGGGCGGGGGAGGGTTGAGACCTATCCCAAATTTATTCTTCCATAATATTTGGGTGACAATTTCAAACATGGCACAAACGTTTTCGAATTTGGGCCCAACAAATTTTTAAAAGATTGTAATATAAAATAGCATCCTGCCAAGTTTCAACTTGAAATTTTTAAATTTTTTTCCCAAACACTTTTTTTCTCAAATTTTTTAATATGCTGGGAAATTTATTTGCAAAGGGAGACTTGTCTGAAAATGAGTTTCCCTTTGGGATTTTACAAATGCTGCGGGATCATTTTCAGACATGATTAAAAACACTTTTGAATTAATTGAATTTTTTTAATCTAAGGCGCTCCAGCGCCTCCCAGCGAAGCGCTAGAGCATTATTTCAGAGAATAAAGTTGTAGAGGGGGACCTAAACTCCATGAAAAAAAATCATACATTGCAAATGCTGCAGACATCATGGTCGACGTCTTTCTAACTATAGGTTGTTTAAAAACATTTTCTTGTTTCAGGTTCATTGGAGAAGAAGAATCAGAGATAAATGGCATAAATAAACTCACAGATGCTCCCACATGGATTATAGATCCCATTGACGGTACAGCCAATTTCGTAAGGAACTTAAAAATCACATGTATATCCATAGGTCTAGTCATAAATAAGGAGCAAATCTTGGGGATAGTCTTCAATCCATTTCTGGATGAGCTGTATACGGCAGTTAAAGGACAAGGTGCCTTTTTGAATGGCAAAAGGATAACTACAAATGGACAAAAAGGTGAGTTAATAATAAATACTTGGTTAGATGTTGAAGTTAATAGATGCATTTTACTTGAGTCTATAAAATATTACTTCATATAGAAATACACTATTCGCGATTCCAGCTCAGCGTTAAGGGGCTGTCCATAAATGATGTCCATGATGATGTCATTATAAGAAAAAAAGTGAAAAATAACTTTGTGTCCTTTTTATTTTTGGTCTTTTTTCGACAGGCACCCTCCTTAAATAAAGTAAAACAAGCCTTCTCTTTCACAAAAAGTAGTAAAAAACACAAAACTACCGACAAACCCTCGTTGGACAAAAACAATCATATGTTTGTTGCAAGATAGCCATTTATTTAATGAAAATTGCAAAAAAAAATATTTGCGACGTTTTTAAAAATTTGTCAGAACGTAAAAAACATTTATTATCATAAAACATATTTAGTTACATGAAAAAAAAGCAAATATGACGAAAAAAAAAGTGCCTACACCGAGAATCGAACCCGCGACTCCATTGCGCGTCTAATCTTCATATTTTCACGTTGCGGGAGAGATTTTTTAAAGGGTCAAAAACGCGTACAACTCTTCAGGGATTGAATATTTTTTTGTAGAACTTTTTGTGGTTGATGGAAAAATTTTTGGCTTTCATTTGCACCGAACCTCGTATCCAAAAAGTTGTTAATAAACAAATTAGAGCTTCTCACGCAATATCATTTTTATTTCCGGTTCCGGTTAGTCGATCAAGTTCTTTCTAGTCTGAAAATTTTCCTCTTTCCAAGCACTTTCATATGCACAAAACTCCATTTCGATACGCTTACCCAGAGCCGAGATATTCCATTTGTTAATTTGTCAAATTAATTTAAACTTTAAATAAACAAAAGCAAAAAGTTGCATTCGTGCAAACTTCTGTAGGGGTTATGCCCGACATCAATATTTATCGTTTAAAGTTGGTTTGAAGTCGATCAAACTTTTGAAAAAAAAGTTACTTGCTAATTAACAAATAATGCCAATTGTTTAAACAATCAAAAAGTATTGAAGATATCGGGCTAAAAAATATATAGTATATTCTTTGGTATAAAAGGCATGTATTATGAAAAAAACAATATCCTGACCCCATTAGTTTCGGAGTAATCAATTTGTTAATTAAGAAATTTATTTTGGCTATAACAAATGAACGGGTTGACAAAATGAGGAATTTTTCCTATAAGAATCCGTTGCTAACTCAAATGGTATACAAAATTTGTAAAATCATCCTCTTTTTTACCCCAGGCAGACTCGCCTACCAGCATTTTTTTGTAAATCGCGAAAATAACCTAAACATTCAGGTTTTTTGTTATTTTCGCGATTTACAAAAAAATGGTGGGTGACGCCACTAAACGGACATCGGATTCGTGTTCAGCACGTCGAAATACATAGGGATTACTATGTCGGGTCTCGGTAACAGATCACTTTTTTTGTGTGCCTGTGTAATTGTTGAAATAGTGAAGTAATCTTTTCTGAATATCTGAGCGATACGGATTTTTTTTAAATAAATTGTTGTTGTCTTCAAAACTCGGTTCCGAAAATACCTAACGAAAATTTAAAAAATATGTACAGCATAGATAAACCATGATAAACCATACATTTCCAGAAGTAGCATAAAACTTCTTTTAGATTTCGTAGTTTCATATTTTGAAAACCCTCAGTTAATAGCCTTTAATAAAATGATAAATAAAATTTTGAAAGTTGTTCAGAATTCGATCACCAACACAGTGAAACGAAATTTTTTATTACCAGTTTTAGAGATGTGCCCATCGAATGCAATATACTCTTCGTTTTGTATTTGCGAAGAATATAATAATATAAATGAAATTTATATGCAGATACACAAATAAATATGAATAAACATCAAAGTTGCAACAAAAAATATTTTATATGCAATTATGTAATGAATATCTGCAATGAATTATTTATTTCTAAATAAATACAATTAATAGGTATTAAATGCTAACATGCGATGAACATAATAAGAACAAATAGGTTACTTGAAACATAGATAGTTTTCTGCTGTTTGCAAAATCCTATAAAGAATCTGTTTCATTACAATGAGCAAAATGCATAATTTTTTTTAACATCACAGATGAATAGATCACTAAAAAACATTATTTTTCCAGTATTTTATTTTTATTTTTTTATGTTCTAATTAAAGGTTAGAAAAATTATTTACTGCAGCTGTCAATTTAACTGCGTTTAAATGGAGAAGTTTCCGCGCTACTTGTGTGTGACGTCATCGGGCACATCGCACCGACGGAAAACGTATTGTGATTGCGAATGTGTACACATGATTTATGTTGTGTTATGGAAAATACAAAGAAAAGTAGCTATAAATATTGTACTGTGCCCAAATGTACAAATACTACAATAAAAACTCCAGAAAATTTATTTTTTAATGTGCCTAGACGCGATAAAGTTAGGAAGAAATGGTGCTATGAGACGAGACGACCGAAATGCAGAATTATCGTCATCCTCAAGATTATATTGCTGCCAGGATCATTTTGATGTAAATTTACCCATTAAAACTAATTATTTTATAATAATATTATGAAAATATGTACCTAACCCTAATATTATTGTGATAATTTGTTTACATATGATGGTGAATTTGGTCACTTTCCTATTTATAGGAATACAAAAGTTTACTAACTTCTGTTAATAGGAACCGTCAATTAAAATGTATAAATGTATAAGAACTGTGGGAATAATGTAACTTCTCGACATTCTACATATTATCCAGTTATATATTTATACATACCTATGTATGTCAACAGTTATTTTTACTATTAATGTACCTACCTACCTAAAAGTATGTACTTAGTAAGTGACGGGAGGTATTTATTATATAAAAAAGTAAAGCATTCTAAGATGAAAAATATTAATTAATATAACATTAAAACATTGCCTTGTTTACCTATTTTGAGGTTAGGTACATAAATAATTTGTTATATTTAACTACAGTAAAAGGATGAAAATGGGCACAATTGAATTAATGTTTAGAATAATGAATGACATATACCTTGTTGCTTTAGTACCTCCAATTTCTGCACTAATAAAATCAGTATTAGTAGCAAAAAAGTTTGTCATCATAAACACATCAACGGGCAAATTGTCACTCTGGCCCCGTAAAAACCCACTGTCCGTCATTTTGCTTTTATGAAAATATCAATACACATTTACAAAACACAAAACAATTTACGATTTAACCCCTTGGCAGATAGACGACCATTAGACATTATGCCGAATGACGTCAGACCAATAGCGTGGTGTTTTCAGTCACGTGGATATGTTCCCATAAAATTTTGAATTTCAAAGTCGTTTATTTAGGCTACACATTTTTTTTAAACCTTTTCTTCATTACTTTCTCAACTTATGTAACATATATTATAACGAAAAAATAATAAATTATTGCATTTCTAAAATTCATGCATGTTGCTCAATAACAAAAAATAATTCACTTTTAAACATCTATAGAGTATATAGGCTCCATTACTAGTTACGTAATACATAGGTGAAAATCTGTTTTTTCATTCAGTCAATGTCAAACATTAATGTCAAAAAACTTGGTAATTGTCTTGGTCTTTGCATGAAACATCGTGTGAGTGGCTTTGTGCCTTTCTGATGAGAATAAAGGCGAAAAACGCTTCAAAGGCTAAGCATTTAAAAGAAAAAGAATGACAGATTTCATGAAAATGTAATCCATTTGAATGAAAAAATGTTACAAAAGACGAGGTATCTAAATAAATTCATTTTAGGCCTTTGTTCTCATTTTTAAAGGAATCTTCATGGCCGTAGGGGGTTATATGGATACTGGTTTACTCTGCATAGCCGTAGGGGACTATGTGGAAACTAGTCTTAGAACGAGAATTATCAAATAAGACAAATTCATTTTAGGATTTTAATTGCTACCATAACGAGAATTCAGGTTATCGAAAGAATGCAAAAATTGTAAATCAATAATTTTAAGGATAGCTTTTCTTTTAGTTTTCTACACTTTGCAAAATCCTATAAAGAATATGTTTCATTACAATTGTAAGCAAACAAAAAATAATTCCTTTTTAAACATGTTACTTAATTGGGCAAAGGGTGCAGTATACCGGGTGAAAAAGGAACAAATTTTTTTCATAATTTTTGAGCTACATTAGAGAAGTAATTGAAGGGATGCATTGCAAATATGACGAATCACGCTATTCTCTTTAGAGCCGAGTCAAGCCTAATAAGCTTCCTTGTACAAATATATACAGGGTGAGTCAGTAGTGCCTGGCAGGTCAATATCTCCTTAAAATTTGAAAAATATAAATAAAAAAAATAATAAAAATTGAAGAAAATCAAGGTCGGCGTATTTTAACATAATTTTTAAATCTACAGGGTGTTTTCTATACTGGTGGCAAGCTATACGTGATTTATTTAAATGGAACACTCAATATTTTTATTATTTATATTTGACCCTTAATTCTTTATCCAGGCAAATATTATTTTTGGATTTACACTGCGGCGTTCCAACGTTATTCAACTTTTTCCGATACAAAATGCATTTATTTGCAGCTGTCTAGAGTAGAATCTGCAAAAAACGTATTTTCATAAATTAGACCATCGTTTTACTTTCAATGTCAGTCAAGGTCATGTACTAGTTTCCAGGTCTCTGCGGTATGTTTTTAGTTAAAATGTTTCAGCAATCAATTACCGACACACTGAGGTCGATACCACATAGAAACTATTTTTCGACTATTTTTGAAATATTCAACTTTTTATTCCTCATATTTTCAATTGAGTTCCTTGAATCTTGTTACAATCATACATTTTGTTTGGCCAACATACTTTAAATTACAATCCTGAAATTATTTTATTATTACATAAGCCATGCAAACATGCATTTTTATAGCATTCATTTTGTTTCAGATATAGCAAAAAGCATATTTAATTACGAAATATCTTTGGCGAGGCGACCAAAATATTATGACTTGTACATGTACAGGTTAAAACACTTAATAAAAATCACACTGGGGTAAGTTCTATCTTGAATATTAATAGAACAAAAATTAAAATTATGTTGTTTCAGATTTCGGTCTTTAGGATGTGCAGTGTTGGGGTTATGTTATGTTGCTGATGGACGCCTAGACGCTTATCAATGCGACGGACTATATCCGTGGGATGCTGCAGCGGGGGTGTTAATTGTAAGGGAGGCTGGAGGATACGTATGTGATTCGAGAGGTGAGGGAAATATTGTGATAAGCTTCGTTTGTCTATCTAGTGTCAACGAGATCGCTTTCCGGCCGCTATTCCTATATTACTTTGACATCCACTCAAAATTTTTTTTTCTTGAAATAGGTTTAGAATGTCGTGAAATGTCGAGATTTGAAATTTGAGCGAAAAAAAAAATGTTCTGCCTGTCTGTCGATCTGTCTGTAACTTTTTCTGTCCGCACGTTTTCTCCGGAACGAAGATATTGACTTGAAATTTTGTACACGTATATATTATAACGAGATCTGGAACTGGTATGTTTTTTGAAGATATCCGGTGAAGGGTTGGGCGGTAAGAGTACAGAAACTTGAAATTTGATGTGTGTACTACAAGCCAATGCCTCAAAATTTTTTATAATATTTTTCACCCCCCCCCCCACTCCAGTACTAAAGGGGTTCATAAAATAAAATTGAGATATTCACTTGAAATTTGGTACATGTATATATTATAATGACATCAGGAACTAGATTATATTTTGGGACCATTCTGATGAAGGGTTGGGGGAGAAATATAGGAGGAAATAAGTCAAGCAAGCTGGTACTAGAAGCCAAGGCCTCAGATTTTTAAAAAATATTTTTTAACTCCCCGCCACCCCACCTCTACTCCATTATTGAAGGGGTTGGTAAAATAAAATTGAGATATTCACTTGATATTTGGTACACGTATGTATTATAACGACATCTGGAACCAGATTATATTTTGAGATGATTCCGTTGAAGGGTTCAGGGTTAAATAGGGGAAAATAGGTAAAGCAAGTTGGTAAGAGTACAGTAACTTCAAATTCGGTGTGTGTACTAGAAGCCAAAGCCTCAGATTTTTTTATAATATTTTTAACCCCCCACCACCCCTACTCCATTATTAAAGGGGCTAATAAAATAAAATTGAGATATTCATTTGAAATTTGGTACACGTATGTATCATAACAACATTTGGAACTAGATTATATTTTGAGATGATTCCATTGAAGAGTTGGGGGGTTAAATAGGGGTAGATAGGGGAAAATAAGTAAAGCAAGCTGGTAAAAGTACAGAAATTTGGGATTTGGTGCATATACTAGAAACCAAGGCTTCAGATTTCTTTCTAATATTTTTCAAACCCCATCACCTCCGCTCACTAGAGTGCAAATCTAGTCAAGATGTTTCTGTCTGTCAAGAAGCATATTGGATATATTTTCAGATTTTGAATACAACAGTGTAATTGCGAAGGAAAACGTGGATGATGATCGTGTTGTGATGAGCGTTAGATTCGTATTTAAAAATTATATTTAGTTGTAATGTGAAGCCTATTTACTTTCATTTAAGAACTTCGGAATTGTTTTGACAAAAGTTATTTGATCAACTTTGGATCAGTCTGTAACCCAAATTAACAACAAAAAGATAGATTATTTATGGACATTAAAACAATTTCAGGAAAACTGAGAATTAGCTGTAAAAATTTCAAGTGAAGTAAGAAATCTCTAAAGTTCTGTCGTATGCAAAGTGATCACTAAATTCCAAAAACACAAAAATATATCTAGGGTGTTTTTAAAAAAATTAAAAGTTAGGATTAATTGCATTGGAACCGGAAGTCACAGAAGCTTGGCAGATATATAAAAAAAGGCGTTTTGGTAACATGTGGCGTGCCTGATTTGGTCTCGATTTATAAAAAAATAAAGAAATTACGGCCGGAAAGTGATATCGTTGACACCCAGAGTATACTTATCTGTACAGAGGGTTTCAAACTTCTATAGCACGTAATATTTATCAAAATAAGCCAAAAAGTTGTTATGAACACCTCGCTATTAAAATCATGGGCGTTCCCTTTGAGGGGAAGTGTATTTATTTTCACCTGTTGCTTTTTTTGTTCAATATTATTTTAATTCATGCCATAAATTAGAATTTTTGCACATCTTACATAAAAAAGGCCCTCATTGTTTAAACCGATATCGGCGATATATCTCGTTCATAGGGCAGGCACGTTCTTATATGGGGCCAACCATTAATTATGTCATACTTTGAGAGGGGAGGAGGAGGCCCATAAAGTGTGAGAGAGCGTAACAAGAGGGGAAGGAGGGGGGTCAAACTTTGTGACGTCACATTATTTAAAAAATGGAAACAATTCTCCATTATTGGAAGTACCTATAATAAAATTGTTCCAAATTTATTTTCACTTATATTTTTCTTGTTTGGGAAATACAACAGCTTAAAGTAAAGACAGAAAATACTTGATTGTTTATTTTTTTGTTAATTACTTTTATAATAAATCAATCAAGAATTTTTTTGTCAAATAAAACGTATATGAAAACTATCAATGAAAGTCACTAAAAAGCATTGTTTTGTTTTGTTCGGATGATTTATTTTATTTGATATTAGAAGAGATTTTAAGAATAAAAATTTTATTATAACGATGTTCTAATTGAATGGAATTCAAAAAAATACAAAAATCAGAAAATTCTACCTCAAAATTTAATGCTGTAAAATATGTGACCTCACAACAGGGGGGAGGGGCTGTCTCGAATGCGACAGCCTGTGACATATAGGGGGATAGGGGGAGGAAGGGGTAGAAAAACCATATTTGCGTGACGTAAGGGGGGGGGCAAGAATCGGTAAAATCAATTAAAAATATATTATTTTCTAAAGCGGCTCTTAAAAATAGATAAATAGTTATATCTACTGTATGTGTATAGGCTATAGACCTTACTATATCGAAATGTTACTCTGAGTTATATCGCACCATTTATTACTATTTTTTTTTTAACTAAAAATATTCAATTTATTCTTTCACAGGTAATAACTTACAGTGACATATTTATTTCAACAAAAATACAATTAAGACTGAAATAAGTATCTTCACTCTACAAAATTCATAAGACGTCTGAATATAAATTATATCTCTCTATATCATCCACGTTATTACAAACAAAATAATAAGTTCTAAGTACTGTGAGATTTTTATAGAGGTCCTGTCTAAAAATAATATATAATTTCAAACACACATAATTAATTTCGTATTCTAACCAGTGGCACAATCAGTGGCAACAAAACTTGTATTACATTTAACACTATGACCTCATTAAAAAGAAAGTTTGCCTTTCACTAAACACTTTCTAATATTACGATAACCAGGCCATAGAGAAAAAAATATTTAATTTAAAATCAGGTAGGTAGTTATAATTTTGAAGTGTTAAAAATGCAGTTAGCATTAGTTTCTATAACGACAGAAAATATTTTGAGATAATAATATGCAAAAGGTTTCCTCATAATAAAACGCAGCACTTCCAACCTTATCAAGGAAGGAATCTGTGATGTCTATATCCAATTGTGGTAGTCATTCTTAATCCGTCATTTTGAATTTTTTATTTTTACATCATATTCCAAATCTGCTACTCAAGAAATAGTTAATCACCAAGTAGCTTGTTGAAAAAACTACAGTTGGACCAGAACAAACGATTCTCTATTGTTTGTAATAAAAAATGTATTAATCGAAAACTTTCGGAGTTTTTCGTTAAAATCACTGGTGCATTCGTTAAAACGAGTATATCGGTAATCAGGGCCGTCGAGAGAAAATCGGGGCCCGGGGGTAGTAACATACGACTCCCACCAATCTTTAATGTAAATTTCGAAGAGTGAGGGGTGGCATTCAATAAATAAACTATTTATATCTACAAAAATTTCGAACAAAGGGGGGGGGGGGAGTATTCCCTAGAATGGAATATTTTTTTCGATCGGGGGGTTTCATTCCTTAAACTTAAATATTTATCTCGATCGACGTTTTGAAAACTGAAAACGGGAGTAATATTTCTCAAAATTGAATAAATATCTATCTCCATCGAAATTTTGAAGAGGGGCGGAGGGTGATATTCCTTACGTTTCAATATTTATCTCCATCGAAATTTTAAAGAGCGGGGGGTGATATTCCTTAACATTAAATATCTGTCACAAGACAGAAATTTTAAAAAGCGAGCGTTAAGATATTCCTTTACCTAGCAATTTCTTATTTATCTCATTATGTACAATACGAGTTATTTAGGACTCATTATTATTACTAATCATTTAAAGGCATACCTCTCTCGTTTTACCTAATGCAAATACTAATCTTCAACTTCAGGTGAAACCCGAGCCCCCTCAAAACGACCGGGCCCTTCAAAAACAGCAGAGCCAGTGGGGAACCCCCCCCCCCCCTTACATTTGTTTCCAATTTTTGCTTGTATCGATTTTTTTATATTCATGTAATATTTGGCTTGTCATTTCTGTACTACCAATTATAGTACAGGCAATGAAGGCAAAATTTTGTAAAAACCTCGCAAAAATTAATAAAAGGATCATCTTCGGGATTTAAGTAGGTAATAACCTGTAGAATGGAATAATGCATTCTTTGCACTTCCAAGTTCCGGGAAAATTCAAAAAAATTTGGAAAAACTTTTTGATTTTCGGTTTTTTTGCTCTAGCGGCTAAAATAATGAAAATTACAGAAAAGAGTTTTTAACAGAATTTGTAGCTCGTCTCTTTCTCTACAAAAAAGGTCTTTACAAATTTTTGTCTTACTTAAGCCGTTTAGGAGATTAATCCAGTTTTCCACTCATAGTTTTGAGCCGGTCCAAAATGCGCGGAAAATGAGAATTCTCTGGAGGTTCGTACGTCCGGACACATCTATCGATAATTCTTGCTATTCAGAGCCGCTAAAAAACGAAAACAACATAAAATGTAGAGAAAAGTCTCAGCTTTAATGTGGAACTAATCACAAAATTCATACAAATTTTTATCTTAGAGAAAAAATTGTTGGAAGATGGCTTGGTATACTTTATACAGTTGATTTATTCATATCTTTGAGTTTTATGCATCCTGCCTATTTCTCCCGTAACAATGGGTACTTTCTCACTGCATGTACTCGATTTCAGGCACTTTAATCTGTATTTAATGAAAATTTCATTGAAGAATGTTAAAAAACAAATAAATTGTATATGTTTTACTGTATAATGGTGCATTTTCTGAACGTGTATGAATAATTTAGACAAATTGAAAAAGTACTGCACGCATTTACAAAACTCTAAACTCATTCGAGAGAATATGTTTTATTGTACTTATAATCCAAAAATTAAGACTATGCTATTATTATTAATTAAAATATAGCGAATTGAACTCCAAAATTTGGAGGTGATTGATCGATGAGAGATATACCCTCTACTTTGATCACAAGGCATATCTTTCCAACAAAAGTAATTGCAATAAAATGTTAATTGGATTAGTATGTCATTATATAAGAATATATAAGCAAAATGAATTATAATTCCAACGACTCCCGCCAAAGATATGAATAAATCTGTGGATCAACTGTACAAAGTTTACTAAGCCATCTTCTGACACTTTTTCTCTATGATAAATTTTTATATAAATTTTGTGATTAGTTCCACATTATTGCTGAGTCTTTTCTCTACATTTTATGTTATTTTAATTTTTTTAGGGGCTCTTGAATAGTAAGAATTATTGATCGATGAGCCTGGTCGTACGAAACTCTCGGAGAATTCTCATTTTTCGCGCATTTCGAAGCGGCTTAAAACTATAAGTGGAAAACTCGATTTATCTTCTAAACGGCTTAAGTAAGACAAAAATTGTAAATACCTTTTCTGTAGAGAGACGAGCAACAACTTTTGTTGGAAACCTTTTTCTCTATTTTCATTATTTTGGCCGCTAGAGCAAAAAAACCGAAATTAAAAAAGTTTTTCCAAATTTTTTAAAATTTTCCCGGAACTTGGAAGTGCAAAGAATGCATCATCTCATTGTCCAGGTTATTACCTACTTAAATCCCAGAGATGATCCTTTTATTAATTTTTGTTACCCTAAATGGCTAATTTTCCTGTACTATTATATAATAATATATTGTCTTTTTAGGTAAAGAATTCAATTTGATGGATCCAAACTTCTTGGCCACAGCCACTAATACTCTGTCGGACCAATTCATGGCAATTGAGAGGAAAGCAGATGAAGAGAGACTTAACGCGAGAAATTCAAAATTAGAATTTGTGCCCTAATTATTAAGTTAAACTGAGCAATTAATGTAGTATAATATGTACTTAATTAAGATTAGCTTGAAGTATATGTATTATATTAATATCAAACAATGTTTAATTATTATTTCTAATTCAATATCCATTGTAAACTTTATTTATTATTTATGTCGCTCTTGTAAATATCTAAGAAATAAAACTTTAAAAGATTTAAATAAATCAAAATTTTCAAACACTATGATCAAATGGTAAGTACTTGTACTGGAAATGGTGATATGGCAACAAAACCTAATATTGTTAATAACAGTAATAATAATTGTTATTGTTGATGCACTGATAGAGATATAAACTTCTTTGGCTCTATGTCTTAGTATCATAGGATATAAACATATATAACCACAGATATAGAGAGTACTACTGACGAAGTTCATTTTTGGTTTTGTGAGGTTCAGCCCTTTATAGTGCAGTAAAAAAGACCAAAAAAATTATTTCGTACCTTCTGAGGTATCACACCAGTAGTATATATCTGAGTTTTGGACTTTCAAAGCCTATTGCGTTTGTTATTATATACCATTTAGTTTTTAGAATGGCGTTTTTTAAGGTAAAAAGGTGAATATCTCCGGTTCTAAAGGTCCGATCGGGACAAACAAAGAACAAAAATCTTCGTAAAAAAATTCCAATAAATCTGCGTGGTTTTGGGTCATTTGAGTGCGTACATAACATACAAAATTGAATCAACTGAATAAAAAGCGTATTTTGTTCATTTTAACGCTCAGGGACGTTAAGAGCTCCATTTGGTTTCAAACTTTCAGAAAATATACCTTTTTTTGAAAACAAAACGCCCTGAAATTTTGGTGCCTAAATATTGCACTCTGTTGACACAAATGAATTTGTTATCTAAATTTTAAATTGCCCGCCATTTTATATAATTAAGTTCAAAATGGATAATTTTTTTTCAAAATGTAGATGTCGATGTCAGTATTAAATTAACATTTAAAAAAAAAGTAATTTTGGCCACTTTTTTGGCATTTATTTATAAACCAAATAGCAAATGGATTTTTTCGGCCATTTTGAAAAATTTTTATCAGAAAAGAAAGATAATTGCGAGAACTTTAATTTAAAGAAAAGAAAGTTAATTTTCGTCCATTTGAACTCGCTGGGGACAAACAAAAACAAAAATCTTCGTAATTAAAATTCCATGAAATCAGCCTGGTTTTCGGGCATTTGAGTACATAATATACAAAATTGAATAAACTGGCTAAAGCGCTTTTTTTCCATTTTAACACTCAGGGACGTTAAGAGTCCCGATCGGCTTCAAACTATCTGAAAATATACCTTTTCTTGAAAACAAAACACCCTGAAATTTTGATGCCTCTGTGGACATGAATGAATTTGTTATTATATACAATTTGAATTGCCCGTCATTTTATGCTATTAAGCTAAAAATGATCTTTTTTTTCAAAATGTAGATTTCGATGCCAGCTTTCCGTTGACATTAAACATTTTCTCCTTTTTGGCATTTATTTATAAACTAAATGAATATTTTCGGCCATTTTGAAAACATTTTTGAGAAAATTTTATCAGAAAAGAAACAGAATTGAGAGAACTTTAATAAAGAAAGGTAATTTTCGTCTATCCAAAATGGCCGAAAAAATCCAGGGCAACTCAAATTTTACATAACAAATTAACTTGTGTCCACAGGGTTCAATATTTGGGCACCAAAATTTCAGGTTGTTTATTTCTAACAAAAGACTTTTTGGACTATACCTGGGTGTTAAAATGAAAAAAAAAACATTGAGAATAGTAATCGGAAGTTATTATTACAAAGAAAATCTGATAACTTTTGGTCAAAAAAATATACAGAGTGCTCATCCAACAGCAAAAATGCAATACTAAACATTCAGACCATGAAGAGTCCCGAAAAAAAAAAAGCTTGGACGAGTTTCACGGATGTTTGCGAAAATTTCTTTGGGAACAACATTTTCCCCGACTACAGGAAAAAGTTAGGGATATGATGAAAAACTTTCAGAATCAGAAATGCCTCATGAATCTAAAACTCCATTTCCTTGAATCACATATCGACCAGTTCCCGAAAAATCTTGGTGATTACAGCGAGGAACACGGTGAACGTTTTCACCAGGATATCAAGGTCGGTGGGATGAGCACTTGATGGCGGATTATTGCTGGAATCTGAAGCGAGACATTCCCCCAAGAGCGAAGAGAAAGGGGCCCCCTTGCGACGATATTTTGAAGATAAAAGACAAAGATACCACAAAAAAGGAAATACCTAGACTAGTTAATGCTCGGAAGAGTTCCAACATCAGTTGTCCCATAAATCAGTGAGGAATCGAATCGAAAATATTCTGGAGGGTAAACAAACGAATACCAAACGGCTCTGGAAGATTGGGTCTCACAATGTATTCACTAACCGAAAAAAAACTGGACTTCCATTCTGGAATTGGCTCCCTTGTCCATTTCGATTTTCTTCCCCCCGAGCTTCCCCCTTACTTTATGGTTCCACATTCGGTTCACACGTTCTCACCCCTTCTGAGTGACATACCACGATGTATTCACCCTTCCCATAAAAATATGCTCCATGGTATAAAATTGAGATATTCAATCGCTTTGGGGGTTTCGAGAATGATTGCTGAGTGTACGAAGATGAGTGAATGACCTTGTCCGTGATCTCTACCAACTTCTCAGTGCTAAGGAGTCTACCAACTCTGTTTCTCTGGTCACCGGTATCAAAAGGCACGGACTTAGGAAAATCCCCCCACGGGACGAGCCGGCCCTGAAAAATTGACACGATAGATAAATTTTTCGTCTTCGGATTCGTAATCAGCGTTAAAAATTTTGTCGTTTCCATACCCTCGTGCTCGCTGCACAGAACTTCTTTTTTGTGGGGCTGTGTAATTAATTCATTCTTGCCACTTACTAGAACACGCTAATTTTTAACACGCTTCTATTAGCTTGACCTGTAACATTGTAATGGAATTTTTCAACTCACTTTTCACCCACTTCCAGATGCCGTATTTACTTGAAATTTGGCATGTGTATATGGTTCACATAACAATACATTTTAATATATTTTTATAGAAAAATCCAAAATGGCGTTTGAAAGATGGCGGACAGTCTGTTGTCATTTAATATTTGATTTTACAAAAAATTGGTTTGACGTCGCGTCGCAGATCACAAACATGTGATCAAAACTCAGAAATAAGAAATGGCGGCGTCAATGTGGCAAATAGGTCTTCATCATTTATAGTCTGATTCAACTAAATATCGGTATCTGGGGATTTTCGAGGTCGCAGATTATAAATATTTAGTCGAGATTCAATAATTCAAAATGGTGGCTTCAGGATGACGAAAATGTTGTGTCATTTATAGGGAAGGTATTTCATCGAACAAACACACTATTCTAATTGGACCTAAATTAAAAAGAAGAAAATAAATAATTTAAACAAATTTAAAAAACACGCATTCAAACAAAACGAAACTATTAAAAATGCACTAAAAAGAACAAAATGTTAAGAATAACAATAATTCTGTTAATAAACGTAAAACCGTGGGGCACTCAAAATACCTGGAGAAACAAACAACTTTACTCATCCGGCGGCGCAGTGTGGCTTTTACATGTTTAGGTTAAAATTCGACTCCTCCTTTATAATTAAACCAAAATCAATCTATTTGGGCTCAAAATTGTCGCAATATTGAGCACTACAATGAAGAACTGCGAACATAGCAATCCAGCTTATTTTTGAAAAATGACAGCTGTCAAAATCCTTTAAAAATTGACCAAAAAATAGCCGCAGTTCATAGCCTTTTGACCTTTTCCTTTTTTGATGGTACTTATTATCGCTGATAACGAATCTGATGTCCAACTAGGGAGAATTCAAAATGACGGACCGGAAGTAGTATATTTTTCAGGAAATACTCGTATTTTTCATACTTTCAGTCCAAAAAAGTAAAAATACGAGGCATTCCGGAGAAATTGGCTGTTCTTCCGGTCAGCTATCTTGAATTTGGTAAATTGGACCTCTGATTCGTGATCAGGGATCTCAAAAACCCCCGGGTACTCATTAGCAGCCCAAAAACGAAAAAAATATGAGTTCTTCCTGATAAATTGACTCTACTTCCGGTCCGTCATTTTGAATTTACTAAATTAGACCTCGGATTCGCAATCAGCGACCTCGAAAACCCCCCGAGTGCAGATTTTCAAGACCAAGATATCCATTCTCATTTTCTTTGGAAATTGGACTTCAGATTCATGATCAGCGACCCCAAAAACCGATTGACCATTTTCGTCTAATTCTATGGCATATTGTACCATACCTAACTTTTCAATTAATTTAATTGAATTTGCCATTAATATTGGTCAATTATTGGAAAAAAAAAGAAAGCAAACATTTCCGCCAAAAAATAAAAGGTACCTACTGTTTTTTCTAAATGTCTTTCTGAAAACTCTTTGTAACAAAAATGAAGTCAATTGACCCTGTACTTTTTATTATTTTCCAGATTTTTTATGGTAAAATGAGGCGACTATATATAGGGTTTTCACATTTTCTGCAGGCTTTTGACAGCTGTCATATGTCAAAAATAAGCTGGATTGCAATTTTCGCAGTTCTTCATTAAAGTGCTCACTATTACGAAAATGTTGAGCCCAAATAGAGTGATTTGAGTTGAATTATAAAGGAAGAATCGAATTTTGACCTAAACAAGTCGTAAGAGCCACACTGTGCGGTGCCCCACGCTTACGTTTATTAACATAATTGTTGTTATTATTAACATTTTTTCTTTCTTTTAGTGCACTTTTTGACAGGTTCAGTTTGTTTTTAAAAGCGTATTTCTTAATTGTTAAAAATTATTTATTTTGAAAAAATACAATACAACCGCTACAACATATTTCTAACAATTTTAAGTGAATCATAAATTTCCCTCCAACTGGTTAGTCGGGTTAATTGACAAGCAAACAAATCTCGCAATCTCTGGCCCCGCGGATTCCCTTAGCCTCCGGGGGCCTTGGTTACATAATCAATGTAGAATCATATCCATAAAAAATACGACTTTAATTTTGTGGAACATCAGATCACAATAGATATTTCAACACACATACCTGCCTTTGCTGTGGATGACCCATAGGCATAGGAGGATGTCCTGAATATGGTGGAGGTCCTGATAGTTGCATGTTCGCGTGAGGTTGACCCCCTGGTGACAAATCCGGGTGTCCTTGAGGCCCTGGATGTCCTTGAGATCCTGGATGTCCTTGCGTGGGACCTCCAGGATGCCCTTGTCCCCCAGGATGGTGTGGAGGAGGAGGTGGTCCTCCATGGTGAGGACCAGGTGGGTGACCTTGAGGTGGTGGTCCCCCTTGCATCATTTGCATTGGGGGCCCGCCGGGGTGTTGCTGGGGGCCTCCCACGTGCGGAGGATGACTTGGGTGACCCTGCGGCGGAGGAGGATGATTTGAGTGGGGAGGACCCCCAGGGTGTAACTGAGGATGAGGGGGTAGGCCAGGGTGGGATTGAGGAGGCATACCTGGATGATTTTGAAGACCATGTTGGGGCATACCAGGATGGGGCTGTGGAGGCAAATGGGGTGGCAAAGGACTCATATGGTGAGGATGGTTGGGACTTGGCATTGATGTAGGAGGCATTGGGCCCATGTTGGGATGGCCGGGGGAAGGGAGAGGCGGCATGCAATGAGGAGGACCATTCATATGACTCATTTGTGGTTGATAGGGACTGTGAGGAGAATGAGATGGTGCAGGGCTTTGACTAGGTGGACCCATCGGACTTGGAGCTTGAGGAGGAGGCATTGGACTGTTTTGCGGAGATGGGCTTGCCATAATTCTCTGAAAACAAAAGGAGTAGTAAACAGTGTAATAAATGGAACCATTTTCAATTTTTTACAAGGCAGTTCTATATTTTAGAGCAATGTCCTTAGGATCACGGCACTGTAAGTGATAAAGACCAGTTGTAGGAACATAATTCGGGTAAGGTTCAAGTGAACTTCGTTTAAAATTTAAGGATATCATTGTTTTAATAATTATAACCTGTTTAAATATTGAGTTTCTATCGTTTTGTCAGAGTTAAAAAAAAATTTTTTTGCCTGTATTTGAAATAATGTATCGTACAATTTTGAGAAATAAAAATGTTTAGCCTTAGCTGGAAAGTGAAGCAAGGGGGGTGGGGGGGGGGATCATGCCCATTTTCGCTATCTGAGATAAGGGTAAAACTCCGCCTAAGCTACGTGGGAAAAGAAGAAAGACTTTCGACCCAGCTGCGTGTTGGAACGAACCTCCATGGATGCCCGGAATTGGCAGCAATGCCCCCCTTACGCTGGCAAATCAAACAATTAATATTTAAAATAATTATAAAAAATCACACGAAATCATTCCATACAACAAATATTCTGAAAAGCTTCTAAACTATTTTTAATATTTGCAATTTTAGTTGTACCTATATATACAGGGTGTCCCGAAATTACCGCATTCCCCTACAAGTCTTATTTCTATATGCAAAAAACCGCTATCTACGGAACCACTACTTCCACATCCATATTTCCCACGGAAGTCTCCTTAAAAGAAAACATATTCAATACCTCTTGGACCGGCCGACCGACCAAGGTTTAATTGGAGTGGGGGTGGTAATGGGAGAGACCAATGCCAAAAATAAATGTTTGAGAACTTTCGTTCTCCTACACACCAAATCACAATTTTATTTTGTTAACCCCTTTAATAATGGTGAGGTGGGAGGTGAAAGATGTAATAGACATATGAGGAATTCGTTCCCTAGTATATATACTAAACCAAATCCCAATCCCCTTATTAAAAAAATAGTGGTGTAATATGTGCCGCCATTTTCCAGCACATAACCTGTATAACCAACCCAACTAAAAGCACCAATTAATGCCAAATGATAGAGATTTATAAATATAAATATGACATTACTTAATCTTTGATTGGGAAATAAAATCTAAAATGAGCTAATTTGATATAGGTACCTATAACAAATTATATCCAGTTTGTGACGCTACTGGCTACGTGTAATGTGACGCCACTGAGTTTACGTCACAAGTAGGTACAAATAATTAATAAACGATAAACGTGATGATGATAACGATAAAGTAAAGCAGCATTCATTGTTAAATTCTATGAAGCAGCGAATATTTCCAAGCTGATAGTGGAATAATTTAAATAGATATTCATTTCGGTTGTTATAACCATCTTTTATATTTATATTATGACCGCTGACCGGATGGCAAACAAAGGAATACCGCGTTCGCAACCATAATAAAATCAATCCATAACCATTCTCATTGTATGATTTGTAAACCTGTCTTAGGTCTTGTGTGCCAACAAATTAAGAAAATCTTATGTTTCTATCTTGTTTCTTTCGGCGATGACGTGCAATCGGCCGTCATTCGACCAATCTTTGTGATCTATGACCGCTCTCAATCTCATTGGTAAAAAAATCAACCGCCGTTTCAGTCAAGTGTTTGAAGGTTACGGTTGTTGTCTAACGAAAGCCGGTTGCTTTTAAAAATAAATAAGGTGAGTTGATGGAGTTATGTATTTTTCGTTACGTTGCAACGGAATACTTCATTCACGGAATATCATTATGTATGGCAAATTATTTGACAAGTGACCTTAGAATAACTAATAAGTTAACAAATACAATATAAGCATAGCCTTACTTACATTGCAATGTTATTGTATAATATTGTTGTCCAGTCGTAAAGATTATTAGTTTTTACTGTAGTGTATGTTTAATTTAACATCATAAATGTTTTATATATTTTTTTTCACTTAAATTAGAAAACACAACACTCGCCATTTTCTACTGGAGCCGTAATAATTTGTTTTCTTGTTTTGATTTTTCTGTCTCTTTTTAGACAGTTTCACTCATATAAGAAGAATAGAGAACGGATAAATTCCACTGAGGCGCCTGCTTTTAAATAATAAAGCGCCATATTTAAAATGTCAGATGTAAAAATGAACATGTTTTCATTCGTTTCAAATTGTCTGTTGACGTTTAACTACCCTTTAGCGCACAGCATGAACTATGAGGAACTTGCAGAAGTATTCAAGACTTCAAATAGATGCTTTTTAATATCATGGATGTTAAAGTTACTGGATAGTGCTTATGAGGAAGCTTTGGAAAATTCAGAGAATGATAAAGATCTCTTAGGTAATTTTGTATATGAACTAGGTTTCTGTACACAGAAGGAAAAGTTGCCCTTTATGACGGGAGATTTGCCTGTGAGCCAACAAGTAAGTAAAAAATGCAATATGCTAAATCAAAATAAACGCACACCAGCAAATTTAAATAAGGAACCGAGATATTGGCATGTTCTCTACATAGGTAATTTCTTTTTCTCCTCAGATTTTAAGATCTATAACCAGACTTTCTTACTACAATTTTTGTTTATTTTATAAATTTTTATCAAGCTCGAGTGAATATCAAACAGGATGTCAACATGTAAAGATCTGTTAGAGTTGTTGGATTAAATTTGAAACATGTATATATATTCTCTACTAAAAGTTCGTTGTGTTCTCGTAAGTAATTGTTTAAATTTGCTTTTGTTAACTATCGTTACCTCAATTGTGAGACAGTCCATAATATGGATGATTTTTAGAACCAATGGTCGATCATCTTACAGTGACGTTATTGATATGTTTGGTAAATCAAAATCGACCATCCATCATAATGTCGCATGTTAGGAACAAATTATAGATTATGTGAGAAGGCACAAAACGTCCAACCACGGCTGTAGATGATCGATTTATAAAGTTGCATACACTTAGGCAACGAATGATAGTTCAAACAAGAAGCAAACCAGAAGAAGTTTTACACAGAACCAGAATAAGTGAGCGTGCAGTTATAATAAGACTCAAATATGTAGGTTTGAAGTAGTTTAGATCAAAAAAAGCTCCAAAATCCCAGAGTCGTAATTGAGAAACGTGGCTTGTTTCTGTCAAGTTTTCTTTACAGATGAGAGCCGTTTCTGCATTAATTCGATTAATCGTAAGGAAAGAGTGTGTCGACGTCCAGAAGAACAAAATGAACAATTCAGTTTTACTTCTACTGTCTTTTTCAGTGGAGACTCAGTTACGGTTTGGGGTGGTATATGATTAGGGGCACACACAGAGTTGGTGGCGTTTGATGGCAGCAGTTTAACTGCAGAAAAGGCACATAGAGGATGGTCAGCAAGATCAAGTGGTGCTTTTTGCTCCACATATCGGAGAACATTTTCTATTAATTCAAAACAATACTCATCTGCACATTGTTCGTCGTGTAACTAACTTTTTAAACCGAATGGAAATAGCCAACAATGATGTAGCCTGCATGTTCCCCGGACTTGAATACAATTGAACATGTATTGTACATACTAGGCAGACAACTTGGGTTAAAACACAGAAGACGTGGGAGCTGCTCTAGTTGAAATACAGGAGAATTGGTCTCGTCATGTTCAATAATGTCATTATAAGTATGGAAAGAAGAATAACTGCAGTCATATAAGAGAGCTCATGGGGGGACATACATTATTGAAAAGATACTTAATCCATGTAATTTTGCTTGATTATTAAATGTTTAAGACTAGCTTGAGAGTACATTTCTTGTAAAAATGCTATTCTTTGTATTATATTTTTTAAACAGGATTCAAAATGGCATGACACTTTACAAAATGAACATGAATTAGCTAGCTCCTTTTAGTAGATATCGTCCAAAGTTATGAGAAAGTAGAACCCATATAACCAAGCGATATAGGTTTCTGTGAACTATGTAGATTAGGCTATATTCTATAAAGATTCATCGATAAAGATTTCAACTATATAGCATATTTATAGTACAACTAAATATTTCCTCTTCAGATATATTCTCTGTTTAATCTGTACAGCGATTATAAAGCATCTGTATATATTTTCCCTGTACAGAATACGCGATTTGCATTTATAGCACATATAAAGTATCTTTATATTATCGATAACTCGTCAATATAGGTCCTGTAAAGGTCTCTGATAAAAACATTACTATTATGGAAAATGTATTATAATTAACTTTATTAAGTATATCTGTCACCTATACAAATGGCTATAGATATTCTATACTAAATAGCTATCAAGTCTTCACGTAATCGATACTGATATTTTCTCATTTATCGGACATCTTGAGTAACATTAAATTATAGACGAGATAACGCAACTGTATAGATTCTGTTCAGCTTTCTATACATCAGAATTTATTTTAAAACTTGCTTTGTCAGTACAGAACTGACACACGTGACTGTTAAATGTGAGATTATGAGTTCTACGATTTATTATTCTACGTGCAAAGTAGTGAGTGGAAGAAAATAATATCCATTATCCATATGACGAGCGTTTACAGCTCTAGGTGTTTTGAGTAATGTTCTTACATCCAATGCTAGTTCAACATGATTCTCATTGTAGACCAGAATTCATAATAATTTAGAAATATGGGTTAATTCAATATTCCCGTTTATTGCCCATTTACGTCATTTATCGGAAAATGATTTCTGAGTCAGTACCTATGCTCATCAACTTCTTCAATGTTATCATTGGACGATGATCCCAATGTATCTACTGTATTACATACATTCTCATTACTTGAATTTTCCTCGGGAATTTCATTATCTGTAGAATAATCGGCAGTCATTACATTATTTATTTCTTGTGTATCTTGAACCAGTGTTTCTATAAAACAAATTTATTGAGAGCATGTATTAAATAGTCTATACCGTCTATTGTAATCATACTTTTAAATGTCTTAAGTCAGAGTTTCATATCCTCTAGCCGTTTCAGTTCACACTTCCGCTCAACGACATCAAGTTTTGTTTTAGCTTTCGACATTTCGTTAAATTTTAATTAAAATATAGTAACTATAAGTATCTCTACGTAAATATAAATATTGACTGACCTACAATGCTTACTGATCTCCACTTTTAAAAGAACTTTAAAAGAATACTGAATACTGAATGTAGTTCAAATTGCTTTTATACCATTGACGAGTTCATCCAGACCATTAATTAGCCTATATATTACATAAACTCTCCTTTTTATCGTTATTTGTATATTATATATTTGAAATTTTAAAACAATTTGTTAGTTTTATTATGTTGTATGTCTTATACTTTTACACTTGTACTTTTTTTGTCTTGTCTTATTTATTGTACTCAATAGCACAAAGGATGAATAAATTTTTGAATTTGAATTTTGAATGTTATATACAAAAAAGCATGAGTTCATCACAAGGCCAGGTAGCCGAGACAGTAAAGCCACCAACTGCACTAGTGGCGCTGGGATCCCACTATGCATTCAACAATATATTTGAAGGTTTCTATAAGTTTATCAGTATCTTAAAAATTATAAAGTAATGTAGGTATACCATAAATTCCTGAAAAAATACATACGGAACAAATACTTTTTTATTTGATTATTATTATTTTATTTGCAACATGTACTTAAATACGCTATAGGAACAATGATTACTTTTGATTTATACCCTGTATAGCAAATGTACTGTCGCTCTATATTGTGATAGTAATTCGATAAATTAAACTTTATTTAATCTAAGTCCAAAATATATACATATAGAGCATGGTGATAGTGAATCGATAAATGCCAACTTTAATATAGGCTGTCTTTATCGAGTAAAGATTTTAATATACACCCAATACGGGTTATATATAGTTTGGTTATATGGGAATAAGTAGAAGAAAATGCCATTTAATCTCCGTTCTTTTAAATTTACTGGTACATATGTAACTAACATATTTAATTACTTGTATGTTTCAGGTAAAAATTGTATCTAATATGTTCAATTTTATAATTGATATAAAAAAATATAATGATGAAAATAATAAAGATGCAGTTACCAATGATGAAATATTAGCTTTAAATAATACAAACTTAAATTTATTTCCAATGTATGGCGATATCAAGTTAGCAAGTACAGAAAAAGGTGTAAAATGGGCTGAACTTGACAAAGAAATAACTGAAATTCAAGGTGCGGTGTCAGAGGAAAAAGAAAATGGCCCAGAAGTTTTATTGGAACATAAGGAAGATATTCAACTATTTTTAAGAAAATTGAAAGAGGAACTTCCAAATATTAAATTTGTTCTAGAAAACATCTGTAAAAAGAAAGATACAAAGTCCAAAGATATTATTAAATTACAAAGAAATTCTGCTGAAATATTGAAGAAGTGTAGGGATAACTTACAAATAATTTCTCAGGTAAGTCTATATATCTAGCCAAAGATGTATACTTTGCAGTTGCACTTTTGGTAAATAATTTATCAGTAATTTCATTTTTGTTGTTTAACACTCGATTTATAAACTATAACATTATTTTTTATGTTCGACCTCCTCCTTCCCTTTTGATGTTAGTCATTCACAGAAATATATGATTTATTAGTAAAATTCCGAAATTTTTATAATACTGATAATTGATAAATTTTATGTATCTACTGTGATTCCGGGCTTATTTTTAAGTATTTCCTAATGATTTTGAAGCAATCGAAAGCTTGTTCTTTCTAGATTCAAATGTTATCAAACTATTCTCAAAATTGTTGTTAACAAATCCTGCAGAATTTGTTTAAACAAATCGTCCGAAAAGTATAGTGTAAATTTAAGTATTGAGAAATTTTTTAAACTATTACATATAGATGCATACTTCTATATGAAATATGCAAAAAAGTATGAAGCAGTTTTTAGTGTTGTAAAAGATACGATTATTTTTGCATGTCGTTGCGTTGTTCGCTGAATTGTACATGTATATCGCGCGTGCTCTAATCGGCCGAATTTAGTACCTGCTTAGACACTTAGGCGCAGTATATAAAACAAATTTCACGAATACCATATAAAGTAACTGTGTTTTTTGTTTTTTTAAGTATTATAGTAAAAAGTAAAATATTCGACGATCGCCAGCAAAAACTGAAACTATCTCAACTCCAGATGAAAGGTACAATCATTTTTATATTAGTTTAAATAGTCTGTTGTTTCCATTATTATTGCAGATTATCTTAATTACGACTTGTGCATAATATGCCAAACAACTTCTACAGAAACTGTTAAAAAATTAACAAAACAAGGATATCCTGCATTATCATGTGCAGCCAAAGTAAAATTTGATGACATCTCGCTTATATTGAAAACTGAAATAGTAAACGAAGAAACTATACAAGAAAATACTATAAGTCAGAAGAGAGCCTTGACATAAAGGCAAAATTAAATACCGTGCGGTCTCGGGGTGAATTTACAGTTACAGAAAATTGATAATAATTTCAACATTATCGAGACAAAATGAAATTTTGCGGAAAGCAATTCAGCGATTCATACATAAATGCATAGACATAATAGCGAATGATTTCAAATACCATTACAACTGCATTACCAGTTATTTAAACAAATAAAGATCCGCTAAAAAAGCATTGTAAAGGTTTTGTAAACACAATGTATCGTCAATAGTTACTGATCAGCCAGAGCATGCGTGATGTTCTTACATGAACATTGCATACACTTAATACAGTCTCGAAAAAAACGGAGCGCTGTAAAAAAATAATCATATTTTCTATAACGATAAGGCAATTAATATGCAGATATTTCTTTCACTAAAAGTTGCTCCATTCTTTTCTGCATATTTCGTATCATAGAAGTGTGCATTTAACTGTAATAGTTTTAATAATCACGCAATGCTGAAATCGCAATTTCTGATAATACAAATTTCGAGAATAACTTATCAACACCTGAATCTACAAAGAATAAACTTTCAATTGTTTTGAAAATCATTAAGAAATATTTAAAAATAAGCCCGTAAATGCAGTTTAAAGACAAAATTCGTAAATTTCGGATTTTTCTTTTTTGCGCTTTCTTGCAATCGCGAACATATTGGCGTCCTCTATATTTAGATGTGCATGGACATTCTAGACAATGTGCATATTTTTCCAAAACTATATCTTCGAGTGGTGGGTGAGACTTTTTAGGAGCGTCTCTTGAAAGGCTTGGTTCCCGACTATTATAAGCTTTTTTTTACATTGCCTGCACAGTAAAAATGTCACTTTTTAAACTTTACAGTAAACTCGAAAAGAAATATTAGGTTTATGGTATTTTCATTTATATTTATTTTATTTTAGTCAGTGTGTTTAATTCAAAGGTGGAGTTATAATTTAATTGGTAGATAAGAATGAATGAAATTTTGGCAATTATTCCTATGAGAAAACTAATTTATTTCATTGGAGACTGCAATAGCACTGTTAAAAATATAGTATACTAGAAGCCAGCATGCAGTTCCTGACACATTCGTATCAGCTAGAGACATGCTTAAAATGATATGAGAAGTTTTCTTAGTGGTGGAGATTTAATTTACCTATAAGTTAAAATAATTATTAAAAAAATAGCTTGACATGTACTAATCATGGCTTAGACATCTTGCAGTTTCAAAATGTCTGTCTCTGGATTTCCACTAACCGGCATGTATGCCTGCTTCTGGATCTCCTCTAACCGGAATGTATGCCGATTATATTTTTATAATAACTAAGTGGTAATTAATCGATAACAAGGAAATCAGCTTAATACTTGTTTGCCATGCCCAGCAAAGCTTAGAATATCTGAATATCTCTTGACCTCCACTAATCTGGATGTACAAGTACATCAATTGTATTTTTGTTTTCATTATCTCGTAAGTAATAGATAAAATAAAATATCCACATACAAATACTTGTTTTTATTACACATTCTGAAAGAATTTTATGAGGATGGTAATTATGCTAAAAAGTAAACGTTCCGGCTGTTCGTTCATGCATAAAAAAATTATTTAAGTCAAAAGTGCTTTCAAAAACAAGTTATGACATCACTCCACATATAGAATAGAATTTATTGGTGTATTTGACTTTACACAAGTCAAAAAGATACATAAAATTCAATAAAACATTACAAAAATATTTAAACATACTATATAATAATAAAATACATTTATAAAAGGAAAATATGTGCTTGTCTAATTAATCGTAATAAGGCAACGGATGTCAGTACATACAGAACTGGCAACTGCATAGAAAATGGACAATGTCTATATATATGTATCAAGTCAATTTAAAAAATACACTATGAGTGATTAAACTAACTACGTTTTCTGTATTTTCAGTGGGTCAAAGACCTTAACACCATTAAAAGTTTTATGAAAAATGAGTTAGATTCAGAATTAAATGAAGAGGAAGGCGAGAAAAATGGAAGTTATTTCGAAATGGTAAATATCTTGTATCAAGAAGTATTAAGTGTAATTAGACATGTTAGGTGTTTGTAAAATTATTTGTATATATGAGTTTTCTATTTGTGTCAATTAAAATGATTAATTAAAAAATGTTAACAAGTTAGCAGCTATGCGATTATAGTGTACTGATGTTGTTGAGGTACTTTGAACAAAGAAGGAAGCACACATATGTATTAGACCGTGATATTTTAGAAGTGCTGTAAAATACCTAGTAGTACGAAATATGGTTGACACAATATTTTAATAATCAAAATAAATAATATAATTTTTTAATTTCATAAGTTGGTTATTTTATTATTTAAAAAACTATTATTTACTTCTAATTTAGAAATTTGACACTCGACGAATTTGTAGATTTTCAATAACATATTACATTTGTAACATCATGCCTTTGATGCTCGTTCCATATGTTAGCATGATATCGACAAAAAACAATTAAATAATAATAAAATATCCTATTTGCAGCTCATCCTGCGATAGAAATAGTGATTATAAAGTTAATAAATTAATAAAAGGTAATAACAATTCCTACAAATTATATTCTGTACACTTTTATCGTAAAGTGAATAGTTTTGGTGCAACAGCCAAGTGAACTAAAGCATATTAATTTTATTTAGTATAAACACTTGCTATGGAATGCAAATCGTCCAAAAGAGCCAGAAGTACCTGACTAAATGGTCCAAATTTCCCTCCATATTATTTGCATTCTCTTGTATAGTTATAGACATTTTATAATATGCAGTGTACAATTACTACTATACGCGTCTGAAATTATGATTGCAACGCCTTTGCGGTTGACATCGGAACTAATTCCTATGTGACAGGTGTTTTGTTTACATTCAAATCTTTGTATTTTTGGTGATTTAGCTTGCTATAGAAAGGTATTTTATAAGTAAATTTCAATGAAAATATATGTATAGCAATTGATTTTATAATGTATTAAAGCGATATTTTAGGACTTGGGTGTATTTACCGTAATTCTTCAGCGTAAATGTAAATGTAAAGTAATATCTTTTACTAGGAAAAAAGGTTCCATCTTAGGGGGATATGCCATTAATGGAGTGTTAATAGAGAGGGTAACTGAAATCAGAGATTTAGGTGTAGTATTTAACAGATATTTTACCTTTAATGAACATGTCATGAACTTGGCTGCGGAATGTAGTAGAAAACTGAGTTTTATTCTTAGAGCCTGTAAAGACTTTACCTACAACACATGTATATTGCTCTTTAATTCATATATTCGCTCTAATATGGAATATTGCTCTGTAACATGGAATCCTAGAACTCTCTTCCACACTGAAGTATTGGAAAAAATACAAAAAAGGTTTGTTAGGTCGCTACATCTGAGACGATATGGAGCTTGGCCCTTCTTAGTATCATACCATAGCCAACTTCATGATTTTAATATAACCTCGTTGAGCAAGAGTCGTGAAATGGCTCAAATTTTGTTTATATTTAATATCTTACAATGTAATATTACTGTACCTGATATACTGTCTGCAATAAATTTTAATGTACCGGATGTTCATCTCAGACGTAGGGACAATCTTTTTAAAATTTGCAACCTCAAATCGCCACTGGAAAATTCTTTGTCAGCCCTATATAGGACCATTTGACATTGATATTTTTGATATTAGCAAGAGTAAACTACTTTCCTATCTGTGATACTATTTTGTGAAAAACCTTTCATGTCTTCGTGACCTTACTCAGGAAGCTTTATTATATTATTAATAAATTCACGAAAACACTGTACGTATTATGTTAGGTAAGGATATTGTTATTTCCTTTTTCATAATGGGATTTAATCCTAAGTGCTGAGAGTGCACAAAATCCTTCCCCCCAAAACTGTCATCCATCGCGTCACGCGGTGTTTGCCGGCTTCGGGAAACAAATAGAAGCTTAACTTTTTTTTTTTTTACCCAAGACGAACACTGAGGAACTAAACAATATTGATTCATATTGTTTTCAATTTTAATTGAATCCAATCCACAATAAAACAACGCAAAACAATTATGACACAAGCAAACAATGAAGTATTCACTTGTCATCTCACACAAAGTAGTTCGTAATCGGCGCCGTAGGTGGCGTATCGCTTATTTTGAATCGCCTATACCTGTACTAAAACTGCAAAATAATGTATGATTTTGTTTGGTGACTTTCAGACATGACAGTAATTTGAAATTTTGCAACTAGCTAGGGACTAACCTCTAATACTCAATAAAATAGCTTACAATTAATATTAGTACATTTCATAAAGAACTTCAGGGTACACATACATACCTGATAGGACAGATGAAGGAATAAAGGCGGTCGTGAACTCGTTTGAATGATTACACAGCCCCACAAAAAAATATGTTTTTGATCCGGATGACTGACCATGGTATTTCTATCTATTTTTCGACAGTGACTCTGAATCCGAGCTCAAAGAAATCGTATACCCCTTAAATTTTTATGCAGAGGCAAGAACATCTCTTCAATTTATGAACATAAGTATCATTAAGGAAAGAAGTATGCCAAGAGCTTCAGCGAGGGGCTAACAATTCTCCTGAAGGGGTTGATACACCTTCTGCACCCCTTCTATACCCTTCTGGACATCATAAAAGCTTCTAGCTTACAAGCTCTTGAGAATGCAAAGTAAATATGGTAGAGGGTGAATGCCGCTCCGGAACCAAGCCTCCAGAATGGAAGCTTCCCCCCGCGGATGAGGAACACAGGTGGAGGGAGATCTGGGAGAGCAAGTGTTCCTTGTTTTTACTGCAGAATGGCCGCAGTGCATTAACGAGAATCTCCTCCAATTAGCTTGGCCGCACCCTGCAAGAGGCGAAAACATCACACAAAACAACACTGGAAGAGATAGCCAAAGCTCTCATCGACTCTACTTTTAGGAAGAAGTAGATCTAATTGAATAATGAGACTATGTGGTAAAATAAGTTTAAGTTTTAGTGTAGTGAGTCTTCACAACTAATAAAGCAAAAACAATACATTTGGATACCTAGTTATATTACTCGTTATTGCTGAATGAGTTATAGGATGTAATTTAAATGATTGCTGTGTTGGGGCAATGATCTTAGCCAACGATGCCCTAATTATAATAAAAACAGTATTTGTGTAAAGTGAATGCAGTACTGGTTGCAGTGTGGGTCCACTGTTAATTTGAATCTAGGTCAATCATCTCTGACCCAGCAGATATATTTATCTTGCGTGGGGAATATTATAACATCTGCATACTGCAGTTTCTGGCTTATTTCCTGTCTTCATTCTGGACAAAAATCCTAATAACTATACTAACCCTTTCACTATGGCAATCTCATTCGATCCTGTCACTCGCAGGTATGGATTGTTTTACTGATGGTTGTGAACATATTCATCTAGAGGACTGTGAGCCTTTTCACTCATTTGTAATTACCTATTGTTTTTTTATGCACTACTCCTGAACGATGCCATTTTATTGGGGGTAGAAAGACAAACTAAAAGTCAAGACATTTTAATTTATTTGTATGTTTTGAATGTTGCACAATATCATATCAGGAGATTGGAAAGTGCTGTATTGCCACTTGAACATGAATATTGTTGGTGGAGGCATCAGCTGAAACCTGCCCCCATGCAAAAGTAACAAGACTATTTTTTGCTTGAAAAATATACACTTATTATTTTTATGACTGCAACAGAATTGGGAAAAGGACATTGTTTTTTCTTTTTACTTTATTATTTAATGTCTAGCAATTTCTTCTGGATGACACAGGACAAATTCTTTAGAAAATACGGACTTTCCATACACACACGGAGAGAGATTAATGTCCTTTAGCTGCAAATGTCAAGTTTCATTCTTCAGTCTATTTTTGATAACATTGTTACAGAAAACTATAATAATAATAATAATAATAATAATAATAATATTTTATTGGATAAACCAAATGGCCATCGACTGAAGTCCTTCAACCAGTATTACGAAAATATTATACATTGTATGCATTGTTTTAATGAAGTAATAATAATAGCGTAATAATTTAGGGATTTTGATGGGACTGACGAAAAGTAAGCTAGAAAGCTGACGTTTTCTTTCCAATTTTTTTTGTCTTTGATCGACCATTGGGTGTATTTAGTAAAAAGGTGAAGGTAAAGGCAGGCTGCTGCCATAATCGGAAGTGATAACGTTTGCTTGCGAGTGAGATTCAAATCACATAAAAATGCTTTGGTGTTTTCATTATATTAAAATGACACTTGTTTGTATATTATCGATGAATAAAGATAATAGAACCCATTAATGATTATAATAATAAAAAAGAGAAACTTCTCAGATCTAAAACCCATAATTATCGCCGTAAGAATAAGCAAAATGAAAATTGTATAATATTTAAATAACGGTCGCGTAAAAATAAGCGAAAGGACAATTTTCGAATAAAAAATATCTACTAAAATCTTTCTTTCCCGTACAATCAATGAATCTTACGAACTAAAAGAACTGTGCCTGAGGATCTGCCTGGAAGTCATTAAAATGAAAATTAGGCTGATAACTTTACATTCGACTATATTGAGATGATAGTCAATAAATAGTTTTCAAAATAAATCATAATTAATATTTCATACAAACACTTAAACTAACATTTTGAAAATCAAACCAGTTAGGTTTCTAAAAAAAATGTAAGATGCAATGAGATCTTCAAATTTTTGTATTTTTAATTTTTATGAATAAAAAGGTAAAGCAAATTGTGAAAGCATTATTTATTAAAAATACAAATTAGCTATTGATGACGTTTATTATTAGTTTGGTAAGCTCATAATCTTCATCAATAAGCTTCTCGATAACATCAAAATGGTCAACATTATTAATAAAAACAAAATCTGCTTTTATTCCCAACGCTAGAAGATGTTGCCTCATCTGTTTCCCCTGATCTAGAAAAGCAGGACTATCATGTTCACACACCACCACGTGAAAAACAGTCTCTCCTGCAGATAATTTCTTGTAAATTGGGCTGGCAGCTTTTGCAGATGTTTCATCCAGTTTAAGAGGGATATTAACCTCTGTTGTGACCAGTGGTACTAAATCATAAACTCCACATATGAGGAAAGCTGATTTAAATAAAATCTTTTCTTCATTCGGCAGTGAAGGTATAAAGTTTTCGAAAAGTTCAGCAACTAAATGAGCTCCTGCAGAGTGGCCTGATATATATAGACCTCTACAAAATAAAGAAAAACAGTTAAAGGGACGTGAATACATCAGAGTCTGTTAATCTCATACAGCTTTGCAAATTTTAGCTTTAATGAATGGAAGTGGTTTTTAATATACTGATAACTCCATAATGCTCGTTTTGTTAACAAAATTGTTACCATTTTAGAGGCAGTAATCGAAAATCCAGCCCTCTCCTGGACATTAAATATTAGTTTTAATTTTTATAATCTTTTATATATTTTGTTAAATTTGATTAAATGGATGTTTCAAGTTCCAAACATAAGATAATTTACTGGAAAACATATGATTTCTATTTTGTTATATGTGGTAATTAATATTGGTTGTCGACGGAATCACTTTCCATTCCATTCGTTATTTCTTTATTACTTAATAGATCGAGATGAGTCTTGGCCCTTAGTATATGTTATCAACATGACGTTTTATTAAATCTATCTGTGACTTTCTGTTTCACCCTAACTTTTGAATTTTAAATCTTATGCGTAATAACGTTGCGTCTCATTCTCAATACAGTAGCATAAGTTAGTCATATGTGCAGCTTATTATACTCTTCAGGCACATTTCTAAAACCGGTAATATTGCTCGTAGAGAAAAAATTTTCATATCACTGTGTTATGGTGTTTGAATTCTGAACAACTTTCAAAATGTCCGTCCGTCCATTACGTTTCTTGGAAGCACGATAACTTAAGAACGAAAGATCCGATTGTATTGAAATTTGGACAATAAGTTAGTGTTAGCTAGAAGAAGAACCCTATTGTTTTTGAACAAAATCGATCAATAAATAAAAAAGTTATACATTTTTTAAATAAAAATAATTCCATAATGACATTTTTTTTATGTTTTGTAATTAAATTAAAAATATGTAAAAGTAATATTATTTTCATAAAACTGAGAAGAGTATCCCATAGAATGTGCAACAATTATATAAAAAGTGCAGTAAATCGGCGAAGAGTACCTATAACGGTTAGCTTGTTTGAACTCTACTATCCCATAAGTAAGAAAAAAAGTAGGTAATAAGTTTTTCAAACAGTCTGTGTTGAGTGACTCCATTTCTCTGTTTCTTTGTACTTTTAATTAATGGCTGTTAGTTTAAAATTCGCAATTTTAATGATTAATGATGGCGTTTCTCATTGAAAGATTCATTGCTTAATATTGCTCAATTTTAAATGGATTGCTAATAATAGAATGGTACAACTGAATTGTTATAAAAATAATGTGGCATTTGAATTTTTAGGCAATTCTTTTTAGATTTTGCACTGAAAAATGCATGCTTAAAACCTCTACTTGCCTTTCGATGAACTTGTATTATTGCAATATTTATCATTATTCTAATAGTCTAGGAGGTTGCATTGAATTTCAGAAAGTCATTTCCTACAGATTGAAAATAATTGAAAACGTTATGGTCTGTTTTTAAACCAGGAGGAGCGTTTTAAATTTAACGCGCTAAATCATACATCTGTGATTGGATATGCCCTCGCCAGTTTTACACAAGACAATTTTAATTTCTTATCATAAATTATTAGTAAAGTAAAGTAAAGTATTTTATTCATCATAAAAGTTTATACAGTACAAAGGTATTAACTTATCAGACTAGTCATGAAAATATAATATTTCTGTCAGAGCTTTACATTACGATAAAAATCTGAGCTTTGAAAGTTACATGAAAAAAACATATTAAAAAAGTGTATACAGACAAATAAACAAAATATAATGACATATTACATTTTATATAATATTCAGATTTGCTTTATTATTATCACAGTATTGAAAGAACTCATTCACAGTGTAGAATGTGTTACTTAATAACATGTTATGTGCCTTAGTCTTGATATCTTTAACAGTCTTTACTTCTATCACAAGATTGATTTTGTTCATACATTTTATACCCATATACTCTGGAGAGTGTTGGCCAATTGACAGTCTCGAGTAGGGTTGATATATATCTTCGCCTCTACGGGTGTGGTATGAGTGCACTTCATTATTTCTTATACACAAATTTTTATTCTCAATTATATATAACAGTAATAGATAAATGTACAAACTTGGTAATGTTAGAATGCCATACATTTTGAATAACGATGTACAACTTGAAAGTGGATGAGATTTATTCATACAACGTAAAATCTTTTTTTGTGCTGTGAATGCTTTTCCCATATGAGATGATGAGCCCCAAAATATTAAGCCATATTGTAGTACTGAGTTTACCAGTCCATAATAAAGAAGTTTTTATACATTACGCATTATAGTGTCTCTTAATTGCTTTATTATATAGCATGTTGTACTTATCTTTGAGCAAAGTTCATTTATATGCGGTTCCCATGTTAGCTTTTGGTCTATGTTTAACCCTAAAAATTTTAAAGTACTTGTTCTTTGTATACTTATGATTTTTGTTAAGCAAATTGTGGGTTTCTAAGAAGTTTGTTAGTCTTACACTATAAGATGCCTAAAAGTTTTGCTATTTGACTTTGGACACAGATTGACCGATAACTAATAATGTCAGTTCTTGGACCTTTGTTTTTATAAACTGGAATACATTTTGACTCCTTTAACGGTTCAGGGAATTTTCCAGAGATAAAAGATTGATTTATTAAGTATGAAAGTGGTTGAGCAATTTGGTTATAATTTCCATTTTATTGTTTGCACATTATATATCAATTTTTAATCCCTTTTGTATAAATCTGAAGGTAAAAGTGGCTAAATACCTGGTGCCTTTATATTGCGTAAATGGTATGAATGCTGTATAAATACCTAGGGGTCAAATAGAGGTCGATGCATTATATAATCTAATAAAATACACACAAAAACACTGGTGGTGTATTGTTGGTTGCCCAAAATGCCAAAAAGGTTTTAGTATATTTTCTAGTTACTTTTATGGTGTGAATGGAACTTTCATGTTTACTCCTGGTTTAAAAACAGACTATAGTACTCATTATTTTAAAGAAGTGAAACTCAGCTGGTCCACTAGTGGGGCGTTCTAAGGGGAGCTAATGATGAAATCACAAAAAAAAAAGTTCCAAGTCATTTCCTACCGGCTTATTTTTTTTGCTAACAATTGACTTTGCGAATGAACAGAAAAATAGCTTCAGCTGCGTCGAGAAAGAGCCAAAAGTCTTCCGCTGTATCCTTGAAGTGTACAGAAAATTTTTTTTTTCAAGTGATCTCATTAAAAGTGTGAAAAGATTATTCAGCTGCATGTTTAATGGATTAAAGAGCTTCAGTTGGTACTATGAAGATTCTGCTCACAGAAAAACAATTAGATCAGCTGAAGATGTTTGGCCCAGGATACGATCAGCTGAAGTTCTTTTTTTGTGAAATAGACAATTAGTTAAGAAAATTTTCAAAATTTCATGGGGCAGGGTACCACTTTATCTGCAGCGACTTCAAGTCATAGGCGATGATCCTTCAGAAAACTTTCCGTGAAGGCAAAAACTAGATTGTATATACATATTTGCAGAGAATTTAAATCAAATTATTAGTTTTATTGCAAGAAAATAAATATTATTTTCTTGCAATTATAAGAATATCGAAAATTATTTCGCTTCAGTTAATAATATTAATAATTAACATCTGTTCCCAAATCAAAATATTCTTTAACACTTTCATCGGAACTGTCATCAATACAGAAAGGTCTCACATCAAACGTACTAACGAAATAGAATGCGTAAAATGCCTATTCTCTGCCAAGGGCTGAGACCAACTGTAGGATACTATTAGTGTTGGATCGTTTATGAACGAGTTACTCAAAGTCAACAACTCATTCAGTGAACTATGAATGAATTAATATTTATTGTTATAACTATATAAAGTACCTATAGTACTCAACTTGCGATAATGGAAATAACACACTTGATGATTTACATTTGCAAATGCAAATTATTACTTGCATTATTGCTCGTTAAATAATATACTATTAAATTCTCTGCAAATGTACAATCTAGTTTTTGCCTTCACGGAAAGTTTTTTTAAGGATAATCGCCTGACTTGAAGTCGCTACAGATACGTGGAAGTGATGTCCTATCCCTTAAAATTTTGAAAATTTTCTTAACTAATTGTCTATTTCACGAAAAAGCTGATCATATCCTGTGCCAAACATCTGCAGCTGATCTAATTGCTTTTCCACTTGGAACTCGAACTCAATACTGTGAGCAAAATCTTCATGGTACCAGCTGAAGTTCTTTGGTCCATTAAGCATGTAGCTGAATAATTTTCTCACAGTTTTTATGATATCAGCTATCATACACTCAAGTTGATGCAGTAGGAAATCATTTGAAATTTTATTTATTTTTTTTTTCTGTAAACTTCGAGGGTAGAGCTGAAGCATCTCGGCCCTTTGTCGACGCAGCTGGACTATAATAGTTGTACAAACAAAGCTCCTGAAGTTCCACATGATATAAATAAAAATCCGGATGATCAATAATTTAATAGAAACTGCCAGATTAAAGTGTATTAAGAATATATTTTTTCTCATAGATGTATTTAATTTTCCGATTCCTTCTTACTTATAAATCATTTCCTCAAAATAAATTTAAAATATAAACAAAGTTACTGATTTTCACTTCAACCTCTGGCCTGTTAAAGATTCAGTGTGTAGCAATTAAGCTGTCGCTACCTTCAGAGGATACTTTGACTATTAGTTTGAATTTTTTCCAGAAACACAAATACTAGTTTGGAATTTTAAAACTAACATTTTTTTCTGCCAAAACTTAACTTAGTTTAAGGTTTAAGAATTATGTTTGGTTGACCTAGAGATAATATACTTGCCTTGGTTTGTGATTTTTTGAGTATTCTAAACATTTTCTGATTGCCTTCTCAATGTTTCTGACAATTTCTTGCACTGTAACTTTTGGGCATAATTCATATTCGATGTATATCGATTTTATATTATTTTTATATAAATTTTTCGCAATGAATGCATTAATGTCGTGCGTTATAGGCTCTTCTTGCCAGTAGCCTCCATGAATGTGAATTAAAATGGGAGCATCTAGAAAAGAAGTAAATCTTGAGAATGTTTGTATTCAACTCAACAGGGGACGGTAGCTCAGTGGTTTAGCGCGTCTAGCTTTCATACTGGCATACCTAGCGAAGCAGGTTCGATCCCTGCTCACCGCGAAATAATTTTAATTATAAAATTATCCCCAAGATGTGGTTCGGACTCCACTATAAACAGTACGGCCTCGTTTCTCTTTACCTTACACAAAATCATTCTGGATTTTCAAGGAGTTACCTCGGTGACTTGAGAAGCGGTTAAGAAAACATAAACAACAACAAACTATTTCACTAAAGTTATGTTGGCAGTGGGATAAGGATTCACAGAAAATTATTCATTATTAGTATTTGATTTACTTTTTTGAAAATGTGTTACTTACACATCCACGTAGTGCAGCGGAAGTACAGTAATCGCAAAAAATAAAACAAAATTTTGTTTATGTCAATTTCAAGACCTGTTTAGAATGTCATAAAACGTCGAGATTTTAAATTTGAGCGAAAAAAAAGTTCTCTGCCACTTTGTCTCTAATTTTTTCTGGCTGCATGTTTTCCCTGGAACAGTTTAAGCTATTGACTTGAAATTTGGTACACTTATGTATTATAACGAGATCTGAAACTAGATTATATTTTAAGTTTCTTCCGGCGAAGGCTTGAGGGGTAAATAGGGAAAAATAAGTAAAGCAAGCTGGTAATGGCCCAGAAAGACTTTGTGTATATACTAGAATCCTCAAATTTTTTTATAACATTTGTCACCCTCCACCACCACCCTCACTTCATTTTTAAAAGGTTAATAAAATAAAATTAGATATTGACTTGAAATTTTGTACACTTATGTATTTTAACGAGATGTGCAACTAGATTATGTTATGAGCTGATTTTGTTGAAGAGTTGGGGTGGTAAATAAGGGTAAGTAAGTAAAACAGGCCAGTAAGAGTACAGAATCTTGAGATTTTGTGCATTTACTAAAAGCCAAGGTATCATATATTTTATAAAAGGCGTCCATATTTCATTTCGAATTGTGCATTTTGTGACCGTTGAACTAATGTCCCTAAATCTCTAATATATAATAATATTCTTTGACATTAATGCCATCGACCCCAGAGCCTATTATTAAAAAACTGCTGCCTAAGGAGTCACTATATTTCCCCATCCAGATTTTCCATCCAAGTCTCTTTAAAGAAAAACGTATTGACTATGTGTATGTGTACTCTAATATGTGAAAATAATTGGTCACAGAATGTTATATAACATAATATTTGAGGCTGATGTCATAAAAGTAGTAAGGCGTTAGCTTCTAGCACGTACGTCAAAAATAAAGTTTCTGGACTCTTATTAGTTTGCTTTACTTATTTTCCCCTATTTATCATCATTATAATACATATGTGTTCCAAATTTTAAGTCAAATCTCAATTTTATTCTATCAACCCCTTTAATAATGGAGTGGAGATGGTGGGGCGGGGTTCAAAAATAATTTACAGATATTGCAGATTGCAGATTTAGCTGCAATCATGGTAGAATATATATGTTTCTACCATGGCTGCAATAATTCCCAATTCACCCTGGCGGAGATCATTCGAAGTGGGCAGAAGACCCGCTGATAGTACAGGCGCTGAGCTTAACCAGGAGGGCGAGGGCGGCTCGAACAACATCAATGAGAGGTTCACCCGCTGGAAAGGTCGCTGTCTACGTGGTCCGTGGAGACGGTGCCCAGTAAGTCAGACGGGGAATCGGATGAAGAATATTACTATTAATTTTTCTTATATTAATTTTTTTCCTTATGTATATGATTTTTTTTTCTTATTTGCACATAAATATATATATTTTTTTTATTTAATTTGTCTTTTTCTTTCTGTATATAAATATAATATTTTGTATTCATTTCATTCCCCAATGGATATTGTATACTAAGAGATAGAAAACAAAGCTGTCTATATATTATCCGAACTATATACATGTTAATAAGACTTTATTGCAGGTAACTATACATACAAAGTTGAAAATATTGTGTTGCCTATATACTTGTAAGCTATACCCTACTACTTGGTAACATGCTAAAAATCCCTTAGTGTAGATAACTGTACATACAAAGATAAAAATATTGTGTTGCCTATATATAAGTAATATTGAAACATTCTTTACAGGATTTTGCAAACGGCAGAAAAAATAACTATGGAAACTAAAAGATAGTAATTTTTTCTGTAGTTTGCAAAATACTATAAAGAATATGTTTCAACACAATTAAGCAAACAAATAATGATTCACTTTTAAACAGTAACTTATGTCTTATTTTTTTTTCTACTACTTGGTAACATAATAATACTCTATAGTCTGTTTTTAAACCAGGAGGAGTAAACATGGAAGTTCTATTCACACCATAAAAGTAACCAGAAAATGCTTTTAGGCGTTTTGGGCAACCAACAATACACGACTACAGTGTTTTTGTGTGTATTTTATTACTTTATAATAATATAATGCATCGACCTCTATTTGACCTCTACATATTCTATACAGCATTCATACCAATTACGCAATATAAAGGCACCAAGTAATTAGCTACTTTTACCTTCAGATTTATATAAAAGGGACTAAAAACTGATATATAATGTGCAAACGATAAAATAGAAATTATAACCAAATAATTTATGACATGAAATTAAAATTTTTGCAATATGTCAAAATTTAGGAATATTGCCTTGTGTAAAACTGGCGAGGGCGTATCCAATCACGGATGTATAATTTAGCGCGTTAAATTTAAAACGCTCCTCCTGGTTTAAAAACAGACTATAGTGCAGGTAAGTGTACATAAAAGATAAAAATATTGTGTTGCCTATATACAAGTAAGTCATACCTTACCTGCACTATAATACATATAATAATGCAACTGAATCACTGAAATACCCACTGAATGGAAATACCCCCCAACAATTTCTACCCAGTACGACTAAAGATTTCTTTACTTAAAGTCACTATGTTAAAAGTGTACCATAAAAGTAGATCTCTACTAAGTGTAGTTACGCAGCGCGCCGGTTGCGTCGTCTCGATCGAGTCGGCGAGTCCCCACCATTTAATTTGTTCCGTACCCTTGGATATGTATGTTTAGACACCCATAAATTCTTTTTATGGCCGTATTCAGCTGCCTAGATCTATAGAATTAACTATACTCCTCGCCGATGTATTGCATTTTACTTCCACATCCACGTAGTGAAGTGGAAGTATATTAATCGTAAAAAACATTTGTTTTTGTTGAAATAAGCTTAGAATGTCATAATAAAATTTCTGTCTGTCAGTCGATCGGTCTGTCTGTACCTTTCTTTGTGCGCACGTTTTCTCAGCAACGGTTTAAGATATTAACTTGAAATTTGGTACACATATGTCATATGTACTATTACGAGATCTGGAATTAGATTATATTTTGCGCTAATTCCGGTGAAGGGTGTTAAATAAGGGAAAATAAATAAAGCAATAAGCTGGTAAGAGTAAAACCTCAGTTTTTTAAACATTTTCAACCCCCCCTTCCACCACCCCTTCCCCATTATTAAAGGGTTTAATAATACAAAATTTAAATTTGATACACGTATGTATTATAACAACATTTGGAACTTGATTATCCCACTATCAGTCCATGAAAAAGTTGCAAATACATCAAAAGTGCTGTGACCAGGACGAGACCTGGGCACCCTGTATTCAGGAACTATCCCCAAACGCGAAATACCACCCCTTTTTCGCGTTCTTTCCATTCTAGAGATGCGAGGGCTTGTTGGATCGGATTTTGCGGGTAAGCTCTGTATGGGCCTTGACCATCCAACACATCAAGGTTGAAAAATTTAAAATCCATAAAAATTTGTTTCTATTTGATTTCAAGGGTACTCAACACGATAGCAATATACATTTCTTCCCTGCCCTCCACTAACCACCCCCAAATCCCCGAAACCTTCCCTTTTACATTTCTGGCTACTGGGCATGTGCGGAATGGTTGGATCGAGGTTTTTGAGAAGATTTCGGTAATGTAAAGCAAGTTGAGGGCCGAGACATACAATCACCCCGGGGTTAAAACTACCCCCTCCTCTAATACTAAAATCTTCCCAAAAATTTAAAATTTGTGAAAAGTGTTTATCCCCATTTTCGAGGGTGTTCAACACGACGGCAACATAATTTTCTCCCACCCTTTCACTGAACCATCCTCAACTCCTCCCCCCCTCCTCGTAATATTTCCATGAGGAGACACGTTGGATCGGGCACTTATGGAAAATATTACGAGGGGGTGGTTTTGGGGATTTGAGGGTGGTTCAGTGAAAGACGGGGGAGGAAATGATGTTGTTATCATTTTGAGCACCCTCGAAAACGGGGATAAACAGTTTTCACAAGTTTGAATTTTTGGGAAGATTTTAGTATGAGGGGAAGAAATAGTTTTTAACCCCGGGGGTAATTGCATGTCTCGGCACTCAACTTGCTATACAATACCGAAATCTTGCCAAAAACCTCAATCCAGCGATTCCCCACATGCCCAGTAGGCAGAAATGTAAAAAGGGGGCGGTTTCGGGGATTTGGGGGCGATTAGTGGAGGGTAAGGGAGAAATGTATGCTGTTGTCGTGTTGAGCACTCTTGAAAACGAATAGTAACAAATTTTTATCAATTTTGAAATGTTTCGGGAGATTTCAGTATCAGAGGAGGGGTAGTTTCAACCCAGGGGGTTGAATGGTCAAAGTCTGTACGGGAAACCCGAAAAACTCGATCCGACGAGAACTCGTATGCCTAAAATGGAAGAAACGCGAAAAGAGAGTGTCTTTTTGCGATTAGGGGTAGTTCCTGAGGGGTAGGAGGCCTAAAAATATCAGCAGCCCCGAAAACGGGGAGTACCCAGGTCTCCTCCGGGTCACAGCACTTTTGAAGTTTTCGGCTTTTCTTGGCACTTTTTCATGAACTATATTATTAGGCCACATCGAAAACTAACTCTGTTGCAGTAAATATTTCATAAGTCAGTGAGTTTGCGTAGTTGTCACTCTTTAGCTTTTACTTACGTAATAAATACAATTTGTCCTTTTTAAATTGAGTTTGTTTTCAAAGAATTCTTGAAATCTGTTGCGGCAGTTTTCTCGAAAACGACTGGAATCATCAAGTTCTATCAAGTGTACTTTTCGTAAGTAGAAATGATTCCTGCATTAGATTTTCTGATTATAGGTGCCACAACGTTTCGTAAAAAAAAGGGAAAAGGTATTCATCATCAGTTGTATTACGCATGAGGTGCCTTTCACGGGCTAGCCTGATGTAATACATAAATCATTGTTTCCTAGCTTAAAAAATGTTTCCCTTCCAAATTCGGAAAAGATCGATCAAGAGGTAGCTGAGATATTGCAAAAAAAGCAAAAAATGCAACTTTGACACCCTGTATCTTTTTCCACAGTAATAATTTATTACAGCATGTTTAGTTATATCCTCATATTTTTCCAAAGAATATATATACCCTTGAATTATGATCTATTATTAATGGTTCATCCTGTATATCGTATGGAAATAAGTATCATTTATCCACGGATATTGCACTGTTACGAAATGTATATTTGTAAAACATTTCATAGTACAGGCAAATTAGCCGTTTAGGGTAACAAAAATTAATAAAAGGATCATCTCTGGGATTTAAGTAGGTAGTAACCTGGAGAATGAGATGATGCGTTCTTAGCACATCCAAGTTGAGGGAAAATTCAAAAAAATTTGGAAAAACTTTTTAATTTTCGTTTTTTTTTATACTCTAGCGGCCAAAATAATGAAAATAGAGAGAAAGAAGTTCCCAACAAAAGTTGTAGCTCGTCTCTTTCTTTACAAGAAAGGTCTTTACAAATTTTTGTCTTACTTAAGAAGATAAATCGAATTTTCCACTTACAGTTTTAAGCCGCTTCGAAATGCGCGAAGAATTCTCATTCCCCGGGAGTTTCGTACGACCGAGCTTATCGATCGATAATTCTTACTATTCAGAGCCCCTAAAAAAATGAAAATAACACAAAATGTAGAGAAAAGTCTCAGCTTTAATGTGGAACTAATCACAAAATTCATAAAAAAATTTATCATAGAGAAAAAGTGTCAGAAGATGGCTTAGTAAACTTTGTACAGTTGATCCACAGTTTTATTCATATCTTTGCCGGGAGTCGTTAGAATAATAATTCATTTTGCTTGTATATTCTTATATAATGACATATTAATCCAATTAACATTTTATTGCAATTACTTTTGTTGGAAAAATTTGCTATATATTAATTAATAATAATAACACAGTCTTAATTTTTGGATTATAGGTACAATACAACATATTCTTTCGAATGACTTTAGAAATTTTTAAATGCGTGCAGCACTTTTTAAATTTGTCTACATTATTCATACATGCTCAGAAAATGCACAATTATACAGTAAAACATATACAACTTATTTATTTCTTAACATTCTTCAATGAAATTTTCACGAAATATAGAATAAAGTGCGTGGAATCAAATCCATGCAGTGAAAAAGCACCCATTGTCACGGGAGAAATAGGCAGGATGCATAAAACTCAAAGATATGAATAAATCAACTGTATAAAGTTTACTAACATTATTTTCTCTATGATAAAAATTTGTATGAATTTTGTGATTAGTTCCACATTAAAACTGAGACTTTTCTTTACATTTTGTGTTGTTTTCATTTTTATAGCGGCTCTGAATAGTAAGAATTATCGATCGATGTGTCCGGTCGTACGAAACTCCCACAGAATTCTCATTTTCCGCGTATCTCGGAGCGGCTCAAAACTATAAGTGGAAAGCTGGATTTATCTCATAAACGGCTTAAATAAGATAAAAATTTGTAAAGACCTTTTTTGTAGAGAAAGAGGCGATCTACAAATTTTGTTGAAAACTTTTTTCTGTATTTTTATTATTTTAGCCGCTAGAGTAAAAAAACGAAAATCAAAAAATTCTTCAAAATTTTTTTGAATTTTCTCGGAACTTGGAAGTGCAAAAAATGCCTCATTCCATTCTACAGGTTATTACCTACTTAAATCCCGGAGAGAATCCTTTTATTAATTTTTGCGAGGTTTTAACAAAAGTTTGTCTGCGTTGCCTGTACTATCAATAAATAATTACAAAACTTACAAATGAAAGTTGTTCAGAATTCGATCACTAACATAGTAATATTAAATTTTTTCCTTCACGAGCAGTATTACCGGTTTTAGAAATGTACCGATCAAATGCAATGTATGACTTCCCTTGCATGCTTTTCGCATTCAAATTCCGTTTCAATGATTTAATTTCTAGGTGCGACCATGCATAGACAGGCAAACAATTTTTAAAACCATTTTTGTCTAGTTCAGGGGAATTGAAAAATCCACGAAGAACTGAAAATCGAGTATGGCATGATCAGATGAATAAGGCTTCCCTTACTAATTATGTGTGAAAATAAAAACAATTTTTGTCAAAATATCTGGTCAGTCCTCATCATCCTGTATGACGTAAAAGAATGTCAGCCTATATTTTTATAGGAACTTTTTTATTTTGACGTAAGGTGAAGCCTATTTCTTGAGCTCTGAAGATAGAGCCTATATCTTATAGAAACATTACAAACAATAGTACGATTTATTAGTATTAAGTACTTACCATCAGCTAAATCTGTTCCAAATATATCTAATAATTCTCGTTGACCTGGGCCATATTGTATATTTAAATCGCATTTTATTTGTTTCCGAACTTCATCGCTATCTAAGTAAAACAAAACATTAAATCAGTCTTATAATACTTAAGAGATATTTATTAAATAGATAAGGTCACACATCTGATTTCGTTACTTACATTTTGTAATTAATTCTACATGTTTTTCACAAATAATATTCTCTGGAAGCCTTTTTGACCATCTACTAGGTAAATAATAAGTGTCATATTCGGATAGTTCTACACTCATCGTGACGAAGGCGGACTTTAGATTGTAAAATGAACGTTAGTTAGGTTTCAAATTGATTAGTTTTATAGGGAAAGGTAACAGGGTCGGACTAATAAAAATAATATTGTCATGCTCTTAAGCAATTCTTACAATTCTCTTTTATTTAATTAATTTACATTAATCTGATGTAGGTGTAGTTAGTTGAATCTATATTTAATCAAAGATCAAAATTTGTCCCAGATATAAATACATAATCCAGTTGACAGACGAAAAAGTGCTGGAACTGGATTAATTTACTTCATCAAAGCCTGTAGCGTGCGCCACCTCTGAGACACTAGCAGTACGACTATTCGAGAAGTTTGCCGAAATACTTCTAGTTGCCTTTTGTAGAGTATATAAGTCAACGTAAACGAAAATAGTTTTTAATGAATGAAGTGATACAATGTGAACAGTAGAGTGTAAATATCAAATAATAAACATTGTTAAAGGTTATTTTAGTTAGTAAACGTGCATTTTAGTTAATATAAGTATTGTGAAGTTTTCAGTAATTTACTCAATAAAGTGTGCTAGTGTTTATCTCTTTTGAATCCACGGATTTTAAGGGAGATTTCCTAGGTGGAAACACGTGAAAATATATTATTTAAAAAATAAAAATGTTTACACCTCTACGGTGCTTTATTAAAAAAAAGAATTTATGTTTTGAATAATTCATTTTTCTTAAAAATTTTGAGAAATACTGGTTGGGTAAAAGAAAGTATTTCTTCTTCTTTTTTGAACGAGAGGAGCGTTAGAGAGTTAGTTGAATTTACCTTTAATAAGTAGATCAACATCTGCCCCAAAGAATAAATACATAGTTCAGTTACTAAAGAGGAAGAGGAGCACGGAAAGTATTTACACAACTTTTTATTTATTCTGGGTAGCCACAGATATAGCGCTAACAGACGGCCAGACAGACACTCACTCCATTTTACAAATAAACTAAGTTACGAAAAAATAATAATAATAATAAGTACCCGTGAATATAACTTATTCGATGAATATTTCCCGAAATATTTAAGAAAAACGGAGTTTTTGAAATTTAAATTCAATTTTTTTTATGAAGCGCTCCGTATAGAGACGTATACATTTTTGTTCTTTAAATGGAAAACTTTAAAAATGTCGTATAAATTTCAACTATTTCCGAGCCTTCTTTCCCAAGGTTAAAACCGTTGTAATCCTTATGTAATTGGACATACTGAACACGAATCCGATGTCTGCTTAGATCCATCACCCACCATTTTTTTTAAATTGCGAGGATAGCCTAAGAAACCTGATTTATTTAGGTTCTTTTTCCAATTTACAACTTATTTTCTGCAGAAAATTGAATGAGAAATCAAATGGCACAAACTGCAGGTTCGTAACTATCACGGTTTAAGAGATACGACATTTCAAAGCAGCTGGAAAATAAAATTCGCGTTTCTACTGCAGTTCCGAATGCCCTCTCTCGAAAATAGATGAGAATACGGAGGTGCGGTTTCAGCCATTCGATTTCTCTCGCCTTCCTACGTACCCCTGAATTTTTGCATACTTTGACTTTATTGCAAAATTTTGAATATCAGTATTTATTTCCTAGTTTTTGAGATTATGAGAAAACCAGAGGTGATGGGGCAAACGGGTTTAAGATTTAGTTTCAGCGATTCCAAAAACATATAATGCGCCTCGTCTGGTCAAAGGTACATCTCGATTTTAATTATTGCATCTGTGTTATTATTCATTTGGTGGGGGTCCAGGTTTTGTGAGATGTTAGTAGGTATATAGGGGGTTGAAAAGAATGTGATGCCGCATAACAAAAAGGGAGGGAGGTGTCAAAACTACGTGAATTTTGCGCGACGTGTATTTAATGGATGACTCCCAGAGGAAAATAAGTAATGTGAGTTGGTAAGAGTCCAGAACCTTGGAACGTGCATATACTAAAAACCAAGGCCATTTTTTTTATAACATTTGCTACCCCCCACCAGCACCCGCAGTCCAAGATTAAAAGAGGGTTAATAAAATAAAATTGATACATCCACAAATGTGGTACACGTATGTATTATAACGGCGTAACAGAACAGGTAAATAAATTGTATTTTCCGTTGAATGGATGGGGGTGAAATAGGGATAAATTCGTAAAAGAGGGTTAGTAATAGTCCAGAAATTTAGGATTTGATCTATATGGTATATTCTAGAAGCAAAGGTCCTAAATTGTTTTATGACATCTTGCACCACCCTCACCACCACCCTAGTCCATAATTACAAAGGGGTTAACAAAATAAAATGAAGGTGTTGATTTTTTGCTAGACGTATGTATATATATTATAACGAGATTTGGGACTAGATTATATTTTGAGCTTATTCCGTTGAAGGGTTGGGGTGAAATAGGGGTAAATAAGTAAAGCAAGCTAGTAAGAGTTCAGCAACTTGGGATTTGGTGTATATACTAGACGAGAAGGTCTAAGAATTTTTTAATGACATTTTCCACCATTGGATTTGGTGTATTTACTAGAAGCCAGGGTCTCATATTTTCCATTACATTATCTGTACCCATTTTATTATTGAAAAGGTTAACAAAATAAAATTAAGGTACAGATTTGACATTTGGTACTCGTATGTATTATAACGACATATTGAACTAGATTATAGTTTGAGATGAGTGCGCTGAAGGGCTGGGGGTGAAATAGGGGTAAATAGGGGCAAACAAGCAAGCTAGTAATGCACTCTTAGCTTGGAAACTTGGAATTTGGTGCATATACTAGCAGTAAAGTTATTAACTTCTTTTTATGATATTTTGCACTCCCATCACCATCCCCACTCCAATATTATTATAACGACACATGGAATTAAATTATACTTTAAAATGATTCTGTTGAAGAGTTGAGGGTGAAATAGGAGTAAATAAGGGTAAATAAGTAAAGCAAGCTAGTATGAGTTCAGAAACTTGACATTTGGTGTATATACCTCAATTTTTTTATGACAGCGATTTTTTTTGTATTTACTGAGTGGCAAGTGATCGCTAAAAAAATATTTGCGTGATACAAATTCTTGGGTCAGTTTTAATGTCAAGTAATTTGATTTCCTCCGATTTGACATTTCTAACGCATGTACCTGATTTTCCCTATTTTCCTATATCAGCTTACATACGAAACACCCTGTATAATAATCTGTATCCTGTCGTGATGGCTTCTGCGTCGTTACTAATTAGCGCAGATTTGTTGCAATTAATTTATTGATACAAATTTATCTGTTTAAAAATAACTTTTTGATACGTTTAATACATAAATAGAATGTTAACAAACATATTTATGACGCCAGTTTTCACTACCCAGTAACGTGGCTCTTACATTTAGCCTAGGCAAAGGAGCCTGAAAAGGTTTTCTTAAAAAGAAAAATGCCAACCGGGATTTTTCAGTAGGAATGTGTACCTCTCAGAATGTATAACTATTGTCCCTAAAATGGAACAGCTGAAAATTAGTCCGCCCGTGTTTAATTAACAAGTGAAGTTTTGAAAAACGAGTTTTTCGCTTGTATAAATTTATCTTTAGGTTTTACGAAAATACGTCCGAAGAAGTTGTAGATATTAAAATTATCTACAGAATGAGCTCAACCGCATTAAAATCGGTTAGTTTTGTAAGAAAATGCAAAATACTGCTAAAAAATGCTCTCTTAATTAATTTTACTTCCACATCTACGTACTGGATTGGAAGTATATATACAGTAATCGTAAAAAAGTTGTTTTTTTTTTTGTTGAAATAGGTATAGAATGTCATGAAACGTCGAGATTTTAAATTGGAGAGAAAATATTTTATCTGTCTGTTTGTCTGTCTGTCGGTCTGTCTGTCTGTCTGTTTGCCTGTAATTTTTTTGTCCGCACCTTTTCTCTGGAACAGTTTAAGATATTAACTTGAAATTTTATACACGTATGTATTATAACGAGATCTGGAACTGGATTGTTTTTTGAACATACCCGATGAAGGGTTGGGGGGGAAAATGTTTAAAGTAAGTTGGTAAGAGTACAGAAACTTGAGATTCGATGTGTACACTAGAAGCCAAGGTCTCAAGTAATTTTATAATATTCTACACCCCCTCACCACCTCCACTCCATTATTAAAGAGGTTGATAAAATAAAATTGAGACATTTATTTGAAATGTGGTACACATATATATTATAACGAGACCTGAAACTGGATTGTTTTTTGAACACATCCGGTGAGGGGTTGGGGGGGTATATAGGGGTAAATAAGGGAGAATGAATAAAGCAAGCTGGTAAGAGTGCAGACTTGGGATTTGGCGTATATACTAGAAGTAAAGGTCTCAGATTTTTTATAATACTTTTCAACTCCCCCCACCACCCCCACCCCAGTATTAAATAGGTTGATAAAATAAAACTGACATAATCACTTGAAATTTGGCACATGTATGTACTATAACCACATCTGTAATTAGATTACATTTTGTGATGAATCCGGTGAAGTGTTCGGGGGTAAGTAGGGGTGAATAGCTGAAAATAAGTAAAGCAAGCTGGTGAAGGTACATAAATTTGGATTCGGTGTAAATGCTAGAAGCCAAAGCCTCATATTTTTTATAACAGTTTTCAACACCTCCGCCACCCTACATTATCAAAGGGGCTGATCAAATTAAGATATTCGCGTGAAATTTGGTACACGTATGTATTATTACGATATCTCGAACTAGATTCTATTTTGAGATGATTCCGTTGAAGCGGTGGGGGTAAGTAGATGTAAATAGAGGAAAATGAGGAAAGCAGGCGGGTAAGAGTACGGAAACTTGAGATTTGGTGTATATACTAGGATCCAGGGTGTCAGATTTCTTTATTATATTTTTCAAACCCCCCCACCATCTCCACACCATTATTAAAGGAGTTGATAAAATAAAACGTAGATATTCATGTGAAATTTGGTATATGTATGTATTATTATGATATGGGGGGGTGGGGGGTTTAAGCTGTGGAAAATGAGTAGAGATTCCAGAAACTTCATTTTTTTCGTATATTCTAAGCACCAACACCTCACATTTTTTTGACATCTGCCTCAATTATTAATAAAATTCTATTATCAATTATTTCCACATACTAGAGTGCAGTTATAGTCAACATGTTTTCCTTTAAAGAGACTTGGATGGAAAATCTGGATGTGGAATTAGTGATTCCTTAGGAAGCGGTTTTTAACTTTAAAAGTAATGAATGTAGACGTAACAAATTTTGATAGATTATAGGCTTTACCCCAAATCGATTGGCTATAACTTTTTGTACGTCCACAGGAAGCCGGGATAACGATGATTTTTTGAGCGGGCACGATTATGAACGTTCGAGTTCAGCTCTCCTTACGTCCGCTGCAGTAACTGAACTCGGATGCAGTGTTGCCAACTCCGTTAGGTGAACAAACTGTAGATTATTAAAAAAACAGTAGAAAACGGGGAATTTATTATAGTGAAACAGTAAATCTAATGTTTTTTCTTACTATATATTAAATTATAAAATAATAGGAAAATAGTTCAGTTAACTACTGTATGAATAATATTAACTGCTAGGTATATGATTTAATAATGTTAGAATGTTCTTTTCTTATGAAATTTACTTTTCTTTTTACTCTCTTTATATAAAATATATGCTTGTTTACATCTTATTCATTATACAATTTTTACATTGGTTGTCATTATTGATAAGATATTTTTATTGATAGATGAGTCTGCTTTTAAATAGGCGGCTTCGCACATTAAACGTATCTATGAGACAAATTTTGGGAGTAAATGACGTCAGAGTTTCCTGCGCATCGGTTCATGTTTAAAGCAATATACTTCTAAAGTTACTTATCAAATTGATCTCGAATTTTCAGTGTGTAATTATTCGACGATTACCTCGTATGAACATACTAAAAAATGAAATACGAAGTTTGACTAAATGACCCAATTATTCCAGTGGGCGCGACATTTTTTCTTTTTGATGGACTTTTAGAAATTCAGGTAATACCTTAATAAAACAATTGATCTATATGATATGCAAAAAACAATAGATTTAGCAGTTCGGACAAAAAGCAGGGAAGGAAACCAAAAAACTGTAGATCTACTGAAAAAACAGTATTGTTGGCAACAGTGCTCGGATGTTAAAAATCGTGCGCGCTTGCAAAATTATCATAATCTCGGCTTCCTGTGGACATTCAAAAAGTTATAGCCAATCGATTTGGAGTAGCTCGACGAGATAGAACGAGATAATGCGTTAGTTTTGCAAATAGCATTTCAGTTCATAAAACGGACCTCTTAACTATTCTTTCTTCTGCACGTGTCTTTGAAATAATTATTGTTATTTGTATTGCTATTGTTGATGTCAATGTTGATGTTGCTGTTGCTGTTGTCAAAAGTACAACTCATGAGGAAGAAAATAAGCTCAATCATGTTGGCGACATCCCTAAGCTGTAGAAATTCATTTTCAAAAAGGTGCCTTTTTAATAAACAACAACTTTTTTACAAAAATTAAACAAGCACTCATTAAAAAAACACTCATTCTACGCAGCAAAACCTTTAATCTATCAAAGTTTGTTACGTCTACGTTAATTATTTTTAAAGTTGAAAATTAATTAAGAAACAGCGTTTTTTGCAGTATTTTGCATTTTGTTGAAAACTGATTAACCGATTTTAATGTGGTTTGGGCTCATTCTGTAGATATTTTTAATATCTACAACTTATTCGGACGTATTTTCGTAAAATCTAAAGATCAATTTATATAAGCCAATAATTCGTTTTTCATAACTTCACTAGTTAATTAATCATAGATGCACTAATTGTCAGCTATTGGATTTTATGTACAATAGTTATACATATTAAGAGGTACCTATTCCCCCTGAAAAATCCAGATTGGCATTTTATTTTTTTCGAAAACTCCGTTTTGCCTGGACTAATTATGTAACATTCCTATAGTTAAACAGTGCTTCATTGTTTCGGGGTGAAAGCAATTGAGTCTCGTAATGATAGGATTTTAATTATTTTATCCATAATCCTTATTTACCCTGTAATACATTGTTATGAGCTAAAACGTAAATATTTGTTTGCATTCATGTTCTCATTGTTCCGGTCTTTTACTGGAACCAATATAATTCTTGTTGTGTGAACTAATTGTTTCTATTTTAAGTAACCTTTTTGTGCATTTATTGGAAAATTTATTGATTGTTCAAGGTTTCCGTTATTTTTTAACAATATCTTGTAGGTACAGAGACGGATCTGATACATTTAGTTTGATATTAAAGGTTATTCGTTGAGAAATAATCAGTAAAATTTTCCAAATTTCAAATGATTCTTATGCAAGAGCTGTTTGTGCTTTGTGAGTTCACGAAAGGTGAAAGGCTTCTTCAAATGTTACTCTTTGTTATGCAGTTAATTACTTTGTAAACATTGATCTTCCATATTTTCCAAAGAAAATGGTGCGGCAGTGACTGCGACTCAGAAACACGTGGCAACACTACATTTTTTTTATATCATATTTAAGAAGACCTTTGCCGTGAGACTGTTAATGAACCAAGTAAAATTCTCCAATCCAAAATATAAATACAAATAGGTATAAATCTTTAAGAAAAATTTAATTTCGCTGAAATTTACATAAAAAATTCTCACTTCGCGAAACGTTAGAAACAATTTCACTGAAAATGTGAATATAACTGCCCTTGAACACCGTCGTTCGAACATAATTTCTTGAAAGTACCCTAAAGTTATCTTAGAAAATCTTCAAATCGCAAACCACGGATAACCGCTTCTTCGTTTAGACACTTTTCGAAAGTACCCTAAAGTATAGTGACGAAGGGCGGAACCCCTAGAATATAACTTCCAGCTATTTCAAAAAGGCAATTTTTGCAAAAAATTCATGGGGCGGTTTTTCAAATAAAATTCCTTAAATACATTTTTTAGTTCTGCAAGTGGAGGAAAATACTCCAAGAACGATCCACTAAAACGTACATTAAAAATAAAGGCAAAATTCAATGCAGAGGAACCGATTTCTACAGAAATACAAAATACCTCATAAAAGGTTTCGGCGGGCATCGCCATACGGGTCGCTCGAATGCGACGCGTGCGATTCTGGGGCGTAAATTGTATAGCCGTTCATGGTCGACTCCGATCCCGTCAAGTTTGTGCAGTATTCCGATTACTCACAGAGTCTAACCGTGATCATTATAGTCTAAGAAGTGTTTCTCAAGTGCTGATCAGAAGTGCGCCACTAGACAACAAAATACGACGGAGGGCAGACTGTAGCAATCGCAGTAAGTGTAATCTTCGTTTTTACCGTGAGGAGTCTTGAGAGTTAACACAAATCCCCCTTGAGAATGGATGTAGCCATAGAGCGTAGCGAAGGCACGGCTGCTTGCATCGGTGATTGGCCTTGGTAGTAGAAGTAGGCTGATGTTAAATAAATTAATAACAGAATTACCTGCTTAAAGATCACTGAATAGTAGTCTTTAATCTGGTCATTTGTGACCGATTGATGATGGTACCATAATCCAGTGTGGTTACCAATCCATCTACCCTCTCAATCTGAGTCTAATAGACATCTTTTCCTAGAACCACCAGAGGGTCACGTGTAATTTTGTAGTTAATGTTTTACATTTGTTTTTCAAATCTAAATTTACACAAGTTAACCAAAGGTACTGTATTCAGTGTGATATGAGTTTAATGTAATACATGCTACTCAAAAAGATGTGACTGTTACTTTGGTGTGTTGATAGAGTCGGGTCCAGTTTAAAATGACCGATATATGAATTAATGTTGGGCATACCTTTTCACTATCTCTTGCACACAAACTTAAAGCAATAGCCTAAAGACATTGTCAATGTATGTCTACCAAGATTCTTTCCCACTTCTTTTGAGACGAAAATATGAAATGTACACTGAGGAGTGAGAAACATAGTAATAAGCTCAGCGATTCTCAAACTGTGATTTGACGATGAATATTATTTATTCCCGTGAACTAACACCACTCTAAATATGAAAAACGTCTATATGAAATATTTAGTGGTAAATAGTTGGATATTAATCCGTCAAACGAACAATGTCAAACCACTAAGTCTTACAATATTCTATTATGTACATATTACACGTTTTAGAATATAATGAATATAAGATCGCGTAGCTCAATCGGTAAGATACTCGAGCAGCAATAAATGTAAATGGGGTGGTTGCGAGTTCGATCTCGATCCTCATCTCTCCTTTTTTTTTAATTTAAGCTCTATTAAAAATCAATAATTTTCGTTCTAAAATTTTTATTTTATTAAGCCGCGCCGCGAGTTTGGTTAAAACTTTATTTTTCCCAAAAATTTGTCTTTTATTACTACTAGCGCGTGTTTATCTTTAACAAAATCGACTTTCTTACGTTATATATTAATACATGAATGGTGGAACGTGCGTCGAGTAGAGAAATTGTTCAAGTGTAGTGTTGTATTGTTTATGAAAACGTGTAGTAAATTGTTAAGTGTACTGTTCAAGTGTAGTCTTCGAGTGTTTTAGTGTTTATGAAAACGTGCCAATGCGTTGTTCTTTCAGAATTGTTTGGATTTATTTGTTTTAAAATCATTGTTAATTTTTTTAATATATATTTTGTCAACTAGAATATTTATTTATTACCGCTAAAGGAAAAATAATTTATTTTCGTTATTCTCATAGAGATTTCAGATTTTTTTTTATCATATGAAATATTTTATTTTTACTAACATCATTTCCCCTACTAATACTACAATCCTATCCTTTCCTGACAGGAAATGTCCATACCTCCCCGTGGTTCTTGCTGGACTGTAACAATATTAGTCTTTGATTTATTTTTCTGATAACTCATTATTAATGACTGAATTGGGCAATTCGTTTTTTGTTATCAGTTTCATATATGCCCGAGCCTATATACCTACAATGTCCGCCATAAAGTTGGTTACTAAATTAATAATCTTAACATTTTATGACAACATCTCTCCTATTTTTTTATAATTATTTATCGACATCATTGCTCTTACAGGAAAGAACTGTTTGAGAACTACTGGCATTTCTTATGTATCAAATAAAATCTTAGTTCAGACGTTTTAGCGGCCATGACACAAGTCAGCATAAGTTGTACCTGATTCTATCTTCAATTGCCTGCACGTCGAACGGATTTTACCTATACTTTTATGCAATATTTAAACGTACGAATATGAAGGATTTTACAAGAATTTAAATATCTGACGATGATCCAAAAGTAACTATGCTTCCACGAATTGTTTGATTTTATCAATTGGTTGAAAGAGCGCGAGCGTGTTAAGAATAAGCTAGATATATTATTTTCAGATAGGAATGGAAGGGGGAAATAAGGCAAGAAAAAAACTGATATTTGTTTTATTCACACAAACTTTTGAAATACGTACAGTGGTATCACAGAATAAAATCCAATTTACTTTTAATTTTGAGGTTTTAAACGAAACTTCTACTCTAATTAATTGTCCCACATTTAAAGTGTTATTTTAAAATTTGAATTGTCTTTCTACACTAAAACATAACTGCATAGTATCCTTCGATTTTGAAACATTGTAATTTCTGGTAGTTCAATTACAAAAATATTTTCAGTTCCTGACATTATGCTGGGGATCATTTTTTGGAAGTTCAATCTGCACCAATCAAAATTAATGAGATTTTGACTTGTATGTTTTTTAAATAGTACAAATATAGTAGGTACGATTAGGTTTTTCATGAACATAAGTTGCTAATTTGTTCAGTACTTATTTGAACAAAAATTCATGACAGCCTTTTTCTGTTCCTGTTTTTCATAGACTAGAGTAAGGCTTTTGGCAATGGGATAAAGTGCGCACCATATATGCGAATATTAAATTCGGCGAAGACTGAAGATGGCAAGATCGGCAATTTGCTACTTGAACAAAATTTGGCGCGACAGAAAATCACGAGAGCACACAATGAACAGGTTTGCTAACGCCCTAGCTGTCTCCATCTTTCTTTACACTTCTTTGATATGAACCTTTAGGAAAGTATAGACAAAGGGCTTATTTTGATCCTTTAAGATGTGGGTCTGGAGACGTGTGCTATGAATGATCAGTTCATCGCACTAATGGTTATTGCAAGAAATACGTCCCCAAAAGTGACTCTCCAGCATCATATTTTGCCGAATCCCCTAATTTTTTGACCACATTAAGCGGAGATAACACAAGGTGACTCCGAGTCAAACCGGCAAACGTTCAGGATCGATTTTTCAGGTTAAACAAAGTTTCTTTTCGTCTATAAAGTTTTCTCCCCAAATGCCCTCCGAGCTAGAGAAAATAGGAAAAAAGGGAAGATGGATCTTGTTTCATGAAAATTCACAAAAACTGCTTGAAATGACTGCCACAATTTTCAATGCAAATCTCACACCTGCGGACGACAGATTGAGCAGTTGCACGGCACTCTGCTGGTGTGATCTCCCGCGTCGCTTGAACAGTATGTTTTACTGGAGGACAGCTTCGTCGTTGACTGGCTTCGCATAAACCTTGTCCTTAATCGTATCCCCGTATAAAAAAATCTATAGGAGTCATGTTCGGAGAGCGCGCAGGCCAAGGACGGGAGCAGTCTCGACAGCAACCGATCCTTATTCCCGGAAAATAGTCATGCAACCATTTTATAGATGAAAAAAGTCTTATTTTAACCTGAAAAATCGGTCTTGAACGTTTGGCGGCTTAGCACTGGGTCATCCTGTAGAACGGTCGATAGCTTTGGAAAAATCTGCTTCAAGAATATGAACAGAATACCCTCCAAAACGCTGGGCTGATGTTGCTAAGGAGCTAATAGGAAAGAGTTTTGGTGAGACCGTGGACGTGATAGACAGTCAACACAGCTAGCAAGCTCTAGCAAGTTTTTCAGGTGGTGCGAGATCTCATTAGTAGTATAGCTATGGAGATTCTGGCGCAAAATCGCATGATATTTCTTATGGAGGCTCATTTTGTATATTTTTGACCACTTTTACCCTCTATCACTTCTAGGCTCCGCCCTCTGGAAGGTTCTATTGGTCGAGTGTGAGATCCTATTGGCTGAGGAATCTAGGCTCTTGCTATTGGTCCTGCAACGTAAGATCCTATTGATTGAGGGGTCTAGGGTCTGTCGGCTGGCTGAAGGGTCTAGGCTTAAAGGTGGATACTCTTCCTATGGGCTGAGAGGCCTAGGATTTATCTCGGATGGTGTTAGAAAGACGGTGGCTCTGGCTTTAGACTCTTCTAATTGGTTGTGTACAGCACTGGAGGCCTAGAAAATCGAAATACAGCATGGTGCGGCGTATCAGATTGTAGGATGGGGGTTTAGCGAATCAGATGGAGATCTAGAGTATGCTCTTTCTATTGGTCGAGGGCAACAATCCCTTATCGAGTGTGGAGCCTAAAAGTGGTGGGTGGGGGTGTAAAAGTGGTCAAAAATGTGCAGAATGAACCTTCATGTGAAATAACATGCAATTTTGCGTCAGAATCCACATAGCTATACTACTGTAGGGTTAAGTGGTATTAATGTGCTTAGGTTTTATTTCTTACGCAGACGATCTCTCGTTGCATTCTTGGCGCTCCCCTGTGACGGCGCCCACTGCGGTCACACCGTTCGCACCGCCCTAGAGCCGCCACTGAACACAGATGACGTGATGCTGTCAGCAGTGCTACACATCAAACGATGACTAACAGATCGAACTTCCAATATATTCAAAATTTTGCCAGAAGAAAAATGGTGTCCCTTTTTATACATATTTTTAATAAATTTATGATCTAAATTGTGGGATATGTCTACCCCAAAATTATTGTCTCCACATAGCCCTTCTAGTATTATTACAATTATAAAATTATGTGGTCGTGGTATAGTGATTGTAGACTAATAATTTGTATGTAACATTTATCTTGGTTGCATTTATAATATAAAATTGAACGAAGTTTTCACTGTTTTGTAGATTATATTCAGTGTAGAACAGACATACATTTAATATTTTAACAACAAATATAATACCAAACTTGTTATTGTTACTTTAATATTTCTTCAACATAACGCGAGACAAAATTAAAAGTAAATTAGACATAACCGATAATGAAAGGCAGAGAAAATAGGAGATGGCCGATAACGTTAATACAGGAATTTTCATTCTCAAATTTTAAGATATAGATATAGCCAATTAACCCGTTTTTCCGAACGCAGCGGTCTCACAAGAAAGACTGTAGGTAGAGAAATATGAAGGGCGTATATAGATTTAGGGGTAAACATAAGTTGTAACCTCTCGATCGGTTACCTCCTTTATTACTCGTCCTTTATGCATTGCTTACTCCCTTGAAGAATGGTCTATAACGCCCTCAGAGAAAACGTTAAAAGAATTACCTTAAATTTATATACATTTATAATGTTAATTAATACTATTTATTAGAAAAACAAATGTGTAGTGTTCTTGTAGGATGTTCATTTTTAATTTTGCTATACACAGTAAATACTCACTTAACAGTAAATTAAAATGATTCACTCTATAGAGTGAAGTTAGAAATGTGGAACGGTTTAATTGAATTGACATCGCATAAATTCCTGAAGGGAGTTAGAACCTTTGGTGTGACTTTGCCTCTGAAGCAGGTTCTACAAACACCAAATCACTGCGCTCATATGCTATCAGTCGACATTCGTTTCGAAGAACCGTATTGGTATCATCTGGAGATGAATAAAGTATTTTGAAATTTTTTGATCAATTTTATCTAGGCTTCACCCTCAGGAAGGTCGTATTGGTTGAGTAGTGTGAGATCCTATTGGCTGAGGGGTCTGGACTCTTGCTATTGGTTGAAGGGCGTGAGATCCTATTGGTTGAGGCACCTGGGCTCTTTCTCTTCGCTGAGAGGTCTAGAGTACCACGTGGTCTTGGCTATTCCAATTAGTCGAGGACAACAATGGTGGATAATGTCGAGACTCTTCCTATTGGTTGAGGACAGCAATGGAAGCTTAGCGAATCAGATGGGGGTCTATTGGTAGAGGGGTTTAGGGTATGGAGGTCTAGGCTTAATAGCGGCTTAGCGAATCAAATGCAGCATGGAGGTATAGCAAATCAGATGGAGGTCCTACTGGTTGAGGACAGCAATGGCAACCATCGTCTTACCTAACCTAACCGCCACCATATCCCTATACACCTGTTCCTGTATGCCTGCACCTATAAACCTATACCTAGATCATGAAGTGGTCATGAGGTGGTCTTGAGGTGGCCACGAAGTGGCCATGAGGTGATCATGAGGTGGCCATGAAACCATATAAATATATGAAAATATTACAGCGCAGTTAGTAGCCTCATAGACCCTAGTGAAGACAACAACATTTTCTTTTTTCCTCAACATGGAGCATAACAGTTATGAACTAAAATATATTAGCACAAATCTTGTAATTGGAGATGTACCTGCGCAGATCATCTGATACAATATTGCTACCCTCAACCAATAGGACCTCCATCTGATTTACTATACCACCATACTGCTATCTGATTGGCTATCTAGAGCCTAGATCTCGTGATACTCTAGACTACCATCTGAGTCGCTATCCACCATTAATCCTAGACCTCTCAGCCAATAGAAGCCCAGGCCTCTCTCACGCCCCCCCGACCAGAGTCCTAAGTCAATAGGATCTCACACTCATCAACCAATAAGACCTTCCCGAGGGCGAAGCCTATGGAAAATTTGTCAAAAAATTGCAAAGTGAACCTCCATGAGAAATAACATGCAGTTTTGGTCACTAATCCCCATGCCTATACTACTGAAGTTGAAAGATGATCTCCATAGTGTACACATGTTTTGGTATTAGTAGAAATTACTTCAGAAGCACCACATATATTTTTTAGTATTTACATGACAAGTATACAACCAAAGGAAGGTGACAGCCATTTATAGAGGTTACGAATAAAGTTCCAACTATTTAAAATATAAGGCTTCTAGTGGCAAAAGTAACATTTTTCACCATAACCTATTTTTGGGTAATTTTTAGATATCACACGATTCGAGAGCAACGTAGCAGTTGATGATGCATATTTTGCACAATCACAACAAATTCACAGAGTGTCTCACTTAGGAGAGTAACACCTCTATAACTTTTTAGGTTTCTATTTGATTTAAACTGAAATGGTCTCAAAAATAGAAGTCCTACTTATGACCACAAAATCATTTGCCCATTGGAAATACAAAACCACCTACGAAGCAAGATTCAGTGACAAAAATAAAGGAATGTTAGGTACAAGGCATTTCTTAATTAAAAATATTAACTAAACTGTACCAAGTTATCGAAAGTTTGGTTCAACACAAGACTTTGTGAAATGTTGAAATTCGCGAAAAGTGAACCTAAATATCGAGATATTTATTTAACAACTCTTCGACAGTAAAATCAACTGTGTTTTAGTAGAAGCAAAATTATCACAATACGTTTTTTGAAATGAAAAATCGTACTAATAAATGTTATTTTGGCAACAATATCAACATGTTAATCACTCCTGATAATCAAGATGGCCATGGTGCAAACAACAAATCATGAAATTCGTTTAAAATTATGTATGCTTCTCACGCTACAGACACATAATGTGCTACAGACAAAAATGACGTTTTTGGATAAGCAAAATATATCCAAGCGAATAATTAATTTATTTGGAAACCCCTGGATTCTAAATTATTGTCTATGTAGAACTGATGCTTCCAAGAGTAATTCAACTTCTTCTGGTATCTGAGTTGATTTTTCTAGCCTTATATACGTGAGCAAACAGCGAATATTTCATAATGAATATTTCTTTCCTCAGAAAATTAGAGAAGTATTCAACTTCTCTTTCCTTAAATTCACTGTTTCCTTTATATCACGCTGCTGCAATATTGCAGCAACTGTCTCTGCCAGGGAAAATGTTGCGTGCTCCAGAGACTTTTCTTTGTATAAATAGTACCGACCACATTCCATTAACCTCTATAATTTTTAGTCTGAACTAAGTTTCACTTTGTGTTGTCTCACGATATCAGCAATCGAATTCAGTGTAGTAGTTTCGATATAGTTGGTTTCGATGGCCACGAGCCTTCCTTCCACCAGCTAGAACTGGATATGATCCTTTCCCAATGAATCTGCTTTGTCATGAATAATCTTGGTGAGTCTGACTTTCTGGAAAATATGCGGCATGAGTTTCAATGCAACAAAAAAGACAAACATTGAATTAAAAAGCGGTGGTTCTGCATTTTAATACCTTTCCTGAGGGCGGCGACAACTTTAAAAGATGCGCTTTTGCTCTTTCAAAAGTAAAAGTAATTTTTTTTTAGAACCGTCTACCACGTTGGCTCCACGGGTACTGCCGTAATATACGCTTATTGTACTTTTATTTGTCTCCTCCTATGACTTACGTAGTTCTGCGACTGATGCCACCGTGTCGCATTCAGACAGCAACGGCTTTGGTCTGTGGTGTTTTCTGATGTCAGGGCAGCCATTCTAGTAGTAACCACGCCCAGCATTTCCTATCTTCTGTGATTCATCTAATGAGTCTATTTTAATGAGTCCCTCAGGTCTCCGCGGTGTGTTTACTCTTTGCCCATAATTAACTTAGGGAGACCTAGGGTAAACGATCTGTGATGGTATAGTCGTTAATAATATACCGATTTTAGAGAATATCGCTAATACCATTACAATTATGTTGACTTGCAATTTGTTAAAATTAGACTATTCATTTAAAGGTCGCAATATTTTAATATTTCATTATTCCTTCCATGATGTTAGTGGTTACTTCAGACGCATTTATAGCCCAGTGGGGGCTGATTGTGATCTAATCAGACCAGAAATGTTGTATACCTAGTACCCAAGTATAAAAATGATTCCAAATAATAAAATTTTGCATTACCTTGAAATGATTGATCATCAATGCACCCTAGTTAATACTTTCAGAAATATCACTGTTCCATTTTGGATACTCCAACAATATTCTGCAAGTGAAGTGAAAATCACCTTCTAGTACCAATGAGCAACATTCTGTATTGAACTTTTGATGCACACTTTAAAGATGAATAACTAATACTCTACAAAAATCTCGACAGTATTTTTACTATTCACCCAGAAAAGAAATTAAAGATGAACATCCTGCTAAAAACTTACAGTGTGGTAACATTATGTTTGTACAACTCCCACGATCTTCATTTGTGTTACAGGTAAATGTACGAACAAATTCAATATATTTCTATATTACAGAACATCATTTATATCATTTGAAAAACAAATGTAATAAAACATTTTATAAAAGGGAACTTTATACATGCACAACGTATATTTTTTTACAAGGATATTGCCTTTCTCAATTTACATATTTTTATTATACCCCTGTTTGTAAAATAATAGTGTTCACAACTTGCTACAATCTCGTAGTTTACCACAGTATTTTCATGGGTTGAAAAGATTATGGATTTGTGCTGTACGTATTTGTTGAGACAAATCGAGTTTTAATAGATAGAAATTAAAATCTATTTATCACACAAACAATGTGATAATCTAAACAGATTTTCGACATAAAATTTTTATAAAACCGTTTCTGGATAAGTACATATGATGAGATTTTGTTTCAGCTGAAGGCGAATACACTGGGCGACAATGTCTAGAATTTGGTCTATTACGATTGTATTCCATATGGTATAATTTTATTCTATCTTATACAGGATGTTCTTGTTTCGCTGGCGGAACGTCAACTTAACCCTGCTTGCCCTTAATATACTGTCGAGACGAGAACTATATTAATACTTTATTTAAAATTCTCAAAAATCATCGTGCTCACAAAAAAAATTCATTAACATCGGCCCTATTCAGTTTACTTGTATAAATCAAGTAACCTTTAAAATCGTAAACAGTATTTTTAACTTGATAGTAATGGAAGCTTAAGGCTTTGTAGTTTACTTCTGTTATTATTAAGATAATTTAAAAAAACAAAAACAAAAAATTCAAAATGATGCAGAAGGGTTTTAAATAATACCTTATAAGATGGTAGTAACATTTTTCCATAAGAGAATGCGATTCACCTAAAAACTGACTTCATTTTCATCTCTCCACTCCGCGCGTATATGGAATAAATTAAATAGATATATGCGCGATTAGTTACCTTTAAGAGGAGTATAACTTCCAACTTTAAAAAGGGAGACACACTGCATAGAGGTTGTTTATTTAAATTAACGAACATGATGTCCATTCAATTAAAATAAAGCACCCTGTATAATAACTTCAAATACGTTTGAAAAAAAATTTGTACCATTTGAAATATAGCTGTAATCGACCAAATTTACAAATATATCTTGATATAATTTGTTCGTCGCCTGCCAAATATTCTGAGATTTCACTGATTTTGGAGAAAATAGCTTCAGACTTTTGCAAAATTATACTTTGAAATACTAAATTATAACGTACAAGTCACACAGAGCCAAACAAAATACCAGTGGTAGACAACGACAATACACCTGATTTCTTTGGTTGAGTGGAAGGACTAATCCAGTGTCAGGCAGAATATTCTTTGAAGAATTTATATTGTAGATTTTCCAACTAAGCATTGTAAAAATATAAAAATTTTACGGTTCTAAAATACTTAGTAATATCTGTTTTCTTTATAATACTTGATATGCAGGGTGATCGGTAATTTTTCAGTCCATCAGCACGTATACAACTTACAAACAATATCACCCTGTGTGATAATATATAACCTTATATATAAGGATGTAATTACATGGTAGGACTAGTCTACGTCTTAATAATATATTCCTAACCTTAAATAAAATTTTAAAAAACATATAACAACAAAAGATAGATTTATAGATAGAAATTAACGTCGCATTTTCACGCTTTATGTACAAGAATGACATGTATATTTGTACGTATAACGATAATAAGAAGAAACTACAGTACATATTTATAAAACGTTAATCACGACCATCTCAGAATAGTCTAGTGGTTTGGTTTTCAAAGAAAAGAAAGTGGTATGTGACATTTCTGTTATTTTTTGTGGTAATTCAAATGACATATTTTCGTAAATTTACAGAATGGCTCAATTTTACACAGGCAAAAAACAAATATTCTTGTTAAGGTACAAACTATAAAAAAACTAAGAACTCATGATGCTATGAAAGGAGTACGGGTACCAACTTGGACAGTCGTTCTTATGACGTCACTTGGAAATTTTTAAATTTAGTTAGCAGCAATATCTTAATGCAACGAATTTACATACACAGGGTAATTGGTAAGATAATACGCATCATCCTGTGAACGATCATTCTTAGTCCGTATTATATCTTCAGTCCAAGAATTTGATTTAGACGTACATCTAACGGATATATGCGAAAGATATATCCATCGAATATCCTTGGATATACTTAAACACCCAATGGACATAGACATCATGCAGTAGATGTACTTGAAAAGTTATCCATGGGATGTTCCTATCAAGACCAGCATTGGATACATGCAAAAAATATATGCACTGGATGTTCATGTACACCTCTAGATAGCTAGTGGATATACACAACAATATATATGCTGGATGTACTTGAAGAAGCATTCACGGGAGTATTTAAAAAATTTGCATTAAATCATTATGTATTTATATATTAACAAGTGAAAAAAACTACATTTTGATATGCTTTTAATCCAATTTGTTGGGATGATTCATAACATTTTCAGCAGAGGGTCGCAAGATGACTCAGTGCTTTGACATGTTTTATTTTTCTTTTTTTTTTCTTTTTGCATTGACTAAAGTAAAAGCTAACTACATTTTGAAACACGGAAAGGGCATCGGTTCTATTTCTATTTAGTAAATGAAAATAAGGAAATGAATGGTGATATTTTAAACATAACATTACATTATTTTTTGCACCTCTATCGCACGGAGAATTTATCAATTTGTAATATTTTTTTAAAATAATTCTATGGAATGCATTTTCGTAAATAACTCGTTTATTTAAAATTTTTCGAAAAAACTCTATTTCAGATTTTTTGTCCAAAAAGGTCTGTGCCTTATACTGGTTATAGAGACCGATCGACGGATTAGTTAATTTTCGATTTTTATTAGGAAACTGTTCGGAATTTGTAGAATTTATCAAAAAAATCAAGTCTTCCAGGATTTGTAGATTCGCTTTTGTTTTGTCAAATTTCTCACAAACGTCATCTAATAGACCTAATCGAGCCCTACAATCGCCATTTTTGAAAATCAAAATCGGACGTTTGGTTCGGGAGTTATCAAATTCTTTGAAAAATCATACTCGACCCTGGAAAACATACTTGCGGTCAACGGATTCGGGTCGCCAGCAATAGGCTTCTTTTGTGGCCGTGTGTCTTTAATCCCACCAAGCCTCATCGAAATCAAGCAATATTCTGGACAGTTATCGTGCTTCCTAGCTCGATTTCGAGAAAACCAGTTTTTTGCAAAAAATTTCAATTTTCGTTTGTTTTTCGACATAGTCTCTGGTATATTTATTTGTAGAGCTTTTCTAGCGGCACCATCTCTTTTTTGAAATATCTCGATCGGACTACCCGTTGTCGAGTTATTAAATTTTTCCCGAAAAACTCGAAACATCTATATCGGGTACTTCCGGTTTCCAAACGGAGCCGAGCTTCCGGCGTTAAGGTTTCCTAAAGACCTCATATTAACCACCCAAGTTTCATCGCAATCCGAAAACGGATTATGGGGGCTGGGCGTGACAGACAGACCGACGGACAGACAGACATACAGACAGACAGACCGACAGACCGACTGACTGACGGACGGAATTTTCTGAATTTGCTCTCGAATCGATAGATATGACTTTCATTTCGATCCGACGTTTTTCTCGGGTTTCGATGGTCCACCGGAAAAATGCTAAACCTATACTACATTTTTTTCAAAATGTAGTAACAAGTGAAAAAAACTACATTTTGATATGCTTTTTGTCCCATTTGTTGGGATGATTCACATTTTCAGCAGAGGGTCGCAAGATGACTCAGTGCTTTGACATGTTTTATTTTTCCTTTTTTTTTGCATTGACTAAAGTAAAAGCTAACTACATTTTGTAACACGGAAAGGGCATCGGTTCTATTTTTATTTAGTAAATGAAAATAAGGAAATGAATGATATTTTAAACATAACATTACATTATTTGTTTGCACCTATATCGCACGGAGAATGTATCAATTTGTAATATTTTTTAAAATAATTCTATGGAATGCATTTTCGTAAATAACTCGTTTATTTTAAGTTTTTCGAAAAAACTCTATTTTAGATTTTTTGTTTAGAAAGGTCCGTGCTTTATTCTGGTTATAGAGATCAATCGACGGAATAGTTAATTTTCGATTTTTATTAGGAAACTCTTCGAAATTTGTAGAATTCAACAAAAAAATCAAGTTTTCCAGGATTTGTAGATTCGCTTTTGTTTTCTCAAATTTCTCACAAACGTCAACTAAAAGACCTAATCGAGCCCTACAATTGACATTTTTGAAAATCCAAATCGGACCTTCGGTTCGGGAGTTATTAATTTCTTTGAAAAATCATACTCGGCCCTGGAAAACATACTTGCGGTCAACAAATTCGGGCGGCCAGCAATAGGCTTGATTTGTGGCCGAGTACCTTTGATCCCACCAAGTCTCATCGAAATCGATCAATATTCTGGATAGTTATCGTGCTTCCTAGCCCGATTTCGAGAAAACCAGTTTTTTGCAAAAAAAATCAATTTTCATTTGTTTTTCGACATAGCCTCTGGTATACTTATTTGTAGAGCTTTGCCAGCGGCACCATTACTTTTTTGAAACATCTCGATCCAACTACCCGTTATCGAGTTATTCAATTTCTCCCGAAAAACTCGAAACGTCTATATCGGGTACTTCCGGTTTCCGAACGGAGCCGAGCTTCCGGCGTTAAGGTTTTCTAAAGACCTCCTATTAACCAACCAAGTTTCATCGCAATCCGAAAACGGATTAAGGGGGCTGGGCGTGACAGACAGACCGACAGACAGACAGACAGACAGACAGACAGACAGACAGACAGACAGACAGACCGACAGACAGACCGACTGACCGACGGACGGAATTTTCTAAATTCGCTCTCGAATCGATAGATATGACTTTCACATCGATCCGACGGTTTTTTCGGGTTTCGATGGTCCTCCGGAAAAATGCTAAACGTATACTACATTTTTTTCAAAATGTAGTAACAAGTACTGAAAAAAAATGAAGTAAAGGTTGGCTAAAAATGCATTTATAATTAAAAAGAGATTGGTAGTAAAATGACGCTAAAATTTAATCGATGAATTTCCATGTTAATTTGGAAAATTCTAATTTATTTTTTAAATGTTCGTTTTTCAAGTGTATATTATTCAGAATATTTTTTCTTCGGTGCTTAATTTTCTGATTTCATTACCGTCTAAATGTAGTGTTCTTTATATTGATTATTGCGATTTTCGTTATATTTATTAATCCAAGATTTTAATGAGGGACCTCAGTAAAGAAATGATCAGTTGAAAATATGAAATCGCACTATGTAGTGTAAAGAGATTTTAAATGCAGTATTAGGATGGTCGTCCAAATATAAATCGTTTCAATTTTCTTCTGTCTAAACAATTATGAAACTTTTTTTCTAAATTATTTTTCCAATAATTTTCATGCCATAGATCTAGATTCTATAAATTCATTTATATTTTTTTAATCTAGTTAAATAATTTGAGAAAAATTATCTGAAAAATTATTAAATTATCATTTGCGTGACAGCTAGAATAAAGATTGGGTTTCTTAGAAACCTACTATTTTATGCAATTTCGGCCCTTATATCATATTAACGAACTAAACATATTTGTTTCTAACCTGTATATATAATGCACTCCACATTTTAAAGTAACATTCTTATCAGTTATGTATTTCGAACCAGTTTATAAACAATACATTCATCTTCCGTTTGTTAAATCTCCCCATGAAATTAAACCATTATGTCCAAAATATTCTTTATTATTAGTCTAGTTCTAGAATCTCATTTTGGAAGATATCAAAGATTATAAAAAATTTCTAATGTATTCTCATTTCTCAGAATAAATCATCCACTTTCTCCTTCCTAGCCACCAAACCATGATAAAACTAGCCTACAAGATTAGAAGGGAAGAATTTATTAATTATCATTTTATGGCCCCTGACAGTTTCCCCTTGGGAGGCACTGGCGAGCTGGTGGCGCTCCTGGACACGCGTGGCGGTTCCGGAACTGTTAACTTTGAGTCTGCTGATTTCCATGTCGGTGGAGATCCGCTGGAAACACAGCTGTTGTCTGGATTGACAGTCCTGCTCAATGCGTGAATTGGTATGCGGTAGATCCGCAATGGCCGAATTTCTGGCGATGCTGGAAAATTAATAAATTATTTTATAAGCAGTAAAAGGACAACCGTTCAGCTTTGTAGATTATAATGTATTTAGTATGTATCCAGCACGAAAAAGGTGAAGACCAATAAAGGTCATAACGTGAAAGTCTGGTGTTTTACTGACAGGAGGGCAGTATATTAAAGTAATAATGACATTTGTTCATTAAATTCGGCAAATACTAGCGATAGGATAGGGATTTGGCACCGTCCTAATATGGATTCGGAAACGCCCGGAAATTATCTTCGTATTTCGCAGCGCTCGGAAGTTCTGGAAGCTTGGCTGGCATTCGGTAACGTCCTTTTATTAACATTATTAAAATATGATCAATTATTTCCACATAGTAGAGTGCCAGTATAGTCAAGATGCTTTCCTTTAAAGAGACTTGGATGGTAAGTCTGGATATGGAAGTAGTGATTCCTTAGTCGATACTTTTTCAAGTAAGTTGGTGTTAATAAAACTGGATATTAAAATCAGGCAAAATGCTTTTACTGCAGGTTACCTTAAACGTTTGCTTTTACCTACTTTCAATTTTCCCTTAAACGTGGGTAAGAATTGTGACACAGTATATTACTTACCATTAGGACTGGATGGCGGGGAGTGTTTCTGCAAATCCTGCTGCCTGACATCGACGAATAATCTGTCTGCTTTATTTGGGAAAAACTCCGGCGCAGTAGTGGCGAAGAAAATGTCGTTCTTGGATGCTATGAGTTGCAGCTTTGGCATCGTCATGGTATGAATGAGATTTCCATTCACAATAAGTCTAATCTCCATGGAATTTGTTGTAAATGCGATCACGTAAGGGAAAGCACAAACTGAAATCACATTTCGAAGACGTTAGCTGAATAAGGAGAAGCCACTCAAGATGAAATTATATTTAATAAAATAATCATTTTTGAAGGATATATGAGTGCTCGGTTTAAGCATATCTCGGGTTTTTGATGCGTGTTGCTTTATTTAAATTACTAATGGATATAAAAATTTGATTTCCTTATGTAATTTTCATACGGAGTGATGTGATAGTATCTGAACAGATTTTTCATTTATTTATTTATTTATCTACGAGATAAGCCCTTCTTGAAAAATATACATTATTTTTTATTTGCAGTAAAATGAATATACAATGTATATATCAGATAATGTACAAATCGTACAAATTAGAATTGTTTAATTGAGTTACATCTTAAAGGTGAAGATATAAAAAATTCTATATTATTTTGGATTGCAGTAGCAGTCCCTAAAATCCTTTGGCCAGTGTCTCTTTTTGTTCATAATTGGTATGCATTGTAGATAAAATACACCAGAATTTAGGATTCTTCTATCATTTATATCAAACAGTATTAGGTTAGTAAAACCATTGAATATAGACGTTGCGTATTTTATGCAGAAAGCAAATAGCAATCTTTTATGTTCTATTTATTATTAATACTAGTCATAATCGTATTCATTTTTTAAATACCCCAACCTAAATCTCAGTTGCTCAGAACCTAGATACCTTCCATATTGTTATTGTGAATAATATAATTGATACACAAGAATGCAGATTCGGAAAATGCAGTTGAGGGTATAGGAATAATGATGTAATTGACCACGCCCCGCTAGTTCCATAAATCGTGAAAGATAGAGGCACAAAATGAATTGAATTTAGTACGGCATGAACTGATGGGTGCGGACGTAGGTCATAATTTCTAATACGAAACGAGACAATATCTCTTCGTCAATGCGAAGAAGTTATTTGTCACATTTTTGACAAATAATTTCTTCTATTGAAAGCATTTCTGCAGTTTCTTTTTAAGCCGTAAATGCTATGGGAATAAAATAATAATTTTTATTAAAACCGAACATAGATCATTAAAATAAAATTAAATAACTCGGAAACTAAAATCAACTAATAATTATCAAAAAATCAATTATTTTTATTAAATTACAAAAATAGAACATTAAAATAAAATTAAATAACCCTCAGAAACTAAAAGCGACTAATAATTATCAAACAATAAATTAATTAAGTAAGGATTCAAACAAACCACCTTCTTGTGCCAAACAATAGCCAAACCCATTATACAATGAACCTCTCATACCATTGAGTTGATTTGGAGTAATGCTTGCACAAAGCTGGATAAGTTTTTCCCGTAATTCAACTAAATTATTGGCTCGTTCAAACGCATGTTTGTACGCGGTTTCATTTAAAAAGCCCCACAGAAATAAATCATGGGGTGCTAGATCAGGTGACCTGGGGGGCCATTTTATCATTCCCCTAGTAGCTACTAAACGATTGGGAAATGTTCTTTCCAGAAAATTAATAACAGTTAAGGTATTGTGACTTAAGCAGCTGTCTTGTTGAAACCAAATGTTGTCAAAGTTGACAGGAAGATTTTGAACTGCAGGAGATATTTGGTTTTTAAAAGCTCTAAATATTTATTGCCATTTAAACTGCCATCGATTCGCAGTGGGCTTATAATATGATTGTCTAAAATTCCCGTCCAAACGTTCAACTTTTGAGGATATCGAGTTCGCACAGCAACACTTAAATCTTTATTTTTTCGAGATCAATTTCGTACTACCGATGGATTGTGTTTCCTATGTAATGAAAAGGATGATTCATCTGTAAAAAATATATTCCTTAAGAAGTTTTCATTCTCATTCACTTTATTTATCAAGATTTCACAAAATTCTGTCCGTTTGAAATTGTCCTCGGGAAATATTTCTTGTGTTGTTTGAACTTTAAAACAACTGTACCCGTTTCTTTTCAAAATATTTCTTACAGTTCTTTCCTTCTTGTCAACTTCATCAGCAATTTGCCTGCTAGAACAAGATTCACTAGTTTCAACAAGTGCACAGACATTAGTTCCGCGAATTTCACGTTCTTCGCTCATTTGTTGATGATGGGGTTCGGGCTGACAGCATTTTTTACAATAATTCACGACACACCCGAAATTCTCAAATTTTTAAATAATGTATGAAATTATGCTAGCTGAGGGGATTGCTTTGTCATGACATGCCAGAGTAAATAAATTTTTTGTGTCTTCAGCGGAATGGCCCTCGAAGTACCACTTCACAATTTGCACTTTTTCTGCAGTTGTATAAACACACGGCATTTTAATAACGAAATTAAGATTAATTTATTTTATTCCCACACGTCTAAACATCTACGCTATTAAAAGCAGAATGGGTGCGCTGTTCTCAAGTCGACCCAGTCAAGCGATGGCGCTATTGTTTTATACCAATGCACTGTATTGTTCTACGACAAGGCGTGGTTTATCTGCGCAGAGACAAGTTTACGTACCTTAAACTAAATTTGCTGAATCTGCATATTAAAATACCGCATCAAGAAATTGATTTAGAAAATATTATGTGAGCTGTAATCGCAATAATTTTATATAAATGATATATAAATATACCGGGAGAGTAACAAAAAACACAATCAAGGACATCTTTGAATTTTCCAACGGATGTCAAATATTCTAAATTCATACCTAATATGTCTACCGTAGCTAATGTAAACAGTTATTGTATAAATTGCTTACCTATATCTGTAGGCACTGAGTTCCAATGAAAATCAAAATTAGGTGATGAGGAGTTTTCTTCGTTAATTTTTTGAAAATGGCAAGTATCTGAAATAATTAATACGTATAAAAAATTTAATTCTTCGTAAATATTAATAATATTGGTGAATGAATATGCATGTATACTTTATTCCAAACTTATTGCCGGCATAAAAAAATTCGGAATCTTTGTTCTTTAATGCACTATCAAAGGTGCCGACATTTTTATACCTAGAATAAGTCTGAGATAAACTATATGTTTTGTAGAAATACGAAATATAGATTATGATATAGAGGGCGTTGTAAGAATATGCAGCAATATTTCGGTATGCCGCGCTGTTTAGGTAGATAGTACATATCTGTGATCACGAAATATGTCGCCTTTCGTATCTTGCCTAGGAAGCCAAGAATGGAATACTCCCATATAATGCTTTTTATCCATGAAACTTTTACAAACTCATTTTTGGAATTTAACATTTTTAAAGTTCTTAAACAATTGTGTGATATCTATAAAATGGGCACGTTCTCAGAAATATCACGAAAATGTGACAAAGTGAACAATGGGAAGGGAGGTACACAAAAAGTTCACAAGAGAAAATCATTGCAAAATGGTCATATTCAAAACTTTAGGCTAATTAAATGTAGATGTGTCTACAAATGAAGGTTCGTGTAATGTTGCAAATTGTTACAACGGGGGAGGGTAAAAAATGGATCATAGGGATCAGAACTCACATCGTCTAGATTCTTTGACTATTAGTCCTGAGTCCATAGAAGTTAGGCAAAATATGTGAAAAAAGTATAATGTTTTTCGTTTGGAAATTATACGCACAAGGTTAGTTTTCAGAAGCAAAGAAGTTTCTATGGCGTGAGTGGTCGCTTAACCCTCAAAAGCCACCCGAAATATACCACACCATGGTTGCATTGTTCCGCGAAATAGTTGGTCTCTCAGAAAGAGGTATACTCACTAATAATATCTTCATGAGATTGACTACAAATAAAGTCTTATGCATATTTCCGATAGGCGGCAATGAACAATTAAGAGTGGTTTCCTGTTGCTCAGTTAACTGAGTCTTTTATCTCTTGCTTGATATTTTTTAAGCTTGCTTACAATGGCATTACCAATGATTTTACAATGTTATGTATATGTATGTATGTATGTTTAAATCTGGTTATCGATTTTTTGACCACTTCTTGATATCCAACCATGCTGATATTTTGCACACAACTTTGGTTCTGAAGAGAATACAATATAGTATATTCAATATTATGGTAGATCCAATATGGCGGCTACCACAAAATAACGGATTATCTTTTCTTGACAACCCCCTCGACATGGGTAGCAAATGAAAGGGTATATAAATAAGCTATGTGACGTCATTCTAAATACAATATGGTGGCCGACAAAAAATGGCGGATATTCTATTTCGTTACAACCCCCTTGATATGGGTATCAAATGAAAGAGTTTGACAAGAGTAAACGAAATTATGGCATCTGAATAAAAAAAAACCGCTGCCTAAGGAATCACTACTTCCACATCCAGATTCTTTATCCAAGTCGTTTTAAAGGAAACATCTTGACTATACTTGCACTCTAGTATGTGGAAATTATTGGTCATAGAATTTTAATAATATTTGGGGCAGATGTCATAGAAAAGTTTGAGGAGTTGGGGTCTACCATATACGTTAAAAATGAAGTTTTTAGTTCACCCTACCTATTTTCTACTATTCACCTCCCACCCCTTCAATGGAGGCATCTCAATCCGATGTCACTACAATACATACGTGTACTAATCTCAAGTGAATATCTCAATTTGATGTTATCAATCCCATTAATAATGAAGCGGAGGTGGTGGAGTTTGAAAAATATTAGAAAGAAATCTGAGGCCTTGGTTTCTAGTATATACACCGAATCCCAAATTTCTGTACTCTTATCACCTTGATTTACTTATTTTCCCCTAGTCACTCCTATTAACCCTAACCCTTCTACGGAATCATCCCAAAATATAATCTAGTTCCAGATGTCGTTATAATACATACGTCTACCAAATTACAAGTGAATATCTCAATTTTATTTTATCAACCCCTTTAATAATGCAGTAAGGGTAGTGGAAGGGTTGAAACATATTGTTAAAAAATTTGAGGTCTTGGCTTCTAGGACATACACCGAATTTCAAGTTGCAATACTCTTACCAGCTTGCTTTACTTATTTTTCCCTATTTACCTCTACTTACCCCCACTCCTTCAACGCAATCATGTCAAAATATAATCTAGTTTCAGATATAATTATAATATATAAATATACCAAATTTCAAGTGAAAATTTAAATTTAATTTTATCAACTCTTAATAAGGGAGTGGGGGTGGTGGGGAGAAATAGAAAATACTAATAAAAAGACCTGAGACCTTCGCTTCTAGTACATAGACCGAATTTCAAGTTTCTGTAGTCTTACCAGCTTGCTTTACTTATTTCCCCTATTTACCCCTATTTAACCTCCAACCCTTCAACGGAATCATCTCAAAATATAATCTAGTTCCAGATGTCGTTATGATACATATGCGTACTAAATTTCATGTGAATATCTCAATTTTATTTTATCAACCCCTTGAATAATGGAGTAGAGGTGGTGGGGGCTGAAATAAATTATCAAAAAATCTGGGGCCTTTGCCTCTTGTACATACACCGAATTTCAAGTTTCTGTAGTCATACCTGCTTGCTTTACTTATTTCCCCCTATTTACCCCTAAATAACCCCGAACCCTTCAAAGGAATCATCTCAAAGAATAATCTAGTTCCAGATGTCGTTATAATTCATACGTGTATCAAATTTCAAATGAATATCTCAATTTTATTTTATCAACCCTTGTAATAATGAAGTAGGGGTGGTGGGGGTTGAAAAATATTATAAATAATCTGAGACCTTGGCTTCTAGTATATACACCGAATTTGAAGTTTCTGTAGTCTTACCAGCTTGCTTTACTTATTTTCCCCTATTTACCCCTATTTAACCCCCAACCCTTCAACGGAATCATCTCAAATTATAATCTAGTTCCAGATGTCGTTATAATACATACGTGTACCAAATTTCAAATGAATATCTCAATTTTATTTAATCAACCCTTTTCATATTGGAGTAGGGGTGGTGGGGGTTGAAAAATATTATAAAAAAATCTGACGCTTTGGCTTCTAGTACATACACCGAATTTCAAGTTTCTGTGGTCTTACCAGCTTGCTTTACTTATTTTCCCCTATTTACCCCTATTTAACCCCCAACTCTTCAACGGAATCATCTCAAATTATAATCTAGTTCCAGATGTCGTCATAATACATACGTGTACCAAATTTCAAATGAATATCTCAATTTTATTTAGTCAACTCTTTTCATATTGGAGTAGGGGTGGTGGGGGTTGAAAAATATTATAAAAAAATCTGACTCCTTGGCTTCTAGTACGTATACCGAATTTCAAGTTTCTGTACTCTTACCAACTAGTTTTACTTATATTCCCCTATTTACCCCAAATTAACCCCCAACCCTTCAACGGAATCATCTCAAAATATAATCTAATTTCAGACGTCGTTATAATACATACGTGTACGAAATTTCAAATGAAAATCTCAACTTTATTTTATCAACCCCATTAATGGGGTAGGGGTGGTGGGGGGTTGAAAGATGTTATAAAAAAATCTTAGGCCTTAACTTCTAGTACATACACCAAATTTCAATTGTCTGTTCTCTTACAAGCTTGCATTACTTATTTTCCCCTATTTTCCCCTATTTAACCCCCAACCCTTCACCGGATTTCCTCAAAAAACAATCCAGTTCCAGATCTCGTCATAATATATACGTGTACAAAATTTCAAGTCAATATCTCAAACCGTTCCGGAGAAAACGTGCGGACAAAAAAAAAGTTACAGACAGACCGACAGACAGAAATTTTTTTTTCGCTCAAATTTAAAATCTCGACGTTTCATTACATTCTAAACCTATTTCACGAATAAAAATTTTTGAAAATTTTTTTGCGATTACTATACTTCCAATCCACTACGTGGATGTGGAAGTAATAATGAGGTAAACGGGAAACTGAAAAGTAAAAAATAAATAAATATTTAAAAAAAAAACAATGGTTTTCTTTTAAAACTGAATTGCAGTAAAAGTAGAAATAATTTTCATTCAGTGATTATATTATAAAATGATGATGAAAAAGAGAATTATTGGGCGCTCACAAAGTATTGCTGTGGCTGTTATATTACAACATACTATTCATAATGTTTTGTCACAATGCTGATTGTTCATAAAGGTAATTCGTCGCTCGGGAAGAAAACTGACTTAATTCATAATTTGTATGTTTTGGTTTTCTTGCAAAAAAAGTTCACAAATACGATAGAGATGTCCCTAAGAAAAGGTCATAAATAAAATGCTTCAATTTCGTCACTTACGCACGTCGTTGTTCCCTCATCACGATTATAGTGTTGCCAATCTTGAATAACGTAACATAAGTTTAGTTGATTCGTGTGTCTGAACTACATTAAATCAATAGATTTATGTTAAAAGTAGTGATATATATATAAAAAAAAATAGTTATATCTCACTCATTACAGCTTATTCGGCAAATCTTTTAAAATATTAACTATTTTAAATTCTCTTTTCTACAAGACTATGTTTTTTGAGTTGTGTCACTTTTCTTCCGGAGCGACGAATATTATATTTTATAAGCGTCCAATGGTTTTCTACATCATCATTTTGTAATTTAATCACTGCAAAAAATTTTGTTCTACTTTCTGGTGCAATTCAGTTTAAAATAAACCGTTGTTAAAAAAAAAATAATTTGTGTATTTGACAAGTACTTGCAAATAAATCATTCATTCTGATCACATCAAGAAGGTCACTTGGCAAGGATAGTGCATCATATCCTTTATCAGTAAAATCGTTACATTTTTCGTGAACGGGTCGTTTCATTGGTATCGAACAAGGATACCTTTTATTTAAAAAATCATTAGGGGAATTTAAAAATTTTATATCTAATTCCAAAAATGTGCCTATGTTAAAGTTAAGGTGAAAAGCATTAGGGGTATCCACCATCGGTTTTCTTAAGATACAAAAGGAATATACCTTAAATTACAGATACAGTGTATATACTGTATTAATTTAGTGGATACGGTAGTATGGATACGTTAGATAAAAATAATGCTAATATTATTAGTGTTATTTAGACGTAAATTAAGCCTCATACTCTTAGGACACAATGTACGACAATGTTTTAAAGTAGACAGGTATTTGTAAAACATTCAAGCATAGAAATACTCATAAGGGGGCACCATTGTAACAACTTAAATTTATAAAAGAATATGGATGCAGGAATGCCGTTTAGTTTGAAATTATAGCCGATTCTATATTGTCCCTACTTTCAGAACGAGTAATAAAATGAAACGTCTCGGTTTCGGATTTAATAAAGAAAACTATGACGTACGGTTATAGCACAAGAGCAGCTGTATTTCCTGGTCCTCGTAAAGGTCTAGAGCGGTAACGAGATGAGCTTTTGTACTCTCGACGGTGTGCAGATGCTGAGCGTATCCCGTCCTGCCGTTTACGATGTCCCAGTGGTTTTTGTAACCCACACAGACTAATACGTCACCCTGTGATGGGGAATTCGGGCTCCAGCCGCTGTCGAGTATTGTCATCATTGTAGGTGTTTCGTTCAAGTTCAGCTCCTTAAAAAAAATTGAGAAATTGTTAGGTCGTGGAAAATCCAGTATCTCTCTCTCTTCCACGGTGTTATCAATACCTTCTAGTCTTCGTCGAAAAAAATGAGTTATTAGGAAATCAGTTGGACCTGAACGAGCTGCCTAAATACGTTCTAAATTACTTTCTGTAATGAAAAATGAAGCTTTCAACTACTTTTTTGTTGGATTTTTTTAGTGCCATCCCTACAATATTAATTGTATTCTTATTTTTTAAATATTAATTTCACATCTATGAGGAGGCAGGTTCTACAAATAAAAGCAATTTTGTGTTGGAAATGTTATAAATTCGATAAGTTCGGTTATTTTTAAAAGTGAATTATTTATTATTTGTTTGCTTATAGTAATGAATCATATTCTTTCTAGGATTTTGCAAACAGAGGAAAAAACTATCTATGAGAACTAAAAGAAAAACTATATGTAAAAAAGATTAATGAAATCTTTGCATTCTTTCTATAACCTGACTTCTGGTTATGCTAACAAATCAAAATTCTAAAATAAATTTATTCAATTTCTTATTTGACATTCTCATTAAAATACTTTAATCATGCATATAGTATATAGGCTGCAACACTTGTTAGCTAATAGATAGGTGAAGATCTGTTGTTTTTTATCAGTCAATGTCAAATAGTTCATACTTATTTACGGATATTGCCTTGGTTTTGCATGAAACATCGTTATGAGTGGCTTTGTGCCTTTCTGATGAGTTCAGAACACGGGCGAAAAACGTTTCAAAGGCTAAGCGTTTAAAAGAAACTGAAAGAGATTTTATGAAAATGTAATCCATTAGAATGAAGGAATTGAAAATTTTTTTTTGTTAAAATAGTTAGTTATGTAAAATATAAGCATTTTCAGGAAATGAATTGGTATATATCAAATATAAAATCAAGCGTAAAGGATAATATCATTCCAAGTTTGCACTAATATTATCTATTACGTTTCATAACTAAATTAATGTTTGATATATACCAATTATTTTTTCTGAAAATGCTTACATTTTACATAATTAGCTATTTTAACAAAAAAAAATTAAATACATTGATAAATAACCGAATAAATATGACGTCCTGTTTTTGACAATAACTGTAGAATTTTAGAATAAAAAATTATGAAAAAATTTCCTCGTACAAAAAATGCCATGCTTTACGGTGTCTAAAATATTATATACATAGTAGGCATATTTTCCAATATATAATAAATTTAAAACCAGTGTGGTCAAAATTTCCTTAAAGAGTTGGACATTTTTCAATATAACTTAGCAGAACTTTAAAAGTGTCCAATGTACATTATTCAAATTCCAGTGATTGACTTAGAATAGAGCCATAATAAACACATACATTTTCCAATTGTTTCTGCTCCTCCGCTTCTGAGATATTCGCGGTTAGAGTGAGGCGTCAATACATTTGAATAATATATTAATACCATACTAATATCGTACAGTATTCTTAAAGAAACAACTACATATAATCTTTGTTAAATTTCCATAATGTTTACCAGAAATAAATCGCTACAGCGCTATAACTAAGATAAATGAATGTGGTGTATTCCATTTCAAACATAATTAAGTAAACTTTATTTCACAATAGAAATTTGCAATATTGTTTGTTTAAAGATGATTATTTATGACAAATTTCAATAAAAACACGTTTTCATCTAAATGTTGATTTCCTCTAGATCAGAAGTAATTCATTACTTCAAAAACTATAGAAGAGATTAAATATTTCTTTTGACAGAAGAAAATTTATATTAATAAATTTGCACCGATTTTCATAACAACGAACTGTTTTAACAATAACACAGAATAGCACAAAAAACGGTCGTGTCCATTTGATCAGAGAATAATATCCTCCTCTATTTTGAGCCGCTGAATCCAATGCCACCGTTATAATTGCTAAATCACGTCAGGATTTTTCCCTAACCTAAAAAATATCTAGAAATCAATGAAAATCTCAACGAGCAAAATGCACAATTTTTTTAAACATCACAGATGAATAGACCACTAAAAAACATTATTTTTCCAGTATTTTATTTTTGTTTTATGATCTAATTAAAGGTTAAAAAAATTATTTACTGCAGCTGTCAATTTAACTGCGTTTAAATGGAGAAGTTTCCGCGCTACTTGTGTGTGACGTCATCGGGCACATCGCACCGACGGAAAACGTATTGTGATTGCGAATGTGTACACATTATTTATGTTGTGTTATGGAAAATACAAAGAAAAGTATCTATAAATATTGTGTTGTGCCCAAATGTACAAATACTCCAATAAAAACTCCAGAAAAGTTATTTTTTAATGTGCCTAGACGCGATAAAGTTAGGAAGAAATGGTGCAGAGCTATGAGACGACCGAAATGCAGAATTATCGTCATCCTCAAGATTATATTGCTGCCAGGATCATTTTGATGTAAATTTGCCCATTAAAACTAATTATTTTATAATAATATTATGAACATATGTACCTAACCCTAATATTATTGTAATAGTAGCAAAAAAGTTTGTCATCATAAACACATCAACAACGGGCAAATTGTCACTCTGGCCCCGTAAAAACCCACTGTCCGTCATTTTTACCACTTAATAATTAAAATATATAAATAAATGAATGATTTCTTTTATGAAAATATCAATACACATTTACAAAACACAAAAAAATTTACGATTTAACCCTTGACAGATAGACGAACATTAGACATTATGCCGAATGACGTCAGACCAATAGCGTGGTGTTTTCAGTTACGTGGATATGTTCCCATAAAATTTTGAATTACAAAGTCATTTACTTAGGCTACACATTTTTTTTATACCTTTTCTTCATTACTTTCTCAACTTATATAACATATATAACGAAAAAATAATAAATTATTGCATTTCTAAAATTCATGCATGTTGCTCACTAGAGGGGAGGCGGATTAGAAGAAAATTGTGACGTAATGTGGTAATTTTGACGGCGGTATCGGATTCGGCGACTCAAATGGAGATGACCTTTTTTTGTGGGCCTCTATAATTAGTTCTAAAATAGGCCAATTTTTAACGTACTTACAACCAAATTGTAGGAAACTCAGTTGCTATTTGACTTGGTATTGAACATTCTTGTTGTAGGCGCTTAATATTTAAGGAGGTTGAGGCGTTAGGCGAAAATAATGAAAAAAATCTGAAATAAAGTTTTTTTAATAGATTTTCATATGACTCAATTTTCTGTAAAAAATCCAGTCACTAGGAAATTCATAAAGTTAAAAATTTTAAATAACTTTTACATGTAGTCTTATGGAAGATATGTCAACCCAGCATGAAAACGATACATTTTAATACAAATAACTAAATAAAAAACCCTACTATGTCTTCTACCACATAGTGGTAGAAAACATCGTAGTGTGTTTTATTTAGTTATTTGTGGAAAATGATTAACTACCACAGGGTAATGGCTCCTTCAATCAATTTTTTGTACATTTTAATTTATAGCCAATAACCAAATAATGTCAGAAGTTCCGAAAACTAACTATGTAAAGCATTGATGTCTTACGCATATTTTAATACCGTTCTCAATTTAATTAGGAGACTTTTAATAAATAAAAAAAAATGAATAAACATGTGTAAACTGTTAAATTTCTCCTTTCGTTAATGATTTATAACTGATTTTTCAATTATTTAATGATTTTTCTTTCAATTATTAACTGCAACAAATTTGTAAAATACACAGATATTTACGTAAATTGAATTTTGGACAAAACATTCAAAAGTTAGTTCATTCAGTAAAATAATTAAATCTACTTAAATAATTAATTAATAATAAAAAATTATTTTTATATGCGTTTATGATATTAATTATTGGTATCATCGACTTATAATCTTTTGTAATAGTTTATTATGGAAAAGTTCCGATTTAGAATTCGACTTACTTTTGGTTGGGACTGTAACATCTCAACCTCCTTAAATTAGCCATGAATAACGTGAAATTAACATTTCTGTAGGGAGGGAGAGAGAGAGAGACGCCGACGCTGAAAGGAGCATGTTTATTTTTATTAGTAGTGTAAGGTTTTTTGCAATTTGCTAATTGTAAGTCTTTTCTCTATGCACTTGGAGTTAATTTCATATGGTCATTGCTGTATTGCCCTTATAGAAAACATTATTGATATATTCTTCTTGTCAAATTACTGTAGAATTTCCATATAAAATTTAGGACCTAGCCAACTTCATTTATATAATATAAGGCCTTGCCAAAAAAATATAGTTCATACCCAAAGGAATGTGAAACCATCCACAGTATCTGTGTCACTGGATGGGCACCATGCCGTCCAAGCTGCTGAATGTTTCCACTGGAACATTAGGAGTTTTTTGCCAATTGCCACGCACATTCGTAGCCTCGCCCCTCCTGTAAAAATGAATGTATTTAAATAAATTAAATATATTACCTAATGAATTAAACATACTATAAAATTAAACATATTAAAATTTCAGATATATGATAATAATGCAATAATCTGATAGTAGATTTGCAATATAAATGCATATGAGAATTTGTAACGTATTGTTACGAGTTTCCACCTCTTAGAAAACACCCTGTATGAATCCGTGGGATCTAAATAATTTTAGCAAAGGGTAAACCACATTTTATTTAATAATTTACTGACTGCACAAATACTTCTGAACTAACTGTTACAATATTTATATTTACACTTCGAATTTATATCCTTATATAATGCATAACAGTATAATGGAAATATTGTCACATATGTTCTGTTTTTAAACTTGACAACAAGAACATGGACATGAGGGAAAACTATAGCCTACATAGGCCCTTAATAGTTATCTGCCAATTCGCTAAGGTATTCGAGACTACCTTGCATACGTTATTATCCAATCGTGTACTAATTGTAAATAATCAACATGGGTTTGTTTCTGATAGATCTACTGAGACTAACCTTGCGTGTATTACACAATTTATTTCTAAAGAACTAGATGCAAACAAGCAAATTGATATCTTTTTTACAGGTTTTTCCAAGGCATACGATTGCCTAGATCATGGCATTCTATTGGAGAAACTGAGTAAATTTGGATTATCAGTGGTACAGTTAGATTTCTCCCTTCATTTATAGGCAATAGGCGTCAGTTTATGGAATTCCTCAGGGATCCGTACTGAGTCCGCTTATGTTTGTCGCTTTTATAAATGTCATTGTAGCCAATCTGAATGTAGAGTGCTTTCTATATGCTGATGATTTGAAAATCTCTTGTGTAGTAGAAAGGGAACAAGATTGTGAGAAACTTCAAAACAACTTAAACATTATAAATGACTTTTGCCCGTCTAATTACTTGGTCACAACATCTAAATATAATACATTTATTTGTTCTAAAACACATAACTATATTGATACTGTTCAACTTATGTTCAAAAGTTTAGTCAGTTAATTTTAAGAACTGTCAATAAAAAAATAATTCTGTATTATGTCAACAAGCATCAAGCTACAATTGTTTGTAATTCGAAGCTGAATATATTATTCAAATAACCATAGTTTGATTCATATAAACAGTAATCATCATAAAAGCGTTCTTTCGAGAACAAAACAGTTATCTGAAAAAGTGGAAGTTTACCATCTAAGGTAAGACAGTGCTCTGCTGAACGCAGTCGAAAGGCAGCCACGTACAGATACAATTATCATATAAACGGTCAAATGTTGCAAAGGCCTAATATAGTAAAGGATCTTGGTGTTGCCTTTGTAAAACAGAGATTTACAGACCAGATTAATTCCACCATGTCACATAGTACATTAAGCCCACTACTATTTACTATTCTATCGCTTATTTTATTAATTTTGGCATTTATTAGTATGCACATCATACGCAAGACTATTTGTTTATTTAAACTTGACGAGTTACACCACTTAACAAAATTAACTTTGACTTGCACTTATTCCCAAAGTACAAAATTTGCTATGAATGCGGCAAATCCGGAGTTACTATTATTCGAAAATTATACGATAATGTTCTATAGCATTTAATAAAAATTATTTTAATTTTTGTATTAATCGTATAATCTCGTGCTTATATGACTAAATTCAATGGGATTTAAATGTCCATTTCTAATAAATCTTGAATACAGCACAATAATACGATTTTGTTGGTATTAAAGAAATAAACAAAATTATATTTGTTTTTAGTAAGCTTCGTTCCTATTACTCCTGCATCCACGTACTGGAGAGGAAGTAGAGTAATTATTGTAAAAAAAAAATAATTTTTGTTGTTGTTCAGAACGTCATGAAACGTCGCGATTTTGAATTCGACCAAAAGATTTCGTCTGTCGGTTTTTTTAGTGCGCGGGTTTTCTCTGGAACAGTTCGAGATATTGTCTTGAAATTAGGTACGAGTATGTTCGAACGAAATTTGGAATTAGATTATATTTTGAAGTAATTATAGTGAAAGAATGGGATTTAAATAGGGGAAATAGGGAGAAATAAGTAAAGCAACCTAGTAAGTTCAGAAGCTTGGGATTTGGTGTATATGCTAGAAACCAAGGCATTATACCTTTTCATAACATTTCACACCCCCTCAGCATCACCACCTCCACGTCATTATTAAAGGAGTTAATATAATAAAATTGAGATATTGAAACTTGGTACCTACACATATGTATTATAAGGAGATCTGAAACTAAATTATATTTTGACCTTATTCCGTTGACGGGTTTGGGGATAAACAGTAGAAAACAAATAAAGCAAGTCAGTAAGAATCCAGAAACTTTGGATTTGGTGTATATACTAGGAGCCAAAGTCTCCAATTTATTTATAACATTTACCACCACCCCCACTAAATTATTAAAGGAGTTAATAACATAAAACTGAGATATTCACTTCAAACTTGGTACACATATGTACATCAGTACTTCAGGACATCAGGGACCAGATTATGTTTTGAGTTGATACAAATATAGTATCAAGTTGTTTTCGTTTAAGACTTGGATGGGAAATCTGGATGTGGAAGTAGTGGTTCCTTAGGCAGTCGTTTTTTTATTTGACTTCAGTATATTCTATCAAGTTCCCCAACATTATAAAATATATTTATTTTGAACAGTATTATAACCACATGTAATAATTGGTATACACTCTATATTATATCACAAAGTTTGTTGAGTATCTGGAATTCATCCTTTGATTTGGGTATAACAAATCAGCAATTCAATCAATAAGTTTCGGGTCAGTAAGTCCCACTTTAAGTTGTTGTCAATCAAATGCGGTATAGTTATAAATTTGGTTTGTCAAAGAGAACATTTTAAAGGTTACCGTGAATTGTATATGAGAGGTTCGAGGAAATTTGGTTTTAAATTGGCATTTGCACCAAGCACGTATACGTATATGGAATTAGATGTTATTTTGATGTTCCCCTAATTTGCAGGCTGTCGAGATGGTATCAGAAAGTTTTGTGTAGAAGTTAAAATCGATTTTCTGTTAATATCCTTTTAGCGCATTCATTTTAAAATGTAAAACTTTCAGTTGCTATTTAAAAGGTAAATCAGTTTGTTTATAATGAAACATTTTAAGACGGTAAATTCTGAGTTCATTATTGATTAAGATCTCAAATTATTTTTGTACAGGGTGACTGATTACATTTTGACCCCTAACTCTTTTGCCTTTAGCGTTCTGCAAGAAGGTTAAATAAAAAGACTAAGCTGCGTAGGCACGTGATACAAAAATGAAGGTGATTTTTTTTAAATAGTGCGTGGACGGTCGTATTTCCTCAACTGTTTGAAATTTGAAAAATTGTCTCAGACAAAAACAATAATTTTAAATCTACAGGGTATTTCACATATAAGTAAACCATTGTAGGATAGCAGATAGCCGCGCAGAGAGAGAAGAAATATCATCGCTGTTAGATAGAGACAAGCTTCTTAACTATAAACGCAGTACAGTCGGGGAAGAAGTTTCAGTAAAAGGTGCTCTCTATTCACCGAGAATCCCGGTATGTCATAGGTCTATTGGTATTTTCGAATGAACAACAGTTATTTGTTTTTATATTTGAAATATTTGTAAATTATAATATTTAATTGATTTAGTTTGAAGTAAACAATACGATATAGCAAACATACAAAATAAATACACATTAGATTAAATGTAATGAGACTACAATTATAAAGTTTGAGATAAATGCTTACAACATACTTTTTATTTACCTCTGCTCTGTCCAACTTCCGAAGTAATCCAACAAATAATATTAAATTATATTACTAATAGTCGTAATACTATAATAATGATTCTGATGATGACACTTCAACATGTGATACCCGGCGGCCAGCCGTGGTTACAAAAAATGTCCCTTTTTATGCTCTGTCTTTGTACACTATTTATAATATAATTTTTTATGCAATTAAAATAAAATGTATTTTGCTATACACAACACAACTGATAATAGATTTGTACAAATACTTTTCAAAATGGTATAACAGGAGCTCCAGCTGTAGATTCCTGCTCCATACATTTTAAAACAAAACTTATAATTTCTTGATAAAGATTTAACTTTGCTTTCAAATATTATGATATTTTCTTATAAATACTGCTAGTGATAGTAGACGTAACAATGTGTATAAGTAGATACTTCTAATAGGTACCTGTACATTAATTTTAATTTCCATCTGGATAACAAACCAATTAAATTTAAACCTCATTTGAAATTTCTTGGAACCATTGTTGACACAGTTGACATGGGAAGAACAAATTAAATTTCTATAGAAAAAATTGAATAAGGCCTACTTTGCAATTAAACAACTAAATTACAAACTTAATCCAGATTGTTTATTGCCCGTATATTATGCTCTGTGTTACGCGACTATTAGCTATGGGGCAGATTCTCCCATGTAGAAAGAGTTTATCTTACAAAAACGAGTTATTAGACTACCGGCTCGGTGGCGCAATGCTAAGGCGTTTGGCTTGCGACCACGGGGGTCCCGGGTTCAAATCCTGGCCAGGATATGGATGTTTAGTGGCGTTTTTCATGTGTTACCGAGATGGTAGCGGTGTACTAGATCGCTGTTGGGTGGCACAATATGTCTAGTCGCTGATATCTATCCTGAGTTCGAGTCTCAGTTGCGGTAGATGGCAATATCGCAGGGAATGGTCGTTGTGTTGATGTCTATGTGTACGTGTCCTAGTTGAGTGGTGGAATAGAGAAAAGATAAGAAAATTTTAACAATTGCATGTATCTATATATTAAAATGCTTAATATATATTTACGAAAACAAAAATAAATTTCCATCATATACTGACATTCATAACTATAATACAAGGCATGACAACAACATATACATATATCAACACCATCATACCTTTTATGAGAAATCACCCTTCTATGCAGGGTTCCTTATATGTATAAGTTACTTCCAGTAAACCTCAGAAACTTACCTGTTCATGTTTTTAAAAAGAAGTTAATAAATTATCTGGCAAGTAATGCATTTTATACCATTGGCGAGATTGTTTTAAAGATCCAAACTGAACAAATATTTCTAGATATGTAATCTTAAATAATCTCAATTAGTTTCTTTTTTAATGTAACTTTTAAATCTTAATATTGTAATTTTTATTCTCTCTTTATATGTGTATGTATATTTTAACTTTTGTATTTTACAGTTCCTTTATGACTTATCTACAAATAATGTAGCCCCAAGGACAAATAAAGTATTATTATTATTATTGTTCCTAGCATTTTTCTCGGTTTATTTTTTAACCGGCATATGATGGTTCTTTTATGCAAAACAGAGAAGAAATTCATCTTGTTCTGTCATATATTTAGGAACTTGCGCACAATGTGGCAAGTTTGTAGAATAGCCGCTTTCTGAATCGGAGAGATGAGAGCTATTGGAAGATCTAATTTATCCAAATGTTTACTCAGTTGCTTTGTTACTACCCCTGTTACTGATATTAAGATTGGCATTATCCAAACGTGGTTTAACTCCCAGATATGTTGGATCTCTATTGCCAGATTTTGGGCAGCCAATGACAACAAGGGTGGCTGTCTTCTTTAATTTGTCGATAATTACTATATCTGGGCGGTTGTACCACGGTTCGGTCTGTATTATTATTATTTGGCAACTTGATTATGCCGCGTGAGGTATTCGGTGGCAGCTAGCATTTGGCAGGTAGCCGTGATATGTTGTATGGTTTCAGGCTGCTGACGACATTTTCTGCACAGGTCATCTTCAACATGGGCCCTAACGATGTACTTCACATAATTTTTGGTGGCAACAACCTGATCTTGGATGGCAACCATGAAGCCCCCCGTTTCCGCGAAGAGATCAGCACGCCCCAGCCAACCACATGAAGCTTTAAAATCAACATGTGGCTGACTAAGGACGTTCGCATATCTGCCGTGGAGTGGCTTTGTTATCCAGCCTTGTCTCTTTTGTTGTAGGTAGGCTGCGTCAGTTGCAATTTCAGTGCCATCATCATGAAATAAATCTAGTGGAGTGTACCTGTTGTCTGATTTCATTATAGTTCGGTGTAAGTCATTGGTTTGTCTTGCAAAGTACTTCTGTCCAAAAAATTGTCACTTTTCGACAAAATTTTTCCGGATAGGGGAAACAGCCTTAAATCGCAAAAAACCCTCTCTTTAATGGTTTTTTTGCGCTCTGCCGTTTAGGTATAGAGAGGGCGGTTCTTTTTACTATGCCAGGGGCGATGAGGTCATGTAACCCCACCATAGTTTACACACCCTTTGAGCCACCTTTAGGTGGTTGAAACAACTCTCCAAGGGAGTGAAAAATCGATTCCTTTAGTTTCGGATACAGGTGGTTTTCAGGAAGGATAAAACAATAGGAGGGCGATTTTTACCCTCCAATGGATTGAAACATGCCTACCAAGGAGTGGAAAATCGACTTATTTTCCTTGGGTGACATAATTTTTAATTATTATTATTTTTGCATATTTTTCAACGAAGCCTGTTTACTATAAAACGTTGATTTATTTTTTAAACATGAAATGTATAATTGTTTCATATAAAAGCTATTTTGAATTCTTACATAAATCTTAGATGATAATTTCCAAAACCAAATTTTCTGCATTTACTTTTCTTTTAACTTCTGAATATGTTATTGACGTTTCACGGCATTTAATATTTTGAAGATAGCAAAAACTTTCTAAATTTTTCTCTAAAAGTAATGTTCAACTTTCAAGTTTGAATAATGCAAGGTGTGGAAATCCTCAAAGAATAAATTCTCTAAAACTTTCTACATCGTGTCCCTCTGTTACTAGGAACAAAGGCAGGAAACTCTATGATTTACTTTATTACTACATATTTAAATTTCATTATTTTTTTGTTCGTGAATTTGTAAAGTGCAAAGTAGAGATGACAAGCTTTAAAACACTTTAATAAAAAAGTATAGTGGTTCATTGTTGACATTCTAACACGATAATGTAAATTATTTCTTTGGTGTTTCTTCAGGTAATTACGTGGAGTTATCTTGTTTAACCAATTAATAAACAATAAACTGACCAATGCTCTTAGTTCACTGTCATAAGACAAAAAATTCACAGATCTTGCATCTTTCGCAAGTATCTTAAGCGTATTGAAAATACCAGATGCAACTATACTGCTCTAGGTCGAAGTCCTATAGGATCGTCCTATTAATATGCCTGCTAAATTACACCAAATTATTTTCTGTATTTCATTTTATTTATATAAATATCATTTTTATTAACCATACTACGAAAAACTGAATAATTATGTATTAAATACCTTCGATAACATATCTCTATAATACAGGTACAACCGTTGAGAGAAAGAATTAGAAAGAAGACGGTCTCAGAAGTTAACGATTAAACAGTTATCGGACGAAAATCGACTGTATGCGTGCTCAATAGCATAAGGACGAGTATAGCAGGGGCGTTCGGTAATTATGAACCTTCCTCGCATATCCGTGGTCGGGTCGGCGAGATTCGACAACGGCCCACAAAAAAATTCCCACAAATCAAACGGTAAATCCTGTTATAAGTTTGAAAAAAACCAACTAAATCCTCGATAACAAGCGTACAGCGTTTACTTCAGGGGTATTTTTCGAAAAATGAACACGCTTCGAGTTATGATGAGTTAAAGGATTTGTGAATTGATACGTTTCAGGGCAAGCGTTAATTCATTTAGGCTCCATAAAAAAGCATAGCGCAGACAATATTGAATAATTAGAAAAAAATATTAAGTATTAAGATATGTACGTAATATTACGTGAAAACAAAGCTGACGTGCTGTAAATTTCAAATATACAACAAACATTTTTTTGGCTTTCGGAAAATCGCCCCCTGCAACCCCCCTGTACAGGGTGATTTTTCCATGGCTAAGTCAAATCTTATTCTCTTTTGATGGGGCACAGTTTAAAATAGGTCGTAGCTTTTAGTAACACATTGCAAACGGAATGACACAATAGAGGCAGCTTGTTACTCTACTACAAGGCCGGCGCAGCGGCCTAGACAGATCTGTCGCTCTCGATACGTTTTTCGTAAGATGGGTCCTATATCATGCGCCAGCAGTATTTTTGATACTAAAATATGGCGGTATTTGAATAAACAGGTGTGATCGCTGTAATCGACACAAGCTGATGAGAAAAACAAACCAAGATCTCTGCAGAAGTAAGTTGCTCTGGACCAAAGAGTAGAGTATCTTATCTGTACCCCTCTTTGTAATGTAACAACAATCATTTGTATAGTTGGTTTTTCTTGTTACCTTCTTTCGTGAGTTGCATATTTTTATTTTGTCTTATTTAATATTTATTACATTTAAAAACTCATTAGAGACATTTTACGACATTGATTTTTATATTGTGTATTTATATGTATATTCACGTATTAATCTCACTTTTAGCTCCTGTATGTATGTATGTATATTGATCTATTTATGTATTCAGTTTTTACATTAAAATGTCTTGTACCATAGTTAACTGCCATTCTTATAAAAAAGCGGTATTTCAGTGTATGATTTAACATAAAGGTCATAATTACATATATAGATTTTGTGTATACATCTATCACAGACATGTCACCACAACTTCGTAAAATGTTACCTTTTGTTTGCATGTGTTTTGCCCATCTACTATTAACAAAATAAGCTACAGTACACATTATACTCTTCACTGATTTATTGGCCAGTTGGTTATTTAGACAGTTTGAAAACAAAGATTATGAAAAAACTGTTTACAGAAACGTGAGTCTTTGAATAAGAACGGAAAATTAAGTAGGTCAAAATTTCATAATTGATTATAACTTATAACTCGTAATATTTCTAAATAAAAGAATTTACGAAGGCACTCAACTTTTTGTAGTTTTTCACATTTTTGCAAATATTTGAAACCCTGCTGATAAATTCTGAAAAATAGTATCATTTTCAATCTCTCCATAAAAATCATGAAATTTTATAAAAAATTAATTTTCCTCTTAAAATTATAAATAAGAAGTTTCCCCTCTTCCGAACACAATTAGTGTCCACACTGTTTGTCAACGAAAAACGATAGTTGAGATTTTTTTAAATCACTGGCTAATTACGCTAACAAAATGTGAAAGCCCACGTTGTCTCTCTTATAACTTTATTTTTCGTCCATTAGAAAGTCTGTCCTTGAACGGGTACATTGGTGGGAAAAAATCATCGATTCAGGACGATTCCTCTAGTAAACGTAAACTTCTTCTAAACTCTGAAGAAGTTTACATCTGCTAAATCAGATCTTGGCGACAGAATACAATTTTTTGCTTATCCTTTTTAATTTTTTATATCACAGAAACAAAAGGAAAGGCATTTTAAAGCTTAATTAACAGTTTTCCATTTTCGTTGTTAGCGTTTTTCGCTGATGCTGCTCGAATTTGAGATAGCTATTTTTTCAAGCTTCCAGTCGGCGTAACTAAAGACTATTAACAATTGAAGACTACCACAAGGCTCCCCTCTCTCACCGCTGTTGTACAACATTTTCTGTTATGATATTTACGACTTTGAAAAAGACTTAGAATATTTTAATCCTGATACATATATCCTACAGTACGCTGATGATACTGCCCTAATTAGCCATAATAGCACCTTAGAGAAAACCGTTGCTGAATTGCAAGAACTAATGAACAGGACAATGACATGGTTCAACAAATGGAGACTGAAACCCAACCCAATAAAATCCCAATACATTATTTTTAATCATGCACCGAACAACAATTCGCCAACAGTTGCCGTCAACCACCATAATTTAACCTCTCAAACAGTAGTGAAATATCTAGGCATAAGCTTAGATCAAAAGTTAAACTTCAACCACCACCACACCAAATCCATAAAAAAGAGGTGTATCTCTAGAAGCTGCATGACCTACAAAAATAAGGGAATCAGTAAAAAGACAGCAGCACACATATACAAATCGATATGCAGACCAATGTTAGACTACAGCCATCCCATCTACTTAAATGCCAGAAAACCAGCAATAAACAACATCCATGTTGCAGAAACATCATCACTCAGAGCCATCACTAAATATCGACACCCAAGAAATCCCTTGCACAATCTACCAAACGCTCTTCTTTATCAAATAACTAATACAGAGCCAATTCCACAGAGACTATTTAAATTATCCACTAAGTTCGCTAAGAATGACCACAACGTAGAAATATTTCAACCTCTGTGTAAATCAAGAAACCATGAAAGACCCAGCAGCAGGAAGTTTCCGGACGAAACCCTGTGGGAACACATTCGTGAAATAAGGACCACATGATAAAAAGTCAATAATAATTGTAACATTGTAACATATTTACCACATTTTTTTTTCTCTCTCATGCTATCTAAATTTTGCTGTCTGTTATCCATACTTCTTATTACAAAATTTATTATGTTATTGTTAAAAAAAGGCCGAAGGACTTCGGTCAATGGCCATTTGGGTTTTTACTCAATAAAGTACTTTTATTATTATTATTATTATTATTAACAATTTAAATGGAAACATTGGACAGAACCTGTTTTTCTAAAAATATGATTTTCATTTATAGACGGAAAGCTGGCTACGGAAATTAAAAATGACAAAGTGCAGTGAAAATTTTTATGTAAAAACCCCCCTTACTAGCTGAAAAGTATATAGCTCTATAGCCAGAACTCCATTCCGGGTAGGGAAGCGTGGGCGGGCGGCCAAGCGCGTTAGTTTTTAATTAAAACAAAATTTTTGAGTGCAGTTCTGATATTTTGTGTAGCTACAGTTTTTAACTGGAGAAATAAATAAATAAATGAGATGTAATTTTAGGATAAGAAATATCAGCCAAAAAGTTCAAAACAAATTTTAAAAAGTACACCCGTACAGGATGCGAACCAAGAAATCCGCTGTGAATGTCGTCAATCAAAATCAATCAACACATATTTATTCTTTCTTTTTGTACTATTATTGCTTCCCCGGACCGCTACCCGGAGCCAATCCGACGACTACGGTGCGGCCAGTTCCCCTCAATAAAATTCTTAAATACTAAATACTCCTACCGCGATTTGCGGTTTAAAAAACTAAGCCTAAGATAAAACAGAACCATATATATATACATGTATTCTAAAAATCTAGAAACTACTTCAAAATAATATGGCACTGGCACTTTTATATATTTTGGTTGATAATGGGGAAAAAACTCAACGAAAAACCCCGCTCGTGGCAATGGAACTCAACAGTCTCGATGTCGTTGAGAGGGTAGGAGGAAGGGGAAGATTTTGATTTAAAATATTTGGATTTATGGAAATTATTGGCCGAGAGGGAATTTTAAACAAAAAAATGACAAAAGAACAAAAAGACAACATGCGGAAAATTGAAAAATGAAGGAAAAGGAATGAGGGGATAGGACAGAAGTTTTGAGAGAAGGCGTAGTTGAAGAGCGTTATGGTAAAGGTGAGTGTGGCTAGAGATGTTGCCGGAAATGGGCAATGCCTGGTATGGTAGAGGGTCTTTAATCTGGAATGGGACATTATGCATTCTGATTTGAGTTATGTTGCGTGTTAGCGGACTGCCGCCCAGTTGAGAAGAATAAAATTTTTGGGATGTTTCCCAGATGTGAATGTCATCGCTTAACGTGATGTGCTTCGGTTGGGGTGGACTTTGAATTTCAATTAAGGAAAAAGCAAAACATGAAAATTTTAAATGTTCATAATTGAATAAAAACACCAGCAGGAAGGCTTCCTAATGTCGATATGGAAAGATCGAAATTGGTATTTTCACGGCATCGTGAATTGCTTGGGCGAAATCGAAAATTCGAGCCGGCAGAAGTGAACGAAAAATATCATTTTTCGACATTTCGCGAATTTGATTTGTTTTGTTTTTGTTCCATTAATGTCACTGGTATGTTAATAACCGGACACCCCGGAAGAATAGGGAGAGTTTAAATATAAAAACAAAATCTCCAGAACTGCACCTTGACCAATGTCAAATTTTAATAATTTGAACAATTTACCAACTTTATCGACTTCTGGCAACGTTTAATCCCCGATCTAGACTTCTGGCAAAAATTTTAGGCAAGTTAAAAATTATAACTATACAGAATTTCAGAGCTGCAGTCGAAGATTTTATTTTGATTAAAAATTAACGCGTTTGACCGCCCACCCACGCTTCCCTCCCCGGGATGGACTTCTGGCTGCAGAGCTATGTACTTTTCAGCTAGTAAGGAGGATATTTACATAAAAATTTTCACTGCACCTTATCATTTTTAATTTCCGTAGCCAGTTCTTAGGCTATTTATACCAATTACTATTTTTTGGCATTAACTCTCTACAAATTAGCAAGCCCTCGCATAACATAGAAATGATTCAATAAATACAAAATAAACTGCATATGGCAATCTTTTTAAATTAAAACTCCTATTTTCTTACTTTTTGTTGGGTATTTTGCCACTGAAAAATATTTAAAAATTTTAATGAAAAAACCTCTGCGCCAAACGGATCAGACAGAGGTTGGTTCTTGAGTACTTGACTGTTTCAAAAAGTCTCACACCTAAAAATATATAAACTAGAACAATGTTATAAACTAAAAACAAAACTGAAAATCAAAGCTATAGGTAGTTAACGTTTCGGAAGAGAATCTACTTCCGTTCTCAAAACTTTTTTTAGAATTAAATGGGACTCGGCGAAGATTTTGGAAAAAGAGAGCAACGGAACTAAAAGAAAACTTAAAGAATCCGCGATTATTTTATTAAACGAGGATAGATGCGTTTCTAATTATTCAATAGATTTTTGTACTAGTTGGTTGCCCATCCTTCGAGACGAAGTAAGTAAAAATAAGATAAATATAATTTAATGTCTCACGTGACTATGGAAATACATAAACAAAGAACTGTCATGATTGACGGCCAAAAAAGTTTTGAGAACGGAAGTAGATTCTCTTCCGAAACGTTAACTACCTATAGCTTTGATTTTCAGTTTTTAGTTTATAACATTATTCTAGTTTATATATTTTTAGGTGTGAGACTTTTTGAAACAGTCAAGTACTCAAGAACCAACCTCTGTCTGATCCGTTTGGCGCAGAGGTTTTTTCATTAAAATTTTTAAATATTTTTCAGTGGCAAAATACCCAACAAAAAGTAAGAAAATCTGAATATGCCACAAATAAACAATTACAGACAATATTTAAAACTCCTAATTACTGTACTATCAATTGCTTAAGGCTGAAGTGACGCAATTATTGGAGGACTTTTCCTATTCAACTCCAATATTATTCACACTAAAATATATTGAATGTCAGTCACCCCAATATTGTTTCTATCTAGCAAATCCTCCCCTTTTCTCTCTTTCATCTCTAATTTATTGGTTCTTACCAGGCCTGGATATGGCGTAGAGATTTGTTCCCCTCGTGCGTTCCAGGCGATGATCCTTGACGTTTAAGCGGGAACGAGTATCGCTGAGGAGATCTATCTGCGACAATCTGAACACGTAGATTTTACCTTCCTTATTGGAGTGCCCGCCCCGGAGCAACAAAATTCCGTGGGGCTCCACCACGTTCAGCTGCCTTACTTGTAGGCTTTTATCGAATATCATGCGGTGGGAACTCCCATCTGCAATAAAAAAGGATTTCTATATTTGCAATAAAGTATGAATAATTTATTGGAATAAGGATTATTTTTTCATACGGTGGATAAAAGAACCAGGATATATCGCTAATGCCTGGTTTCTATTATTAGAATATTTATTTAATTTTAATATATTTGCTCCTTTAACAAAAATGTAAGCTTAGTAAAAGGAGCTGAACATCCATATTCTAAAGGGTGTTTCGTGAGTGACTGGCCATAAGCTAGTAAGGGGTACAGAATACTAAGACCTTTATTAGATCTCTAGTGCCTCTCGTTTCTGATATACAGCGTGTTTTCTATTTTTTGCCAACATTTAGATCGGTCGTATTTTTTTAATGGCTGTAGCAAATTGTGCCAAATTTAATAGATATGTTCTACTAATAGAGGTCTACATATTTCAGTATAGAAAACAAAAGAAAGTTAGGGCCTGAGCCAATGTTTTAACATTTTGGATCTTACGTGGATTTTGGTAATGTACAATACAGATTTTCAAATTAGTCAAATAGTGTGTCTGAATCATGTAGTTAGATTTTTTGGCACACCTTTAACGCCTCGAGAATTAACAGCTAAGTTTCACAATAAATCCATTTAAAAATTATTTGGGTGACTTTCGGCCACAAAAACGTCAGTAACTACATGGACGACATTAATTTTGTGGGGAAAGATTTAATTTTACTGTTTGTTTGTTAGAATTTGCTACAACGATAAAAAAATGTAAAAATATGTAAATGTTTTTCAGAATTTCATTTTTTTCATTTACATTTTGTCGAATAGGACGTTCACGTCGCAAAGGAGCTGAAGGAAATTTCCCGTGTTGTTTTGCATAATTGTGAACAGAAGAAAATGTTGATTTATTAGGAATTCGTCGATTGGGAAACCGTCAACGATATTCTCTACACAAAAACCATAAATGTAACTAATGTCAACGTACTCTTCATTAGAATAATGAATGAAAAATATGTAAAGTCTCATTATGACAACTATATTCCCAGGGATAACTTTACTGAGCATGATTTAAGAATCAGTCAAAATCTGACAATTCCCCAACACAAACTGTCAATAGTAGCAAATGGTCCCAATGTCATGTTCATCAAGCTATACAATAAACTCCCTAAAACCATAAAAAGTATAAATAGCATTCATCTCTTTAAAAGCACAGTTCGAGCCACTTTAATCAGTCACAGCTTTTATTCCATAAAAGAATATTTAAGTTGTACTAGTTTTCAGGAGCGTACTTAGTAAAATTAGCAATCCTCGTCCTTATTTATTTTTCTGTATTCTGTTTACTACACTATGGTTTCGTCTTGAGTTATGTGTTTTAATGTATATTTTACAATGTTTTACAATTTTATGACTATATTTCTATACCCGTAATAGGGTCCTATGAAAATAAAGATATTATTATTATTATTATTATTATTATTATAATAAGACATTATAACTTTAAAAAGTTTTTGACAGGTACTTTGAGTATTGTCTGTGGCAAATGTTTATCAAGGCTCACAAGATTTTTGAAATGGATTTATATGGTTGCTAATTCTCGAATCATTAAAACTGTAAAAACTGACTAAATAGTTCAATTACATTATTATAATATTATGTTGAAGTTGGAGGCAGACATTTTGAAAATTTGTTGTAGTAATTTTTTTTTTAATTTTTTTTTGTTCGTTACAATTTAATTCTGTTATTTTAATTCGTGTAATTGTATTGGATCAAATTCTTTTTAACTAATTGTACTAACAATTTAGGAGCTTTATTGCCTCAGTTATTTCACTTCCATCTATATTTTTACTCTTTTATATTTGTTCTAATATTGTTTGTTCACATTATTACATATTTATCTTTTTTTGGCTTTTGTTGACATTTACATATTTTTACATTTTTTTATCGTTGTAGCAAATTCTAACAAACATACAGTAAAATTAAATCTTTCCCCACAAAACTAATGTCCATGTACTTACTGATGTTTTTGTAACCGAAAGTCACTCAAATATTTTTTTAACGGATTTATTGTGAAACTCAGCTGTTAATTCTCGAGGCGTTAAAAGTGTGCCAAAAAAACTAACTTCTTGTTTTGTTTTCTTGTTTTCTTTACCGCTTCTCAAGTCACCGAGGTAACTCCTTGAAAATTCAGAATGATCTTGTGTTAGGTAAAGAGAAACGAGGCCCTACAGTTTATAGTGGAGTCCGAACCACATCTTGGGGATAACATTATAATTAAAATTATTTCGCGGTGAGCAGGGATTGAACCTGCTTCGCTAGGTATGCCAGTATGCAAGCTAGGCGCGCTAAACCACTGAGCTACCGTCCCCCTGACTACATGGCTCAGGCACACTATTAGACTATTTTGAAAATCTGTATTGCACATTGCCAAAATTCATATACAGAATGATGTTTTTAGGTAAGATCCAAAATTAAAAAAAAATTGGCTCAGGCCCTCGCTTTCTTTTTGTTTGATGCTGAATTATGTAGACCTCTATTAGTAAAATATATCTATTAAATTTGGTACAATTTGCAACAGCCATTAAAAAAATACGGCCGATCTAAATTTTGGCAAAAAATAGAAAACGCGCTGTATATCAGAAACCAGTGGCATTTGAGATCTAATAAAGGTCATTCTTAAATCGTCTTAGGGTTCTGTACCCCTTACTAGCGTATGGCGAGTCACTCACGAAACACCCGTATAGGTAGTGATGTTTAGAAATATAAAATAAAAACCTTAAGTTTCATTTGAGTATATAGTATACTTAAAGTAGAGCTCTTTATATTTTAGAATAATCAGGTATACAGTGTGTCCAAAATTGAAACAGTATGACTTGCTATACTCATTACTATAAAATATAGAAATTCGGAAAGGTGCTATAGAATTCGTTTGGCATTAAGATGGCGTTTATAGATTTTTCTTTTAAATTTAATAAAGGACCCTCAAGGGTGTTTCACTGACATTAAAATCTGATCAAGAATTGATTAATGAGTAGGTAATATTGCGACAACCTAAATCAATACTTATATATATAAAGGACTAAGGACTTACTCACTAGTATTCTTTAGATTCTAATAATTTAATTACACTTATATTAGATCGTATACACTAGCACTATATTCTACTTTTGCACTAGCTAAGCATTACACTAGCTCGCAAGGTTTGGTCCTCTTGAGTCTTCTGATCAGATTCGTTTATCGAGTAGCTGGATGGCCTCGATATTCACATGGTGATGGAGTCGGTGTTCACGGCTCCGGCTGATAATGGTCCGGTTAACAGTGTCCATTTTCAAGTCTCTGCGGAGGTCACTGTTTCTGAAATGCCAAGAAGCATTGAGATGCTCCTTAGTACCTTATTTTGGAATCGCTGAATTATTTCTAAGTTGCTCTTTACGGCACAATCTCACAGCTGTATGCCATATTATGACCATACGGGTTTAAGAATTTGTTTGTACAGTAGTACTTTGTTATCTAGTGACAGGGTGGAATTCCATCCAAGCAATCAATTACATTTTTCTAAATTTGATATCCAGTTCGTCTTATTACTCTTCCACGTAAGCTCTTCAGCGTAGTTTAGCATCCAAAGTCATACCCAAATAATTCGATGTATTAGCATATGGTACCTGGATATTATTTATGCTAACAGACATGTGTTGATTTTTTTTTGTTCGCAAAATTGACATGGACAGATTTAGTCTTATTCAATTTGATTCGCCATTACTTAGTCCAGTTGTTAATTTTATTAACTGAGGTTTGCAGATTCGCCGCAGCTTCTTCATGATATGCACCTACAGCCATTATGGCAGTATCGTCAGCGAAGGTGTCATGCTCTAATTCACGAATATCACCGATTTATAGTTACTTCCGCCTTAATTTCTTTCAGTTCAGAGTAAACATCTTCCTGCTTAATTCTAAAGGCTCTGTCTGAAATGTAAGACTTCAATAACTATGAGAACTGTTTGGGTAAAAGCTTGCATAATTTATAATTAAGTCCTTCATGCCATGTTTTATCAAAGGCTTGTACAACATCAAGAAAGGCGGTGGAACAAACTTTTTTCTCTTCTAACGACTCGTCAATTATGTGGGTAATTCTATGGACTTGGTCTATAGTTAGGTGATTGTCTCTAAAGCCAAATTGGCACGCTGGAATTATGTTTTTATCATCAAGAATTGGTTTCAGTCTTTTAAGCAGTATTTTCTCAAACAGTTTCGATATTACAGGAGTAAGGAGATTAGCCTGTAAGACGATGCATCATTTGGTGGTTTTCCGGGTTTAGGAATCATGGTCACTTCTGCTACTTTCCATATTTTAGTTACGTATTTTAATCTAAATGATGCATTGATAAGTAAGTTTAATAATTGCGTTACGAGGAAGCTGCTTTAGAATTTCCCCAGTAATTAAGTCAAACCCTGGAGCATTCTTCGGTATGATGTTTTGTTTAATTTGTTCCAATTTCTCTTGGAGTATGAAGTCTGATATCATATTCTTCCTGGATAAAATTTTCCCAATCAAGAATGTCTTCTCCCTCATTCGGTTGGAAGGTCCTTTCAAGATGTTCGGCATATCTGTTAGCCTTCTGTATGTTACTTTTGCGCATGCACCGTCTGTATTTTTAATTGATGGATTTCGCTAAAGTGAATAGTCAGTTTTATTGTCATTTGACAATTCACTTAGGTAGTTGCTAATAGATTTAGATTTAAGTTTTTGAATTTCTCCTTTAAGCTGTTGTGTGGCACTGTTTGTGTGTATTGTGTGTTTGTTTATATATATGTCATAATTTTTTTTTTATGAGATAATTGGGAAAGATGCAATCGTGTATTTTTGGAAGCTCCTCGTATTTCCATAATTTACATTGTTACGTCATTTTAACTGGCATGTTGTAGGGGAGATCCTTGTACCTCGGGACACTTTTTAAAAAACTATTTTTTTCGGATCAATTTCAATTTTTATTTTCAAATGTAAAATGTGTCATCAAATAGTACATGTTTAAGAAACTTGTAAAAAATATATGGCACAAAATCAAACATAAGAATTTATAAAAAAAAATAAAAAACTATACTCCTGTCCCAAAGTTCAACACCTGCTTGTTCTATGGGACACTTGTGGTTGTACTTTGGGACCACAGCCTATTCAATGTTAATCGAAGATAAATCCACGGAAAATTTTATTTCCGCGCTTTGTCTGGCTGTACTTCCCACTAATACAGGTTTTCCGAGTGTCATTATCACATCTTCTTTGGGTAATTCGTATACTATATCACTGTGGTAATGAAACTTCGTACCACCCAGGCTCCTTTTCAGATATTTAACAGCAAAGCTATCATTATTAACTTCAACGATTTGGGCCACATAGTTTTTCTTAAGTTTTTTCGTTGCAATTTGAGCTAATATATAATCTCCTACATTAGGATCACGTTCAAATTCAGGAAAACCTTCTTCTTCTTCCATTTCTGCAGCTTCAAATTCTACATCAGCTAAAGAATCATCGGATGTTATCTCACAGTCCTTCGTTATCTCTTCGTCAGAATCACTTTCAAAAACTTTTTTTTTGCATTTTGTTTTTCAAGTGCCAAATCAGTCTTCTTATTTTTTTTATATTTGCTATCATTTCAATTTCGGTTTTTTCTGGAGTATCCGTAACAATTCTGCATCTTTCTGGTTTCCTTCCTCCTTTTTTCTTAGATTTTCTCTCCTGTGCTTTAGGGAAAGGACGTACCATCTCTGGACTTAAAAATGCTTTGGACTTAGATATTTGATTCACAACTTCTGAAGTCATAGGCGTTGATGAGGTACAGGGTTGATTCAGAATATCCGCATTTGCTAAAGATGTAGTAGATCTATTATAAACTTCGGTAGATGCAGGTGCTGAGGATAGACTGGGTTGATCTTCAGTGTTAGTGTTGGGCCTATCAGTTACGTAGGAACTAAGAAACTCATGTTCCCCAAATATGTTCCTGTTTACGGGATAAATTCCAGATACATAGAAGCCAGACTGATTGTTTTTGAGCGTAAATGCTTGCGGATATGCTTTACCGGCACACTCAGCCACATCATAGAGAGTCATTGTTTTACCTGGATTTGAGGCAAGCCATTCTGAACAAGCTGTATTGTAATATTTTTTTAAAGGTCCGTATACTGACCTATCCAGAGGCTGTAGCTTATGACTCGTATGCGGCGGGAATGTTAACATAACCACTTCTGATGATTTTGCTAAATTTAACGGTTCGACCGAAATGTGACTCTCGTGGTTGTCTAGGATAAGGAGAGTCTTATTTTCAATACTTGAATGAGTGTGTTTTATAAAATGATGCAAATATTTTATAAAAATGGCACTGTTGGACCACCCACTTAAATTCGCACTGCCAATGCTTCCTATTGGAGCTCCTTTCAACATGTGTTCTTTAAAGAAAACACACGGAAATATAAATAGAGGGGGTACGCAATTACCAATAGCGCTAATGCAACAGATCATTGTAATATTAAGACCCCGTTCTGCTGATGTTACACTGCCTACTTGCTTTATGCCTTTAGTTGCAATAACTCGAACTGGGGTATGGACAGTGGATAGTCCAGTTTCGTCTACATTGCACATTCTTTCCGGAGTGAATTTGTACCTCTTCATTAGCTCATCCAGTTTGTCAAAAAATGTGTTTACATTTGTTTTGTTAAACGCAGTGGATCTTGCCAAACTAGTAGCTTGCGGCTTTCTTAGGGAAATAGTCTGATGTCTACGTAGGAAATATAATAATAATAATAATAATAATAATAATAAAACGTCTTTATTAAGGCGAAGTTTAGCCATAGGCTACTCTTACACTTAACCTTAACCTTAAATATCTATACCACTCTTTGCCTGCTCTCTTGTTAGCATCCCACGACGAAGGGCACTTTATGTTATTGGCCGTTGCATAATTATATGCTAGTTTTTTTAGTTCTACAGTCGAAAGTCCGTACTGCATTTTTGAGCATTCACTTAAATAACTAACCAATTCTGTTTCCTGATCTTTGGTAAATACTAACTTGACATCTTGCTGAGCACTATATACAAAAACTTCATTTTTAGATGCTCTGTGTTTTTTGAGATGTCTACAAAGAGTTTATCTTGAAATTTTAAAATCGGCACTGGCTTGACGCAAAGTGTCTTGTAAAACAGCATTGGCTGCCGCTACTACATCATCAGGTACAGGTTTAGGCCTTTTTACGTTTAGTTTGCTACGTGGCATCTGCAAAAATAAATAAAAATTTGAAATAAATAATATTCTTGTACTTTGGGACATGTCCCAAAGTATAATACAAGTGATGTTCCAAAGTACAAGCACAGCATTTCTACTACTGTTTTGTGTTTTCGTTTTGTAATTGAAAGCTAATAGTTAAAGTAATAGCCTTAATATATAGCGTAAAGTATGTACTAATATATATAAATTTGAAAAATGCAAAATAATTCTATTACTTACAGTTATTGAGATGGATCTTTGAAGATGTATAAATTCTTTGGTATTCACAAACAACACAATGATGTCTGAGGAACAAACTAATGAACATTTTAGGTTAATATTGCATGTGCAGCCATCTATAGTCAAGTAGCGCAAGTATATTTAAGCGTACAAGATCTGCTCGCAAATTTTATTAGAATATTTTAAATGTCTCAAAGTACAGTCAGTGCCAAAGTACAAGGATCTCCCCTACCTATAGGCTCTTTTTAAAGATTTTTTCAGTATGACTAAGAGAAAACAAATATTGTCTTCTATTTTGAGATATTATGTACAACTTTTGGTTTTTACATGGACGCCATATTTGAATTTTTCTGTAGTCGACAGTATTTTTAATTTCCTTATATCAACGTTGTTAAAATATAACAAAGTGGTTTTTAAATTAGTTAAAATAAAAAACTATTACTACTAGTAATATATGGTTTAATGTACTAACATCCACTCTGTTGAACTATTTTTCTTCCTGTATTAGCTAACACAAATTTTTGTTAATAAATAAGAATACATAACTAGCGATATTATGTTCTAATATTTTTTTCATTTCCGTTTATAACCGTTGCTTTTGTATGACCCCATACAAGAATGAAGAGGACTTAGATTCTTTCAAAATTCTTGAAAAATAATATTTTTGAACGCTCACTTTCCTACAATGTTATACAATTTATTCCTTTCATTGTGAACTTACAATTTTTTTGAACATTTAAATTTAAAAACGAACTAGAAGCCTAGTATGCTTGAAAAAGAATAACAAGGTACTTCACTCCACTAAAATGAAACCTAAAAATAGAGTATCTTACCTTCTACGACGTAAACTCCTTCTTCAGTGCCAATGATGAGTTTATTCTCGCCCCAGGAGTCAGCGCAGACAATACTCTGAGAAGGAAATACCGGATAGAAGCAATTCGCCTCCCACGGGGATCTCTTGAAGACGGTGCCGGCGCTTCCAGCAGACGCCAGACTTGTCGGCGCGTCCCCTCGAACAATCGCTTCAAGCTTCAACGCTTGACCTATGCGAACAAACTCGATTTGTCTGGAATCTTCCTTCAAGCGGGAATGCCGAGGTGTCTCAGCTAGCACATCAGAGAATGCTCTGCGGTTCAGCATCGTCTGTAAAATTGAGAAAAATTCGCAGTGTTTTAATAATTTTCTCTTATAAAGATATCGTTTATTTAGCGATTTACCAGCAGTGCATTTATTGAGTAGTAAGTCCTAGAAATATATTTAATACTTTAAACTTATGACGCTTATCTTTAATAAATGATATTTATTTATATACACCCCCAGCAGGTCGATAGACTCAATCACTGGATAGAGAGAAAAGATTACAAAAAATAAATTGTGCGTGGTCGCCACACGTGTTAGAGTTTGCCGGTGAGTGCGTAGGAAAGAAAATAATGCTATGCTTGTGTTGTGTATTTTTTATGTATTTGGTATCTGGCACGTCCTCGTATTTTCTTTTGGGCGGTTTCCTTAGATGACAACTCTGTATATTTTATTTTTACTTCCCTCGCATACCGAAGGGAAGTATTGTATTCGAGAGATAATCACCCTCTCAGATCATGTAGTTTACGAAAATATAGGTTTTTCAATTCCGTCAGTCTGTCTATCTCTCTGTCAGTCTGTCTGTCCGTCCGTCTGTCTGTCGGTCTGTGTGTTGGTACATTAACTAAAAAACTACTTGACGGATGACAACCAAATTCGGTAGACAGCTGACGCTACTGCCACCGAAGACATGGTTAGACTTTCATTGGAAAATATACAGGGTGGACCGTCTAAAGGAAACAAATAATGGAAAAATTTTGTATTTGCTCAAATTTAACATTTCCACGTTTCATGACATTCTAAACCTATTTGAAATACATTTTTTTTTTGAAAATAAAAAAAATAATTTTCAAAATTTTTTAAACCACAAAAAATATATTGGAAACATTTTTTTTTGTTCAAAATTTTCATGTTTCATCACATTCTTATTTCAAAAATTTTTTTTTGAAAATTATCAAAAATTTTTTCGAAAAAAAAATTTATCCTAAATTTTTTTTTTACCACTACGCCCGCCCTGTATAAATAAAGAGGGAAGTTCTGTGTAAATATAAGTAAGTAAATAAAAGTATATCCCATTTTTTCGTCAGCACTAGCGTGAACAACTAATCTTCTCATAAGACGAGTAGGGATTTTTTAATTGCCTGACATTTAGTAGAAAAGGAACCAGCTTCTTTACATCCCCTTTGAAGGTCAGTATATACGTTACACAATCACCACTTTAGTTTCTACGTATGGTCTGCTATACAAGTTGTCAGAAGGTGACGCGAAAATGCTGTATTTGCCGAAATGTTCACTCAACCAAGTACTAACCGCCTTAAAGCGTAGCTTAACATATTGTATCGAAATACGAGTATAGTCAAGACGCGTATAGGCTCGCTCCCAAAGAAATCTTTTTTCTTTTTTTTGGCTTTGGCCAATGTCACCGAATTAAGACAAATACCACTACTACTTTGCTAATCCAACATTTTTCCACTCTGCTTTACCCGCAGCATTCTCGATCAAATATTCGCTTATGGCTTGACGGTCATACTTGGCTTTACTAAACATTTAACACCAATCGTTATCCACCATAACAAGTTCTTAGTTCGGTATTACATTTTTTCTTTTCTTTTCTCTCTCTTTTTTCTTTCCTTTTCTATTTTTCTTCTTTTTTTAATCATCCCCTTTACTCTTTTCATTATTTTATTATTCATTTTTCCCCTCTATACAGGGTGAGTCACGATTTGCGCTCGCCCCGATATTTCCTAAAATATTTGGAATAGAAACTTGAAATTTAGAGGCCTTATTACACGACTAAATCTTTTCAATAAAAAATCAAGTTTGGTGCACATCCGATTTGACCGGAAATGCCCACAACTTTCGATTTTTAAATGGAACACCCTATATATTTTTACATTTTTGGAATCTAGAGGAAATTTTGAATACAATAAATACATCCATTTTGGTCACTTTTTGATAAACATTAAAAATTTTATTAAAAAATCTATTTCTGAATCCAGAGTGCTGTGGTGCCCAAAATACATTTTAGTTTGTGTGCTACGTTACTATAAAAATAATAAGAGCAATATGATTGCATTACTTAATTTTATAGAGGCGTTTAAAATTTTTAAATGTGATTTTTATCCACTAACTCGGTTTTTTTAAATGGGAATTTAATCGTTCACCAACATTTTTAAATACTTCATTTTCATACGAATCTAATGATACCAAAATTTTGAAAATCCGCTCTGAAATATTTGAGATTTCAGCCAAAATACAATGCAACCAAGCTTTTAGAAACATGCGGCTAATAGATAATAGATTAGTGGGCTTTGGAAACTAAAATGGCACATTTCTGTGTAAATCTGGTAACCTAATAACATTGGAAAAATCATAGTAGCCATTGAATGTAATAAAACAATATCAGCTGTCAGACAGATACAAAATAAAGCGTTGCGGAAATCTCTTTGAGTAAAAATTAAAGAAAATGAATAATTTTAGTAGAAATGAAAAGGTTGATATGTTACTGATATATGGAGAGCGTCTCAAAAATTCAACTGCAGCTGCAGAACTGTATCAGCAACGATATCCCAACAGACGTCATCCAAGCAGACACTTGTTTGCCAGAGTGGAGCAAGAATTAAGAAACGAACCCAATCAACAAAATGTCCATCAAACATTTATTGTAAGTGAGAATAAAGAAATTGATGTATAAGGATTTGTGATGGTACACCCAACAACATCAACAAGGGAATTGTCAATGGAATGCGACATTAGTCAGTCTTCGGTTTGCAGAATTTTAAAGAAACATAAGTTTCGGTCTTATAAATACCAAATACACCAACATCTTTATGGAGATGATAACGACAGGAGGATAGTATATTGCAACTGGTTCTTAAATGCAGTACAACAAAACCCAGGTTTTCTTTTTCATATTTTATATTCAGATGAAAGTAGATTTACGAACCAAGGTATGTTTAACAGAAATAATACTAGCTACTGGGTTCAAGAAAATCCGAGGTTGGTAGGGCAGGGGAATATTCAGGAAAGATTTGGGTTTAACTGTTGGCTTGGAGTACTTGGAGATCGAATAATTGGACCCATATTTTTTGATGGAACACTTACTGGCGAACGATATTTATTCTTTTTACAAAACCAGACAGCAGAATTTCTTGACTTACTTCCTCTTGCCTATTTACAAAATCTGTTTTTCCAACAAGATGGTGCTCCCCCACATAATTCCTGAAGAGTGATGGAATATTTAAACAACTTGCATGGTGAACGCCTTATCGCAAATCAAGGTCATATCAGGTGGCCTCCTAGATCACCCCTCGACTATTATGTATGGGGCACTCTCAAAAATAAAGTTTATAAAACTTCTTCAAATACCCGTGAAGAGCTGCAAAATAAAGTTGTACGGGCTCTTAATGAAATAACGCCGTCTGAATTGCGAAGAGCCATTCAAGCAACTGTACGCAGACCCGAATTGTGTATAGAAAAAAATGGTGGATATTTTGAACAATATCTATAAATGTCAATTTATGGTTTAATTATATTAATTATTTTAAAAATACCTCCTGTTACGTAGTTTAAGTTTAATTGTTCAAAATTGATTTTTATTTATTTATAGGCCCGATATTTATGTTTATTTAAAGAAAACTCTGAAAACCGAACTGATGTCGCATTCTATTGCAAATGTCCTTGTGGATGTAATTGTGTTTACCTCCACATACCTATGCTAAACTTAATTGTAACGTTCTTTGCGCTCACAATTATTAAATGTTTGATAGCTCAAGATTGCCTATAACTACACGAGTCTGTCTGACAGCTGATATTGTTTTATTACATTGAATGGCTACTGTGATTTTTCCAATGTTATTAGGTTACCAGATTTACACAGAAATGTGCCATTTTAGTTTCCAAAGCCCACTAATCTATTATCTATTAGCCGCATGTTTCTAAAAGCTTGGTTGCATTGTATTTTGGCTGAAATCTCAAATATTTCTGAGCGGATTTTCAAAATATTGGTATCATTAGATTCGTATGAAAATGAGGTATTTAAAAATATTGGTGAACGATTAAATTCCCATTTAAAAAAACCGTGTTAGTGGGTAAAAATCACATTTAAAAATTTTAAACGCCTCTAGAGAATTAAGTAATGCAATCATATTGCTCTTTTTATTTTTATAGGAACGTAGCACACAAACTAAAATATATTTTGGGCACCACAGCACTCTGGATTCAGAAATAGATATTTTAATAAAATTTTTAATGTTTATCAAAAAGTGACCAAAATGGATGTATTGTATTCAAAATTTCCTCTAGATTCCAAAAATGTAAAAATATATAGGGTGTTCTATTTAAAAATCGAAAGTTGTGGGCATTTTCGGTCAAACCGGATGTGCACCAAACTTGATTTTTTATTGAAAAGATGGCATTTTATTCGTGTAATAAGGCCTCCAAATTTCCATTTTCTATTAAAAACATTTTAGGAAATATCGGGGCGAGCGCAATTCGTGACTCACCCGGTATATCACATCTTTTTTCTTTTCGTTTTCTCCTATTTTCTTTTTTTACTTATTATTACAAATCCTTATTTTGGCAGGTGAACAACGTAAAACGCTAGTTAATTTTTGCACTACCATTATCATAAAATACAGTACACACAAAACTTGACGAAAGTAAATTTTTTATTACCGCGTCCGTATTAGTACTAGATACACTGTAAAACAAAGCCTCGATTACTGAAAATAAGTATTCTGGTAGCCTTCTTGGGATGTTTGACTACGTAAAAAATTTAATTTAGAAAATCCTGAAACTAGTTTATATAATGCACCATGTGAACTTGGAAAAAGTTACTCAAAAATTCAAAGGATTTAAAAAAAGAATAACTATAGGTCATATAAATCATTATCGGTACAGGAGCTTACAGAAGATCACAAGCGAAAACGGTTGGAATTCTGTCAGCAAATGCTTCAAACAGTTTATGTAAACCCTAATTTTTTTAAATACATATTCTGGATAGATGAATCGTCGTTTTCTACCGCAGCGGTTTTCAGTAAGAAAAATAGACGTTCGTGGGAGAAAAAAAAAACAACGACAAAGAAAAGTTGTTGAAATTGAAAAATCCGATAGAAAATCGGTTAAAATTTGGTGTGGAATTTTTAGATATAAAATTATAGGGCTAATTATCTTCAGTTTTGCCCTAACATGGAAAACAGTGTTGCAGTGTTATTTATAATAATACATGTATTTTCAAACCATTTCTAATTAATAAAAACGTAAAATGAATAAAAACTGAAAATGAAAATTAAAATTGAAAAATGCGATGATAGAAAATCGGTTAAAATTTGGTGTGGAATTTTTAGATATAAAATTATAGGGCTAATTATCTTCAGTTTTACCCTAACATGGAAAACATATTTAGAAAAAATTCTGCTAGAGGTAGCAGGGCTCTTAAAGGAACACCTTTCTGATGGGGAACTTATATTAATGAAGTAACTTGGCAGCAGCACGGAGCAACTCCACATAATGTTTTGCAAGTTAGGGATCATTTAAATAGTCAATTTGACATTTGGATTGATAATGGCGGACTGATTCCCTGGCCACAAAATAGCCCTGATTTAACACCCATCGGTGCATTTTTGTGGGAGTATTTAAAGGAGACAATGAATTACGATTTTAATCAGAATGTGGAAATAATTCGAACTAAAATTAGGGAAATAATTTACGAATTAAACGGGACAATTGTAGCAATTCAATTACCACAGTAACTGAGAGTTACAGACAACCATAAAATTTCCTTTTATTCTTACTATGCTAATATAAATAAAAATAACAAAATTATCCTGTAATTATTTTCAATTAATAAACCAAATCTTGTCACTTAGCTAGAAATATAAATAGGAAAAGAAATTCACACTTTAAACGACTTTTTGCCATAGTAGTACACTGTAATTTGTTCAAAAATAGAACACCATACATAGATGTAGCTTCTCACTCTCCTGACTAGTGTTGCCCTCTGCTCATACTTCATTCAGAAGTGAGTTTCGAAAAGATACAGACTGCTAAAGTTTTCCCTAGTACCCAACCACTAAAAACGATTATAGGAAAAAACTGGCAAAGATTTAATCACCCTTGGTCGTGAGTTGTACAGTATGCAAGGGAAAATTAATTAAAGTATCTTCACTTTGAGGCTACATACCACCTACGGTTAGTAGAACTTTTTTAAATTCCTCTAAAGATAATAATTTCTGTATATTTTTTTAAATTTAAGTTTTCTCTTAATTTTAGGCCCCCTTTTTTTTTGTTTCTTCGTTATTTGAATCCTTTACAATTTTCTCCTTACTTCATGTATTGAGAATAAATTTTGATTAAGTAGCATTAAGAATTATCAGAAGCTGGCATTGTCAAGATTGGTATCAATAGCAAAAATCGAGAATTTTTTTTGTGAATTCCAAACCATTTTTTTATGCCCAGCCTTGCCAAATTGTATCTTGAAGCCCTGCTATCACTCTGCAAAGAATTTATTTAGACTACATAAGAGCATCCCTTAAGGACTTCTCTTCAAGAAAACAGGTTGTATGCAGTTTATTTTCTTTTTATATTGAAGCTGTTTTTCTTACCGTTCCATAAATTGTAAAACTACAATATTGGTAAACTTTATATAACGATCTATACAGCATATTTTTTTCTTAAATTTTAAACGTGAAATTATTTTAAAGTACATATATCTATGTACATATAATATAGTAGATATAAGATTTTTTCTTTTTTTGTGCGGCTACGTATACATGTATACCACGCTTTAATTGTAATGTAATCATTATAAACATTTTTTTACTTATCAATACATATACTAATTTTAAGTATAAATATCTCAACTTTGTACTTCACAATTTCACGAATTTCTTTACTACATTACAGTCTCACAGATTTTATAATGTTCGTTTTATTTCCATAATGTTACGTTTGAAAGTTAACTTATTAGTTGGATATCTTTAAAAATGTTAACATTATTTAATTTGGAAGCAACCAATTGGCGCCCCTGTATGCAATAATTTACTATCAACATCTAAAAGAAATTAATATCATTTTCAATACCCATTACCCAGCTCCCGAAAGATAAACTGAGAGCCGTTCGCAGTTTACCATGAAAACAACTTATAATAACAAACACGAAAGTTTACAAAAATTTTAAATAGGCATTTTTATGGTGACACAATAATAGCTCTGTTACTAATTGTTTAAATAATTTCAGAAAAAGGTATGAGCTTTATATTTTAATTAATGGTGGCTATCTTGAACAATTTCTATAGTTGATGAACTTAATGCGGAGGCTGTTCGTTTCGAATAACTTGAAAATAAAGATTTTTGGAAAAATGTTTCAAACAGAAGTTTCATCATTTGAAAAGACCTAATGACTGTATTTTTTTAAAGTCCAATTACCTTGGTAAATATAAGTCTTATTTCTTGTATTATTAGAATTCTCAGTTGTTGCTGCTATTACACAATGGATATTTACAATAATTCTTAAATTACTTTTCCGTAAAATGTTTTCTTTCTCAGTTACAGAGATGTGCTACTTCCACGTTCAATGCTTAATTACTCGCAAACAGTGAGACAAAATAAAAAAAATGGGAGAAACAAAAGTTGTTTATTCATTACAACAGAATATGAATCTGTAAAAAATAGGCGTTTGTATGTAAAAAACCAAAGTTGACTCTCGGATGACCTTGAAGTCCTCCACCAAACTTAAAAAAATATAGGCATTAGATGAAAATTTTTGTAGGTATATTTCTGTAGAATTATCTGCTTCTTAATTTTAATTTCTATGATAGTTTTGTATTTTTCGTATTTTATAAGATACAAAAAAAATATTTTTAAAGTTTAACGCCATTTTGTTTTCTGTTCCGCCCACAGTAACTTTTAACATAACATAACATTTAAAAATACTTTTCTGTAATTAAAAACCTACAAAAAAATCAAAAGTTATAATTAGGATTATTTTCTCCGAGCATTTGCCGCTATTTACTTCCTGGCAACTGGGCTACATAGAAAAATGTACTCTAGAGCATGAGTCGTAGACTTTTATTTGTGGAAATATCCTCTTGATTAATTTGGTGATTGGATTACTTTTTTACTGAAGTGGTGAAAAGAAAAAGAAATGTTTCGTTACATTAACGTAGTAAAATTCCACCAGGGCACTTGGCGCTTAAATAGAGTACTTAGGGCTATAGCTCGGAGCCACCTTAAATAGCTATATACGTTTCCCCAGTGAATAGATTGTACCACTTTTCTAAATTACAAGTAAATGCAACTTCGTGTTTATTTCAACAGAAATCACTATTATTAGAGCTAAAGCGTGTAGAAAATTCAGACTGCTTTTATAATTTAAATAAAATATATCGTCTCATGAAAACTGTGTCAAAATAGTAAAAGCAAGAATATTCTCTCCGGAACCTTTTCATCTTAGTGATAATGGAAGCAAATAAGCGAAACATGAAAAACGAATTGTTTTAAATACTCTTCCCAGATTTAGTGTACCTTTTATATAATTGTTGCACATTTTATGGGATACTCTTCGCAGTTTTATCATAAATAAATAATGTTAATTTACGCTGACGAGTGACCTTCGGCTTGTCTACTGAAAGATCAGTTAAGCCGCCTATAATATATTTGTGACAAATTTATTACTTTTAAGTTTATAAATATTTCAACAGTTCCTACTGGAATTTACACGTAGCCGGTTTTGCAACGTAACGATATTCATATCTCAACTTTAAAATTACATGTAATTATTTTTGTTGTTTCTTTTTTCGTTTTTGACATTTCTTTGTTTCATTACAAAACATAAACAAGTTGAGTTACAAAGCATTTATTAACAATGTAAAATATACCATTTTAAACTGTAGAGTAGGTGTGGATCTGAGCCATGTATTATGACTCTACAAAGGTGGAATTTGTAATTAAGTGCGGCACTTGAGATCCACACGGCTGACTTCTCAGCATAATATGAATATCAATGATAATAATAACAGAAAAAAAACAACAATTTTTTAAATTTAATTTAATTCCATTTTATTGATATAAATATTCTGGGTGTAATGGCCCAAATAATGTTGGAAAGGCTCTGTAAAATATCCGATATTTATTTCGATATCCATTGCTCCTAAAACAAATTAGTTCGGCTAAATCTTTTTCAAGAAATCCTATAATCCACTTTTTGGCAGTCTTTTTGTTTACACAAGAAAAACGACTGAAGCGAATTTGATGAAATGACCTTAAAACATAAAAATATGTAGATGTTAAAAAATTTGATTTTTTTTTAAATTTAGCGCATCGCAGAGCAGCAAAACTTCCGTCAAAACACAATTTTCTATGTAGTATAAGGTAAAAAAAAGATGATTTTCAAAACACGTTTTTCCGATTATTTTTATTCTTTATTTTTACTTCCCTCGCCTACCGAAGGGAAGTATTGTATTCGAGAAAAAATCACCCTCCGAGATTTTTCCGTATTTTCACGTTTCAGATCACGTAGATTACGAAAATATCGCTTTTTCAATTCCGTCTGTCTGTCTGTCTGTCGGTCTGTCTGTCTATCTGTCTGTGGTCTGTTGGTGCATGAACTAAAAAACTACTTGACGGAGAACAGTCAAATTTGGCGGGTAGCTAACGCCGCTGCCACCGAGCAAATGGCTAGATTTTCACAGGAAAATATACAGTATGGACCGATCACATTTAAAATGTCCACGTTTCGTGACATTCCAAACTTATTTCAATTTTTTTTTTAAATCCAAGAAACGAAAAAATTTAGAAATTTTGAAAATTTGAAATAAAATGGATGATGGAAAAAAAATTTTTTTTGCTCAAATTTAAAATTTCCGCCTTCTAAACAATGAAAGAAAAATTATTTTTTAAACAAAACAAAATGTTTAATTCTTTTATAAAATGGAAGATGAAAAAAAATTTTGATCGGTAAAGGTATTTACACAGAACTTCCCTCTTTATTTGTTCGCGGGTCACTCTAAAAAATTAATAATTACGAAATGACACTGAAAATAATAATCGGAATATAGTTATCACTATTATTACAGAGAAAACCTGATCAGTTTTGATCAAAAAAATATACAGAGTGCTCATTCAACAGCAAAAGTTCAATACTAAATAGCAGGTGCCAAATATGGAAGGCTTGCTCAAACATCTTTACAAATGTCCACCATGACTGAATTATTTCTTGGGATGGCCACCCTGTACATTTTTCAATAAAAGTACTATAGGTGCATATGCCAAATATTATTGCCATCTGTCACATTTTCAATTCCACATTCACGTAGTGGAGTGGAAGTATATTTTTTGTAATTTTTTTTAAAAATTTTAAACTTTTCAAAAATGTAAAAAAATTTAATTTTTTTTTTCTTCTGAAATGGATTCAGAATGCCATGAAACGTGAAAATTTTAAATTTCAGCAACAAAACTAATTTTTCCATCTATTTTAGTGGTAAAATTTTTTTTGAAAATGGTGAAAAAAATTATCAAAATTTCTTTTTCTGAAATAGGTTTAGAATGTCGTACATGAAACGTGAAAATTTTAAATTTGAGCAAAAAAAAAATTATTCCATCTATTCTAGTGGTAAAATTTTTTCCAAAATGGTAAAAAATTTTTGCAATTCTGTTTTTCCGAAATAGGTTTGGAATGTCGTGAAACGTGGAAATTTTAAATTTGAGCAAAACATAATTTTTCATCAAGATAAAAATTCACTCATCTAGTGGTAAAAAAATTTTCAAAAATCTTGGTGAAAAAAATATATATATATTTTTTCTGAAATAGGTTTGGCGTGTCATGAAACGTGGAAATTTTAAATTTGAGCAAAAAATTTTTTTTCATTTTAGTGGTAAAATTTTTTAAAAAATCTTGGGGAATAAAATTTTCAAAATTTTTTGTCTGAAATAGGTTTAGCGTGTCATGAAACGTGGAAATTTTAAATTTGAGCAAAAAAAAATTTTTTCATTATTTATTCAATTTAGACGGTCCACCCCGAGGTCCACCCTGTATATTTTCCACTGAAAATTCTACCATTTCTTCACTGACAGTAGCGTCAACTACCTGCCAAATTTGACTGCTCTCTGGCAAATAGTTTTTTAGTTAATACACCAACAGACAGACAGACAGACAGACAGACAGACAGACAGACAGACTGACGGAATTGAAAAACCTATATTTTCGTAATCTACGTGTTCTGAAACGTCAGAATCCGAAAAAATCTCGGAAGGTGATTTTTTCTCGAATACAATACTTCCCTTCGGTATGCGAGGGAAGTAAAAACAATTTGCTTTAAAAATTTCTTTTTTCTAAAATTTAATGCATCGCAGAGCAGCAAAACTTGCGTCAAAATACAATTTTCTAGGTAGTTTAAGACAGTATAAGGTAAAAAAAAGATGATTTTTAAAATACGTTTTTCAGATTATTTTTATTCTTTATTTTTACTTCCCTCGCATACCGAAGGAAAGTATTGCAATCGAGAAAAAATCACCCTCCGAGATTTTTTCGTATTTTCACGTTTCATATCACGTACCTATATTACGAAAATATAGCTTTTTCAATTCCGTCCGTCTGTCTGTCGGTGTATCTGTCTGTGGTCTGTTGGTGCATGAACTAAAAAACTAATTGACGGAGAACAGTCAAATTTGGCGGGTAGCTAACGCCGCTGCCACCGAGGAAATGGCTAGATTTTCACAGGAAAATATACAGGGTGGACCGTTCACATTTAAAATTTCCACGTTTCGTGACATTCTTCAATTTTTTTTTAATTTAAAAAACAAAAAAAATTTGAAATTTTGAAAATTTTATATAAAACGGACGATGGAAAAGAATTTTTTTTGCTCAAATTTAAAATTTCCACGTTTCATGATCTTCAAAACAAACAAAACAAAACAAAATTTTTAATTCTTTTACAAAATGGAAGATGAAAAAAATGTTTTTCTTGCTCATATTTTAAATTTTCACGTTTCACGATATTTTAAACATTTAAAAAAAATAATTTACTTTAAGAACAAAAAAAAATGAAAATTTTTTTACCACTATAATAGAAAGATGATGGAAAAAATTTGCTTTTCTTCAAATTTAAAATTTCCACGTTTCATTACATTTTAAACCTATTTCAGCAAAAAATAGTTTCGAAAATATAACAAAAATTGAATTTTCTTTCCCTCACCACTATAGAGTAGATGATGGGAAAAAGTATTCAGGTTTTCTCTGTAATAATAGGGCTAACCACATTGCGATTATTATTCTCAAATGCCATTTCTTAATTAATAATTTTCTAGAGTGACTGTCCTCTATACGTACAAAGAGGGAAATTCTGTGTAAATACCTTTACCGATTATTTTTAGATATTTTGCCATCATTATCTATTGTTTGCGCAAGATAATAGTAATTACTGAAATCTAAAAACTCATTTTAAAAGTACACAGTTCACACAATTTTTGGAGGATTGTATGCGTGTGAAAATAGATAAACACATAATGTGAAGAAAAACCTTTTCCTTTATAATCGTATTATAACCCAAGACATTCAACTATTCTATTTCTGTCAGCAAGCGCAGTGACAAGTCAAATTAGTTTGGTATTTACATAAATACATATTTTTACAAGATATGTACAAAACACTAGTATAGATTCACTAATATCATACGCATGGATGAAATCATGGAGGATACAGAAAGGAAGTGGCGTCAAGTTCGCATAATTTGTATTCATCTACAAGATATCAATTTCTTTGCACAATATAATGGTGATTACTGAAATTTAAAAACGCATTTTAAGAGTACGGAAACAATACGCAATTTGAGAAAAATAAACATTACAGCCCGAGAATTTCAATTAATTCCAGAATGCTCAGTGCTAGTAAGGTTTACTGTTCTAAAGATTTCAAATAAGAACGACAGAACTTATATACATTTTAGGCAGTTTAGTTAAGAAAGGAGTATTTTATTGGATAAGATATAAACGAGTCTATTTTTATAGTTTCATATGTATTTATCGATAATTCGTAACTTTCAAAGAAAACGAAAGCTTGTTTATGATGTGGTTCGCTACGCAATCAACTGTTCTCTAGTTAGGGTTATTTAAGACTCATAGAGGTGTCGTCGTCGTAAGATCTCTCAGTGCTGCCTGTCGGATAAAAAAGTATTATCATTATTACAGAATGATGCCATTGTTTGACTTTAGCATAGACATAATGGAGAAGTAATTTGTTGTTTCTCATATTAAATGTTAGATGGAGCATATGGGAATTATATGCCAAATAACCAAATAATGTCTAAGAAAGATAAGTGTTTAAAAAGACAAGAAAAAAATAGTTTCTGTTTCGTGGACAAAATAAGGAACTGGTCCATAAACTCTCTGTGATGTCCACAAACGTTTCCGCTCATTTGCCTCCAATATAAATAATGAGTAGTGAAAAAGCTCTTTATTTATTATTTAAACTTTGTTCATTAATTTATCGGCATGCTGCAGTATGTCGAGCAGTTCTTGAAACATCGTATAATTACTACAGCCACATGAAACAATTACAGCAGCATATGCTGGATAATAGGATTTTTGAGCAAGTACGCTTGATGACTGTAGTACAGTTTGTAAAACACATTCCAGCTTTATTTAATTTTGGTAATTTAACTCTAGAAAATATTTTGTTAAATAAATAGTCAGTGTAAAGTGTTAAAAAGGAATGTTACAACAAAATTGCTGGATCTCTATTCCCTCAAGATGACTAATAATTCCATTATATTATTGAAAATCTCTCTAAACGTTAAAACACTCAGCTAAAGCCACTCCAGTCGCAACTAGGAGGTGCCGTCGGAAAATAAGTATAATTTGCTTTATATAAATGATAAAAAAATTAACAAAAAAATAAAGACATAATCCAAATCAAACTTATTTGGAGTTGATAAGTAAGGAGACATGGAAGTTTAAAGACGACGTCCGAACGTCGAAGACGAAGTTTAAATCTTAAATGTCTCAGGAATTGTGGCATTTGTGGCGTAAATACTGAGTACCAAAATTTATACATTAATTAAGCTTTTAAAGTATTATTTATTGTTTCTATAATATAAGAAATTGGTCAAGAGTGTGTTGAGCATGCAAGTGATAGGGCTCCGTAGTCATACTCAACATTCTCTTCAACTTTGTTCTCCTTTACTTACGCATTAAGAGCTATTTCACCTTGACTTTACTCGTTCTCTAAAAATAATGATTTCTAAATTTTTCATAAAATATTTTTGCCACAGCGTCCGCTATAATTTTCCTTGACAGTACTAACTAAAAGTTACATTCGGAAATTTTTTCAGATATTTTGTGATAATATGGGGATAATTTGGGAGTTAAAGGGGAGGTGCGCACTGATGACGACTGAAACCAATATCTCTGTATGGGAGGAAGGTCCAAAAATTAAAAATAAAAATTCTTCATTTTCGTTTTTGGATAATCAATTTACGTCTGTATACCAAGTTTCATCTGAATAGGTATAATAATGCGGCACACAGACGGATAAATGGATGGGCATATGGAAACTGTAAGGGTCCCTCCTACAGAACCCTAAAAACGAACATTATGGCCAAAACAACGTGAGTCTTCACATTTTTTAAATAAAAACGTCACCATTTCAGTAAATTACAGAAATCCCAAATGTTGTTTGTCGTAGACGCTTACATTTTGTGACCCGTTTAAAGCATTTGCTTCAGAAAAAACTCGACATGTAGGAGCTACTATTTTGATTTTTTAAATTTTCAGTTGTTATCAGCGGCCCCAAGAACATAGATATACTACGGTTTAAAAATAAATCCGCAATACCTATTCAAAAATTAAAAATGGTTTCCACCTTTTCGTGGTACGTGTAACTATCGGGAACGTATCCTTTAAACCGACTTAAAAAGTTTTAAAAAGAACGAGGTCCTTAATCCGACTTGTGTGTATGCTATCCTTCATGTATGGATCCCATATTGTTTTCAACAAGCTCTGTGCAGTACAACGACAGCAAATAGCAACAGCAAACACAGGAAAGTACTACTTTCTATTCGAGAATATCCGAAATAATGGCGAAGCCGCCGGTGTCCAAGATTCTTTGAAGTAGCTGATACTGAATTCGATGTCAAAATTTAAAAGTTCAAAATGGCTTATCCAATAGGATTGCCATATTTGCATAACATTTTTAGATCTGCATGAGATTGGCTCACTAAAAATAACGAAAAAAAAATTGAAATAATATTAAACTGCAAAATATATTGAACCTTAATCATATTAAGTAATAATGATCATCGATTAAGGTTCAATTAACCGAGAGACGACGGCGTATTATTTCATGATTTTTAGTGACCATTTTTCTGGCGGTTCAATTAAAAAAAAAATGTATCAAGATTTTTAAAATTCATGAATCATACAATGTGCAAAGTGGAGCAATATTTCACACGTTTAACTACACCATGAGATAATATTTAAAATTGCAAATTTAAAAAAAACATGATGTTGTTTGCAAAAATATGGCTCACGTGTATATAGTAATGTCTCATACTTAATGACTCCCCCACATGACAGCTACCTTATTACCAATGCGACTTTTTTAAATTTGGGTGAAAGATACTTACCAATCAGGAGATTGTGTCACGGTAAAATATTTGAAGATCCACCAGTGGCGTCCGTCGTTATGAAGAATACTGTACGTAATTTTCCCAAAAAACATATTAGGCAAAGTTTTAACTGTAAAACAACCTCAGAAACGTATTCGTTGTTATCAAGAACTCAGTAAAACCGAATTTTAATAAGATGATGTACTTGGTGTTCACGTGATAGGAATATAAAATATCCCTATTTATTGTACCAATTACTACAATCATAACTTTATTTCGGACGTAATTAAGCTGAAGGAAGACAGGACTTCCGTTTAGAATTAATCACGTCACGCCAGTCAGTTTACTTAACAGTCAAAATCAAACAATACTTGACTTGGAAATACAAAAAAGTTAAATTCTAGACAAATTTGATTCACGAACAATTCAATAAATAATAAAATTTACGTAGCTAACTAAATCACAGTTTGCTCAACATATCACATGACTAATTCAAAATGGAACGACTGTCTTCTTTCAGCTTAATTATTTCTTAATTACGTCCGAAAATAAAGTTATGACTAATAATTGGTACTCTAAAAAAGAAAATATTATTTTTATTATCTTATTGAACTTCGGTATTAGTGGGTTTTTGGTAGAAAAGAATAAGATTATGAGATTGTTGCAGTTAAAACATTGCCTAATACCTTTTCTTGGAAAATTGGGTACATTCTTCTTCATAGCGACGAACGCCGCTGGTGATAGGGCACTAGGGAACCGTAAAAACTGAATAAAGAGTATCCAATGCTATTGTGAGTGTTAAACAAATAGTTCATCTCCTTCTTGTCTGAAGGAGAAATGTTAGTGAAAATGAGAAAATCACATGGAAAGAGCCAATCGCAATAAACCGTTTTTATTCAGTAGTTTTTTTTTGGCATAAAGGCCCAAAGTCATACGGCCAGCTACAGTTTAATAAATAAAAATACTAAGCAAATTACTGACCTAACCACTAAGAACCATGACACGTATGTCAGCAGTCTTTTTAAGTTCAGTGCATTTTTGTAATATAAATAAAATTAAAAAGTTTTTGTTTGATTGACTTCGTTGATACAGATGTGTTTCAGTTTTGAATATAAATTTTATTATTTCATCTTAGGGGCCATTAAACAAGTACGTTCACTGTAATTGGCTGTTTTCAACCCCCTTCCCCATAGTAACATTTTGTAATAGTTGTGAGACCCCCCTTAGACTAACGTTCCTTAACCCCTCTCCTCTACGTTTAAGATAAAGAATTACATCCTAAAAAATGCTCTGCTAATTTTTTGATAACGTTGTCCTTATGTGAACCCCCCTCTAAAAGCGAACGTCTTGTAGAATCATCCTTTATTATTTAAAATTTTGTAAATAATATAAATTCATAATTATATAAAGTTTTATCGAATTAGTGTTTACCCTCATTGTATAATACAATGTAATTATATTTTTCATAACTAAAATAATAGAGTATTATGCCTCGGGAAGTTTTAACTAGGGTGTATTAAATACTTTGTTTATTTTAGTTTACAGTCAAGACGCTCCTCTTGCAAAGTTATGATTTTCCTATATTACAAGTTATTTAGTCGTCTTGTTTAGTTTTGTTACTCCTATTAAACTGTTGGAAGATTGTGAAATTTGCTGTGGAAGAAGCTGCTGTATGAATTTAAATTTTCCCATGCCTCTGTTATTAGACATTATTGAATTAATTACTTGATACATATTTACAAAGATACTTAAAGATATTTTTTCTACTCCTGGTAACTGTTAATAAGAAATTCATAGATTGATTGACTTACCTGTACGGATGATTAATCGGAATTATTCTAGCTATTGGCCGAGTACAAAGTTAAATTAAAAACAAACCTGACAAAATATAAATCTTTAAAAAGGAACCAATAATTTATGTTCACTGGCTTGAAACACTGGCTATTTTTTTTTCTGTAAGTATATTGTTAGACCGCGGATTAATAGTTTTTAGTTAGTTATTTGTTTGACTACAGGTATCATCATTATTCGAAAATATTCACGGTCCAACAATATACTTACAAAAAAAGAAAGAGCCAGCGGTTCGAGTCAGTGGATATCAATTATTTGTTTCTATAAAATGTTAGTTTTTTGTGACGGGAGTTTTTAAAACTTTGTTAATTTTTATTTTCAATTTTTCTTTATTACAAGATTAACTTAAGCCAATCAAGTTCAAAATATTTTTTTAAACTGTTTAAATACTTTCAAGATTCATTTAGTACCTATATGAAATAACAACGGATCCTTCGTTATTTCTTAGAACACAATATCCGCGTCCGTGACACTGAGTGTGTAACAATGAAACCAGGAAATCCCGAAAATGGTACACCCGATTTCCACCAAAAATGGCTAAGAATCATTTCACAAATACCAACTTTTGAAACAAAAGAAAAAACGATTTGCAATAGGTTCAGTCGTCTGGGGTTGAAGATGAACATGAAATTCATATTACAGGTCAACAAGAAGCAGGGTAGACATGAGTCTATTAAAAGTATTAGATACTAATCCTAATTATGGTAAAATTGGGAGATTTCCTGTAAGATCAGACAATTAATTATGCCGATAAAAACTTTACAACAAAATCAAGTTGGCACACAGCACCGTTACTCGCCACAGGGCTGCTAGTAAAATAAATTATCGAAGATGTCGGGAAGTGGAAAGGAAGGAAAAGTGAAGTGAAAGGCAAAATCAAGGTCCAGCCGTGTCGTGCCGGACTACAGTTTCCAGTAGGTCGAATCTATCGTCTGCTAAGACAAGGGAATTACGCCAAACGAGTCGGTGCCGGAGCATCTGTATATCTCGTCGCCGTCATCGAATATTTGGCAGCGGAAGTTTTGGAATTGGCCGGAAACGCGGCTCGTGACAATAAGAAGACTAGAATTATCCCACGTCATCTTCAATTGGCCATAAAAAACGATGAAGAATTAAACAAACTTCTTTCCGGAGTGACGATCATCCAAGGCGAAACATAAACTGAGACACACTAATCTACAAAAAATTTTCCTTCACTTGTAGACAAATCTGATTTTTAGTAAAATCGTTTATTAAAAAAGAGAAAAGGAAAGAGGTCATGTACGCTGCTGAATCCTATGCCGTCGTTCCATCATGGCAGGAATATTCCCAAATCCCAAGCCAAACTAAAATTTTCACTGATTTTTAGCTATTTTTGAGGTTAGAGAAAAATCCTAATGTGACAAGGTGTATCATGCACTGCTCAAATGCATGATCTTTTTTTGTGTATGTGGCTGTGTAATTATCGACCAATAAACTTAATCAGATATATAACAAAAGTATTTTAAAATGTCTTAAGAACGACTAGTTAACTTCCTCAAGAAGGACAATCTACTCTCATCTCACCAACTTAAATGCATAGAGAGTTTAAGAATCGACGATGCTGCTTATCTATGTATGATGAAATCAAGGAAGTAATAGGACAACTTGATAAGAGTAAAAAATGCATAGCAGTTTTTTTAGGTTCAGCTAAAGCTTTCGACACGATGCCTCACGATAAACTTTCAATATTCTTGAACGCTGTGGAATTAAAGACATTGGGTTGAAAGTCCTTGAATCACACTTAACAAGAGAATACAGTATGTTAAAATGAAATACATATTAAGTAAGCTAAAGAATATTTAGCTTGGTATGCCACAGGGTACAGTATTAGAGCCAATACTTTGGAATGTATATATTAATTCCTTGGTCAATATAAACATAAACCTAGGATGAAATAAGAGATGGAGCAATATCTGGGAGAAGTAAAAGTTTTGCTGGATATCTATAACATGTCGAATATAAAGAAAAAAAATGTATTTTCTACAACATCTACAAATCATCCTGATTATAACGACATAAAAGAGTTGGTAGTTAAGTCATGCAATAAACAAGGTCACAAGCACGAAGTACGTAGGCATTATAATTGACAGGTTACCAAACTTATTATATTCTGAGAGAATATGTAACTAGTTTATTTGTAGTTTGAACTGCTGTTTTATATTTAAACATAAAAATTAAACGTCATGTTTGTTACATAACTACACCAATATATGGAAAAAGTTCTAGAATTACTTAGGACTCTACAATCTTCTTCTATTGAGTATTAAACTGATAAATGATATTAAAAAGTTTAGGAATGTAAATTGTACATAGTTATAATTCTTTTAATTGAATTGTATAAAGTTTACCATATCACAAGTTTTCTCCAATTTATATAATACCTTCCATATCACTTTCAATGTCTTAGTCATAATGTTATGTATTATTTCTCTAATTTAATCACTTTATAAACACAAGGTATGTAGGGACAGTAACGACCCAATAATTACTTAGATACGAGCGTAGATACTAAACTTGTTTCTTACTTTTGTATACCATTTATTTCAGTACTTTATGTAAATAATAATGAAATACAAGAATAAGAAGTCTTCATATACAGTGAGCACGTAAAGATTGTAATAAATTCATTAAAATAGTTACAAAACAAGTGAAAAAAATTCGCTCAGACCCGTCGATTTTTAAATACATTTCTCAATCTGTTTATTTAAAAGAGAAGTGCTGCAAATATTTTTTAAAAGTTGTGACGTCATCGACATTTTTTTAAATGGCAACCCCCATTTTTTAAAATGTCGTTTAAAAGAGTACATTCTTCTGAATACAGTACGTTAAAATCTAGGGAGTATTGCATGACGAAATTATCGAGAAAAAAATCTTACCTACTTATAACAATGTAATAAAACAAAAATACAAGAATTTAAGAATACAGCAAAAAATAATTAGATTAAATGTTCAAGTTGCGCGCCATTTGCTTCTTGACAATGTCCAGGTCGAAACTGAAATTGTCGCAAAACGTTAATAATTGTCTCGGGTCAAATTCTTCCAATTTCGTAAGTAATTCGGTCTTTTAAATCCTCAATATTGTTCGGTCTATTAAAATAAACTTTGGATTTAAGGTAACCTCATAAAAAATAATCCAATGGGGTTAGGTCCGGAAATCTTGTTGGCCATTCTATTGATCCGTGTCTACCAATCCAGCTGCGTGGGAAAATTTCGTTTAATTAATTACGCACTATTATCGAATAATGTGGCGGTGCGCCATCCTGTTGAAACCATGTGAAGTTTTCTGGTACATTAAGGTTTTTACCATTTGGATACAGTGCGACAAGTTCTGGAATTATGTTTTGTTGGAGCAGCTCCAAATATTTTTCGCCATCTAATGAATTTTAAATGAAGAATGGACCCAATATTGTAGTCCCAACAATTCCAGCCCACACGTTAATTTCTGTGGAAACTGAGTATGGGCCTCCACCATACAGTATGGATTTTCACGTGACCAATATCGACAATTTTGCCTATTCACAGTGCCATTTAAACTGAAGGTGGCCTTGTCAGAGAAAAGTACTCGACTTAAGAAATGTGGATTGATATCACATCATTCCATCATGGTTTCGCAAAAATCTACTCAGCGGTCGAAATCATCTTCGTTAAGCTCTTGAACTAAATTCACTTTATATGGGTGCCATTTATTATTCTTCAAATATTTTAAAACAGTCGACTGACTAATTGACTGTTCTGCTGCGACTTCGCGACTTGGTTTGTGAGGATTCTCCTCCATTGTCAGCAAAACATTTAACTGTTTATTCTCTGAAATTGTAGGACGACCTTTCGTGAAATTATCTCTCACATGACCACAATCTCGGAACTTCTTTTCTATTTTGCCAACAGTTGATTGTGTAATAGGTCGATTAGGGTATTTACCATTAAATAATTCACAAACCATATATAGTGTTCGGGACTTGTCTCCATAGCCAATCATTATCAAAATTTCAATTCGTTCTGTCTCACTTAAACGTTGCGTTATCAGCACTTTCAATACAATATTACAAGTAAATACTAATGAATGGGCCTATCACTTTCAGCATGGTGAGGCTAATATAATTTAGTGAACTGTATTTAGGTATAATAAAAAAAAACAATGTGTCGGAAACACAGTAGGTTTGATGGATTCTCCGTCGTCGATGTCAGCTCGGGCAATAGGAGGGACAAAGGGGGGGCCAAGAGGAAAATGAACAAATCTCCGACACACACAATTAACTTAACAATTATTAAATTAATTTAAGAAAGGACAATTATAATTCACTTATCACTGATACATAACTATAGTGTTCTGCGGCGTAAATGACTATTGTCTTACTATCATACTACTGTCTCTATACGGGTCGCGCTCGACCCACACGGCGTTAAAAAAACTAGCTAAAAAAATTTCTTAGTATTACCATAAAGAATTCAAAACATATGTTTTTCTAGGTATAATACTACAAGGCGCGTAACCAACTAATGTGTTAGAGCCAGGTCCGCGGTGCTAAGTAAATGAAAAAAAGCGTAAACACAAAAAAAAATGTAAGTTGTAAAAAGGTTCGACGATAAGTAATGAATGTGTTCTATTAATGTTAAATGATTTTTTCTCGATAATTTCGTCATGCAGTACTCCCTAGAATTTAACGTACTGTATGCAGAAAAATGTGCTCTTTCAAATGACATTTTAAAAAATGGGGGTTGCCATTTAAAAAAAATGGCCATAACGTCATAACTTTAAAAACAATATTTGCAGCATTTAATAAGAAACAGATTAAGAAATGTATTTAAAAATCGACGGGTCTTGACGAATTTTTGTCACTTGTTTTGTAACCATTTTCATGAATTTATTGCAACCTTTACGTGCTCACTGTGTAAGTAAATATATTGAAAATAAATTCAATATATTGAGATAAATCTTAATTAACCCATCGAGTTTGTAGAAAATGAAAGTATTCTTGGTATCGCGGTGCTTTCAGAGTTATGTACATAAGTAAGCGCGTAAAATCAGATTATAATAAGAGACATGATTTAATGTAGCGTACAAATTGGATAGCATCAAACCAAATTACTTTGTGTTATTTGGATCCCTAATATGTATGTTGTCATATATCCATTATGAAATACAATTCGCGTCTCGTGAAAAATATGAGAATGAACTCCTGTTTGTTGGTTTATGACTTCTGTGTCCCATATTTTTACAATTGTGTAGAATATATGTATGCATGTCGGCGGCATTAATTTTCCTAATGGAAAATGTATTATACTTCAATTCTAGGTTTCACAAAAGTACTTGTATGTTTTTGAGAGATAGAAAAGCTGTGTTCGCATTAGCCTTTTATGGTTTTTCGCAGCAGAGCGCTCATGAATCAAAACGTACTTTGTGTTTAAAATGGGAAATGATGTCACTTGGTTTAAAATACTTGTTGTAATCAATGTTAAATTGAACTACTACTTAGCTACTTAAATGTTAGGCTTACTGTGATTTTTTAAATCATTCCAGGGCGTTTCGTAAATAATAGGACACAGTACATACTGGGTCATAGGGTCCGTTCATAAATGATGTCACGCCTCTTTTGCTAATTTTTGATCCCCTCCCTGTGTCACATATTGTCACGCTTGCCCGATCTCCACCCCAACCTCCTATCTGTCACGTCACCGTAACTTTTGTGTAAATTAATAATGTCAAGGATGATGATAATAAATAATCATCAAAATATTAGTCATAAAATTATGTTCTTGTTTTGCATTTCTCAACAAATCGACGAAAATGTGTACTATGCAATCGACTGGATTTTTTAAATACATTTTTCGGCAAAACATGTCTTAGAGGTTGGACCGAGGAATCCTAAAATTTTGCCAAGATTCAATGTGTAAACCTCTTTTTTAAAAACAAAAATCATTGGATTTATCGGCTTTTGCACAAAATTATTGGATTTATTGGTTCTTGCACTAAATTTTTGAAATTATATATATATATATAGGGTGGTTTACCATGATGTTCGAAAAATTTATCAGTAGGTTGTCCCCACCAAAGGAGTTTAAAAAATGAAAAATTAAAAAAATATGACCAAAAAATTACTTTAACTGGAATATTGGATTTTGGATTTATCGGTATTTGCTCCAAAATATTGGATTTATCGGTATTTGCTCGAAATGATCAAGTTTATATAGGATTTTACACGGAAAATATCGGCTTCTGCTCGAATCTGATTTCATATATCGATAGAAGACCCCTAGTAAGAAACAATGTACAACTCATTTTCCATCAAAACTGGGTTTATCGAGTTTTGCACGAATGCTCCTCAATTGTACTTACTAGAACGCTAACTTGTACCTTTTCTCAAAGCAACCAGTATTTATAATTAAAGTTAAAAAATCTGAAGTTACGCTTTTCATCTTTTTAATGTAGTGTTCTGCATAATAATAGCATACATATTTATTTTAACTATTTAGTTTAAATATTAAATAGGTATATTTTAACCGCACAAAATTTTGTAATAATCAGTAGACTGCCTCTTATAAACACGAAAGCTTCCTTCATATTTAAAATTTGGAACATATGCAACCAAGCTAACCATTATATTCTTCACCGACTTAATGCACTTTTTATATAACTGTTGTACATTTAATACAGGGTGGACCATTGATAATAGGCCATAGGGCAGGGGTAAATTCTTTGGGCCAAAATATGAGGATGTAACCAAATATGTTTTAGTGAAATGTTGCTGTGGAAAAAGATACAAGGTGTAAAAATTAAAATTATTTTTTCGTTTTTGTTTGCAATAACTCAACAGCCTTTTGACTGGTCTACGCTAAATTTGTTAGAGGAACTTTTTTTATTCTAAGAAACAATAATAATTTATGTATTACATCACGTTAGATCATAGATAACGCCGCAGGACCTGTATTTGATGGTGAATTTATTTCATATTTTTTTGGACGAAACGTTGTGGTTACTTCTGACCAAAAAATCTGGTGAAAGCGTCATTTCCGCGCATAACAGGTACACTTGGTAACACTTGATAACTCCAGCCGCTTTCGAGGAAATGGCCGTTAAATTTGAACAATTTTTTGAAAGACAAATTCAAATTTTATGAAACAAAGCGTATTTATTGAAAAAAACACAAAACGTAAGGGAAAACAAAATCGTAATAACAGCGTAAACTCTTTCTCACTTTCTTATGAACTAATGGAGTATTTTCATGGTATTGAGATAAATACATAAATTAAAAGATTGTGTAAAATAAAGATCTAATCTTATTAGTAATGTTATGAATTACACCCCCTTGGAAAAGGAGATGGCACGCCTATGCCTCTGATGGTGACTGGAAGGGCTCTAGAAAGAGCCAAGGACTTTTCTAGCTTATGGTTGGAGAAGATTCTGGATTGATCTAGAGCTAATTTCGGAGTATATAAGGCGCGATTACATGCGCGGAAGAAGAAGTTTATTTGAGAAGTGACACGTTCGGGAAAAAGTGAGGTTAAAGTAAACAAAGTGTATTTTGAAGTATTGTATAGTCAGTAAATTGTTAAATAAAGTGTTAGTAGTGTTTAATCTCTTGTTAAAATTATTTAGAACCCAAGGATTCATACAGGGTGTTTCCTAAAAGGTGGAAATCCGTAACATTTTGGTGTCGGAAGCGGAATTTTGACAAGAGGATTTTTTCGGGAGTGTTGAGAAGACTGGGACAGTATTCTCGGAGTTAGTGCTAACACAGGAAGGACTAATTTACTGGACATTGTTCGAGGTTTATTTTCGAACAGGAAAAATAGTGTTTAAGTGCATTTTTGAGACATTTTTGGAACATTTTGTTGGACATTAGAGGTTAAGTGACAAAGACTCTAGATAAGACTTTTTCGTGCCGTTTTGAGGGTTTTCTGGACAGTCCCATTACCGATAGTGACGTAATTATATTAAACTTATTTGATTTCAACGTAATTGTATGCCGGTAACGACCAGAAGCATGGCATCCGAACAACAAATGCAGGACTTTATGGCCCAAATGCAAAAGATGATGATGGATCAGGAAAGAAAGCGCCAAGAACAAGAACAAAAACGTCAAGAAGAATTAAGAAAAATTTTTGAGGATCAAGAGAGAAGACGTCAAGAGGAAAAACAAGAAGAGGAGAAACGACATCAAGACGAAGAGAAACGACGTCAGGAAGAATTGAGAAAAATCATGCAAGACTTGGACATTAAACAACAAAATGAGAGAGACGAACTAAGGAAAATTATAGAAAGCCAACAGAATGCCATATTTGCCGTCACTGAAGAACTTAAAGATAAAGTCGAGCAAGAAGTAAGCGAAGTGAAAGAAAAAGTAGACAAGGTTGAAGAGAAAATGCACCAGGTAGAAGGAGAAATTGACCAGCTTAAACAACAGTTGAGGGATAGAGGAAACCAGCAACTGGTATCGTCAGGCCAGCGATTAAAAATTCCCTCCTTTGATGGTCAAAGTTCCTGGATGACTTACAAGACACAGTTTGAGGCAGCAGCAAGTGCAAACAACTGGAATGACGAAGAGAAGGCTAAGGCATTAATCGTGGCTTTAAGAGGCCAAGCGTTGGAGTTGCTCCAGACAATTCCGGCGGACCAACAACGTAATTTTAGAGTTTTAGAAGCTGCCTTAGATCTACGATATGGAGATCAACACCTTGCTCAAGTATACCAGACCCAGCTGAAAGTGCGCGTTCAGAAAGCTGGAGAGAGTCTACAAGAATTTGAAGCTGCGGTGGAAAGACTGGCACACTTAGCTTATCCTAATGCGCCAAAAGAATTTAAAGAGCAATTGGCAGTGGGGGCATTCCTAGACGGGATAAGGGACGAGGAGATCAGGCGAGTCCTCAGGCTATCCCGACATAAAAGTAGTAGTGAAGCCTTGGTGCATGCATTAGAGGTAGAAGCCGTCTATAGGGATACTCCAAAGTCAAGAGTACAAGCTGTGAGTATCGAAGAATCGCAACCAGAAAAGAAGAAAGAGAACCCTATCTTGATCCAGATACAGGAGGTAAATAAAATGATTAGTCAGTTACTAGCTAAATGGAATCCTCCGAAAAGACAGGAATCACAACTAAATAGAGAGAAGCCAAGCGGGGGTATTAAATGCTACAACTGCGGCAAGATAGGACATATCAAACGAGACTGTCGACAGCGGAACTCGAGGAAAGTGACTGTTGGAAACGCGGCAGAGACACAGAATAAACAAAGTAGTGGAAGGCCAAGTGGACGGCGTATGAAATGCTACAGGTGCGGGGAACTAGGACATATCCAGCTTGAATGTCCACAGAGGAGCTTGGAGAGAGCGAAGGCCGGAGATGCTGTGAAGCCAAGGGGAAAACCAGAGGAAGCCGGTACCAGAGAGGCTGTGACAGATAACGAACGTGGTGCCCCTAGAGAAGTGAAGATTTCCCAGCTTCGGAGCATTACAAAAAGGCCACCACTACAAGGATATGACGATAAAACAAAACCTGAGAGAAATGCAAACATTTCATCCGGAAGAAGGTACAAGGAAGGTTGCAAGTACTACCACCAGGAGAAACTGCAGGTCAAGGGAGCAGTCGACACTGTCAAGGTGGAAGTGCCGGATGATAGGGCAGATGAAGCGCTCAGACAAGAGCAACTAAACGATGTGGAAATTGGGCCTATATTGAGAGCCAAAGAAAGGGGAACTCGTCCAAAATGGAAGGATGTTTCTGACAAAAGAGTGGGACTGAAGGCACTATGGGCGCAGTGGGACTCACTGAGTGTCAGGAACGGGCTGTTGCGGAGAGCATGGGAAAGCCCGGATGGAAAAAAGGTGGTTATGCGTCTAGTGATTCCCAGGTGTCGAGTAGCGAAGGTGCTTCAGGAAGTGCACAATGGGGCATCCGATGGACACTTCGGTGTGAACAAGACCCTGAAGAAAATACGAGAACGATTTTATTGGATAAGAAGTCGTCAGGATGTGGAGGCTTGGTGTCGCAAATGCAAGATTTGTGCAGCCAGTAAGGGACCACAGACTGGAAGTAAGGGTGAAAAGAAGCAGTTCAACACCGGAGCTCCTTTCAAGAGGTTGGCTAACGATATAGCGGAACCATCATCAGCCAGTGACCGAATGAAGGCTCGATACGACCGGAAAGGTAGTTCAGAAGGATTCAAGGCAGGAGACCTGGTTTGGCTGTACAACCCACAGCGGAAGAAAGGAAGGTCACCGAAACTTCAACCGCCTTGGGATGGACCGTATACTGTTATTACCCGAATTAATGATGTCGTCTATCGGATTCAACGAAGCAAAAAGTCCAAGATGAAGATCGTGCATTTGGACAGGCTGGCGAACTACATCAATGATTCTGAGTTGCCTGATCGGGACGATCTAGGCTTAAGGAGGGGGCAGTGTTATGAATTACACCCCCTTGGAAAAGGAGATGGCACGCCTATGCCTCTGATGGTGACTGGAAGGGCTCTAGAAAGAGCCAAGGACTTTTCTAGCTTATGGTTGGAGAAGATTCTGGATTGATCTAGAGCTAATTTCGGAGTATATAAGGCGCGATTACAAGCGCGGAAGAAGAAGTTTATTTGAGAAGTGACACGTTCGGGAAAAAGTGAGGTTAAAGTAAACAAAGTGTATTTTGAAGTATTGTATAGTCAGTAAATTGTTAAATAAAGTGTTAGTAGTGTTTAATCTCTTGTTAAAATTATTTAGAACCCAAGGATTCATACAGGGTGTTTCCTAAAAGGTGGAAATCCGTAACAGTAAGTAGACTAAAAAATAACAAAAAAGTTGATTTAATGACATTAGTATTTATTGTATAAACTTCCCCCATGCAAAAAGCACATTGCTGCAACTTAGAGTAAATTTTCGATGACCCTACTTCTATGCCTTTTCTAATTATTTTAATAAAATATTTTCTTACATTGAAAAATACATTTTCCTGTCCTCTAATAAAATTAGCTGCGTTTTGTATTTTGTCCCACAGTTCTTCTCTTGAATTGAGAGGATTTGCATAGACTAAGAACTTCATATGTTCCCACACATAATAATCCAAAGGATTATAATCAGAACTCCTTGGTGGCCAAGCAAACTCACTTCCTCGGTCGATCCATCTGCTTGGGAAAGTCTCATCGAGATAATTCCTGACTTCAATGGAGAAATCTTACATAAACCACATTCTGTTCCGTATGTTTAGCATGATAGCATGTAATATATCATCAAGAGTATTTTGAAGAAAAAACATATAAGACTGTCCATTTAAATTTGGAGGAAGGATAAATGGTCGCAATAACTGATCGCCGATAATACCACATCAAATATTATTCTTAAATTCTTGCTGAAAATGTCTTTCTTTAACGGCATGAGGATTTTCTACTTCGCAGTAATGGATATTTCTTCAGTTAAAAACGCCTCGGCAAGTAAAAGTTGCTTCGTAGGTAAATACAATGTTCTTAACAAAATTTCGATCCCTGTTGTGTTTATTTAGAACAAGTTGACAAAATTATAGCCTTTGTGGAAGATCCCTTCGAAGTAAGTTTTGTACAGGAGTGAAGTGATGTGGGTAGAAGCGTTCTTTGCGCAAAACTCTTAGAACAGATTGTTTACTCGCTCCTGTTGCCGCTGATAAACGACTTGAGCTGAATAGAGGATCTTCATCCACACGAACTAAAATTACTGGTTCTTGATCTGGAGTAATTCGTTTCGGTCGTCCTACGTTATTATTATGGCGAAATGAGCCTGTTTCTCCGAAACGACGAAAGTGATCTTTGAAAATCTTATGGTCTGGCTGTATTCTTTTTGGATATTGAAATGGGTATCTTCTCGCTGCAGCACGTATGCTACAATTTTTTTGTACGTAACACGTATAATTTCCCTATTTGAAAAATGATTATGTCGAAGCATTTAAAAAAAAGAAATTAAAGAAATTAGCTCGAGGAACACAAGATCAAAATAAAATGATTAAATGAGGCACATGATAGAACTGAAATCTTACCAAAGTATACTTTTCAATAAATACTCTTTGTTTTATTAAATTTGAATTTGTCTTTCAAAAAATTATTCAAATGTTTAACAGTAATTTCCTCGAAAACGGTTGGAGTTCTCAAGTTCTACCAAGTGTACCTTTTATACTTGTACATGATGCCTTCATCAAATTTTCTGGTCAGAAGTACCGCAACGTTTCGTCCAAAAAAATATGAAAAAAATTCATCATCAGATACAGGTCCTGCGGCGCCCTCTATGATCTAACGTGATGTAATACATAATTTATTGTTTCTTAGAATAAAAAAAGTTCCTCTAGCAAATTTGGCGAAGATCATTCATTGATTTATTGCAAAAGAACGAAATATTAATTTGAATTTTGACACCCTGTATCTTTTTCCACAGCAACATTTTACTAAAACATTTTTGGTTATATTCTCATATTTTAGCCCAAAGAATCTACCCCTGCACTATGGCCTATTATTAATACTCCACCCTGTAGAATACACCTCGCAGTTTCTTTGTCAATAATATTAGTTTCAGATATTGCTTTGTTTAATTACAAAACATAAAAAAGGAATTAACACAGAACTTCCAATTTTATTTATACAGGGAGGTCACTATAAAAAATGAAACGACATAGGAAAATAATAATTCGGTACCACTGTTATTACAAAGAAGACCTGATAACTTTTGGTCAAACAAATTTACGGAGTGGTCATCCGACAGCAAAAATTCCATATTAATGAAAAGGTGTCAAATATGGAAGGTTTGCGTAAATACCTTTACCAATTTCCAACATAATTGAATTACTTCTTAGAATGACCACCCTCTGTATATTTTCCAATAAAACTATTGTAGGGGAGCCCTGAACCAGATTCTAGCTTCATCGAGGCATGAAAATTTCGATTATTTTTCAACAGTTTATCATTCCCCGAAGAAAGCGTTTCATTACTACCTGCCTGACGTTGCTAAATGGGTGAATTCGTTTATCAAACATGTAAAAATAAATGATTCATTTTTCTATCGCGGCACGTCAGTTTCCTTGCCTTTCTCTTAAAGGTAATGTTAGACAATGTAGGAAAAATAATAACTGACATTTCCTGCCCCGCCCACCCCCGCCCAATATTGTCATCACGGTACGTTAGTTTCATGATTTTGGTACTAGAGCACCTAGGAAAAATAGTAACTGACAATTTTCAGACGAATCGGACATTAAATGATAAAACGTGTTAGAGTAATCGTGCCGCCATTTTGAATTTCCCAATTTCGATTTCATATTCGTAACCTGCTACTTCAATAACCCCCACATACCGATTATCAGCGGAATTAGACAATAAATGATAAAAATCATGTGCAGTTGTGGCACCGCCATTTTGAATGTCTTTATTCCGATGTCACATTTGTAATTAACGATGTCGAAAATCCGCTCATACCGATTTACAGCGGAATAGGACGACAAATAAGGAAATTATTTTAAGGCAATTTCCGGCAAGTTTTTCACATCCTGTATATGCTGCAAACGTGAGGATTTCTCAGGACCGTGCGTTATCCGGCCGATAATTTGAAAATTTCAAAACACGGATTTTTCAAACGTTGATAACTTAGTGAATACGTGGAATGGAAGGTCGTTTTAGGTCTCCATGGAAAGAAGAAGGTTGGAGTTTTATTCTGATACCAAATCGCAATGGTGGAATCGGAAATCCGGCTCGTCACGAACTAAGAATAAATGGAGTTTCTTGTTAAAATTGAAAAACATGGATTCTTCAAAAATTCATAACTAAATAAATAGGTCGAGTATGAGGGTGCGCGACGCACAGTGGGGCTGAGAAAAAAGTTACCGTTTAAAATTTAGCCTTTAATTCTTGTCCGATCGCAATAATTCTTTTTCGTAATAATCGTCAGACTTCTGGCTACAAATCTGTCGCGGCAGATTCTTGAAAAAATCGTAATTGAACTTATATACGTCGCAGTGGGACTGAAAATAAATTTACCGTTCAAAATTCTCTAAAGCGCCAATTCTCTGTCCAGTCGCAACATATTTCTTTTTTCTAAATAATCGTCATGCTTCTGGATATAAAATTGTCGAGGCAGATTTTTGAAGAAATCGAAACTGAACTTAACATACGTCGTTATAGTTGATCAAAACTGGTCGATAAGCAGAAAAATCAAAATAATTATATAAATTGGCCAAATTATGGCTACTCTTTTCTTATCTTAGTTGGTTTTGAGTAAATATATAACAATATGCTCTAGAAAAAAGTGTCCTAAAGCTTTTCACCGAAAAATTGGCCAATATATGGCCAAAATCAGTCAGAAGTAGAAAATATTCCCGAATTTAAAAAATATATACTTCTTTTCCAGAATATTTTATTTATAGCTCTACTTATTCTAAAATACATGCCTGTTGGCAAAAGCGGCAAGCTAAAAACCTAACATAACTTTGAAGTGACAAATAACATGACCAAAATTATTAAGCAGCAAAAACAGTTTAGAAAGCTAATAAAATACGCTTTTAAGTGAGGGTCAACTATACCGACGTATGTAAGTTCAATTTCGATTTTATTCAAAAATCCGCAAGACAGCCTTGTAGCCAGAAGTTTGACGATTATTAAAAAAAAAAGAAATATTGCGGTTGGACAAAAATTAAAGTCTGTAGAGAATTTTGAATGGTAAATTTTTCTTCAGCCCCACTGTACGACATCGCTATGGAAAGAGGAAGATTGGAGCTATGTCCTTATGCCAAATTGCACCAGCAAAATCGGAAATTCGGTTCGGAAAGAGTAAAGTGTGAATGGTCTATTTAGACCTATCACAAAATGTTAAAATTTAACCTAGCAAGTTGAAAAACATGACATTTTCAAACGTTCGTAACTAAATAAGTATTTCGAGTGGAAGCTCGTTCTATGTCTCTATCGAAAGAGGAAGATCGGCAATGTATCGACATTGTAAATTGCAGGATCAAAATCTAAAATTCAGCTCGACACACATGAGTATTTTTTGACGTCTAGTGAATTTTGCGCAGCATAAAAGCGACTGAAAATGAATTTTCACCCCTTTCGGGACACTTTGGGACTTTGCTGCAAAGAAAAAAGTCGTTTATTCTGATTGAAACCAAACACTTTTCATGAATTTAGCCACGCCGCGATTTCACGAAATTTTGGTCCAGGGCTTACCTACAATATAATAGGTGTCTTCCTTGCCAATTGTGTTAATTATATGCCAAATATGATTATCATCTGTCACATCTTTCCTTCCACATCCACACACTGGAATGGACGTGCAGCAATCGTACAAAAAATAATTTTCTTTTTGTTTAAATATATTTAGAATGAAACATGTTTTTTATAGGATTTAGCAAACAGCAGAAAAGACTATCTATGAGAACTAAAATAAAAACTGCTTGTAAAATTATTGATTTACAATCTTTGCGTTCTTTCGATAACCTGTTTTCTGGTTATGCTAGCAATTAAAATCCTAAAATAAATTTGTCTTTCTTATTGGACAATTCTCATTCTAACACTAGTTTCCACACAGTCCCCCACAGCTATGCAGAGTAAACCAGTATCCACATAACCCCCTACGGCTATGAAGATTCAGTTAAAATGAAAACAAAGGCTTGAGATGAATTTATTTACATACCTCGTCTCTTGGAAAATTTTTCATTTATATGGATTACATTTTCCTGATTCTTTCAAATTTTAAATGGTTGAGATTAATCGTCTACATACTAATGATTCACCATGTGTGTTTTTCTTTTGATCAATTAATTTATTTGTACACTGTTTACTTTGTAATTGACTCGATCTATACCGCCGGATAGGTACATAATAAGGATACTTATTCTTTCATCGATCTCCTCGTCATGTACAGAAATTTCATAATTTAATAAGTAATTATCAACTTACCATTCTCGTGTCAGTCATATGTTCGGAGTACAAGTCCTTGATAAGCATGTCAAGCGTCCTCTGCCTTTTCCTCGCAAAAGTAGGCGTTTCAAACGTGGCCTTCTCTCCGTTGATGAGTTTCACTAAAAGGAACTCCCTGAAGAGGTATGGGTCAGTGAACACCGGTGGACACGGCAGGCCAGGTCCAAACAAGGGCACCGCTTCGTCTGAGAATACGGATAGGCGATATTGATTATCGCCATCCGTTGTTACCACGGCGAACACATCTAAGGTACTTAAGGAAATTTGCAAACAGGACTTGTGGGGATTGATTTTTTTATTAAATCTCTAAGTAATGGGTTATGCAAATTTTTTGCTTATAATGGAGGCTTATGAATATATTGAGTAGATTAGGGAATACTGGATGAAGGAGAGAGTTCAATTGAACATAAAACTTTCTCAATAATCCAGCTAACTTAGTATAGAGATACTTTTAAGATTTTGTGACATTGTTAGCGGAGTAAAATTAAAACTTGTAGGGAATGTTCTAACTATAACAATTTTTTGCTGAAACATGTTACGAATATTACAGGAATTATAGTTAAAGTTTTAAATCCAATATAAGACCCGGAAGGCATTTATTTAAACAAACAAATGGTCAAAATTGCATTATCTCCATGTTCTCTTAAATAACTTTTTGCATCGTTCATATCGTAAAGAATAAAATTAGACGCTTCATAATTAAATTGCAAAAGTAATTAATTTTTTTCCAACTCTTTTGGTCAATTTGTTCAATTCTGCAAGATTTCCTTAAGAGAACTATACACACACTTTAACGAAATTATGCCACTGGTGGGCTATGTTCGCGCAAATCCTTAGAAATTTACCAGTTCAAACTGGACGACAGTTTATTAACAAGGAACATAACACAAATAAGAGAGTATAATGCACCACTTCAAGATAAACATAAATTACAGTAGTAGGCATTGTCGACTTTCCGACTGCCTCTTTAGCTAAAATTGCACAATAATTCTCTAACTTGGTAATATAATACTATATACTATACTATATACTATAAGTTTTCCGTTTGTATTCCTACTCTCCTGTTTTTCTAAATAAATTCTCTTATGTATACAATTTTATTAGAGCCAAGCTTTAAGTATATCCTTGCGATTTACTTTTAGCAGAAGAAACCCTGTTGTTAATATGTTCAAAATAACCCCTAAAAACGTCGTCAGTCGATGATTGTTTCAGTCGTACAATATTTATGGGAAGACGGTATCTAAATATATAGGTATTTTCTGAAGTAACTAACTCGCTATCATTTTATTAGTAAATAATTGTCAAACATAAAAGTGAATTATCTCATATCCCATATACAGGGTGGGTGCGTCGGATCTCGAAATCTCGATATCTCGAGTTCTACGGTAGCTAGAAACTTTCAAAAAAATTGCAATTAAACTAGACAAAAAAGTCTACAACTGGAAATTATTTTCGAACATACAGGGCGAGCCAAGACGGAATTACAGGACCAAGTGCCTTTTCTTTTAAATGGAATGCTATGCATATCAGTACATTTTTCGAAGCGTCTTTCTAGGCTCTATTCATTCATATATTAGCATTGAATATCTCCCAACCACTTGCATGTAACGATTTTTCTTTTGTTGAAATAATGCAATCTGTAGATGGATATTAGAAAAATCACCACTTGTGTAGAAGCCTATATTTCAGTGCTGGAAAAATAATTGTGCGTGTTAAGGTATTGTTGCTGTTTTAATTGTTATATTTGAACCAGAAGCCATTTTCGTAGTGTGAACAAATTGGCCATGATTCACATTATAATATAAAAATATTAAAGAATATTTGTTAAATAATGTTGGCCTGTGAAACTAGACGAAAGCAAAAATAGCCATTTGGTCTCATATACCAGTTCTACCATAGTAGAAACATTGTTCTCAACATAGACACAACTGTATTTCCTATAAAACTAGATACTGTCTACAATACATAAATATTTTAGTATACCTAGCTAGGCGAGTTCTTTTTATAAATTATAAGAAGAAAATTGAAGTGAAGTGGCTATTTAGATGAAATCATGTTATACCTAATTTTAATACTGAATTTTGAAAATGAAATGGTAATTACAATTGCAAATGTGTATATACAATAATAGAGGCTTTCTCAACTAAAAATATGTTTAAATAAATCTCTAAAGACAGTTATTTTAATAATTTTGCCTTAGAGTTCTCAATATTTCTGCTCTGTTTAATTATAGAAAATGTATTTTCAAAACTTTTGTTGCTCTAGCTGTCTGTCTGTTTATCCGAATGTTTGTTTCACCATAGCTCGAAACCAGATCAACATATTTTGATAAAACTTTGTATCGAATGTGATAGGAGACGTGTGGGACTGTAAGGGCATAGGGGAAGATAGTAGAAATGTAGGAAGATGGTTGGGATATAGTAAGCTGGTTAGGATGTGGAAATATGGTGGGGATGGGGAAATGTGGTAGAGAGGTGGAAGCATGATGGGATTGGGGCAAGATACTGGGGATGGTGGAGGCGTGGAAAAATAGTAAGAATATCGAAAAATTATGAGGATGTGGAAAGATGGTTGGAATCAGGAAGATGGTAGAAATATGAGAGGGGTGTAGAGATGTGGTAAGATGTTAGAAAAGTGGAGGAATGTGGAAATATTCAAGAAAATGAGCAGTTCAATGTTCACTGTGCAATGAGAAACGATAGAGTGGTGACATTAAAATGTCTTAATTTAAATAATTTTTATAGTCTATGATGATGGTTTCTGTTCTTGTGGGTATCGAGTAACAAATGTGTTAGATGTTCTGGATATTACCTTATCACATTCTCCATAGCTTACACAGATTAACAACAACAAAAAATGTTTCTCTCCAAAGGCTAAACATATCATGCCTTAAGTATTCTTGAGTGCTGAAAGCGAATTTTCAATTTAAAAAATTTTCTACCCTGTAGATTTCAAGTAAATCTCCGTGTACTGTCAGAAACTGTATTTTGGCAATAAAAACTGGAATTTACTCGAAGACTATGCGCTAGAAAATTTTTTAAATGGAAAACTTGGTTTCAGCACACAGAAATACTTAAGGCGTGATAGGTTTAGTCCTTGGAACGAATTTTTTTGTAGATCTGTGCACAGATCTGTGAAATAAATAAATATAAAAAGTCTTCATGGGTGTAATTTAAACGTGCTGGCATTTTTCGACCTAAGAGAATGACTGGCACTAATGATTGTTTCTAATCAGTTCAGGGCAACTTTAATGAAGAATTCCTGAATATTTTAGAAAATCGGCAATATTTCAAAAAGTTGTAATTTTAACCGCTACAAAGCCTATACCAGGAAAAAGGGAATTTAACTTCAAATAATTTGATGTAAAAAAATACAGGGTGTTCCATTTGAAATAAAAAAGTGTTTGAGGTTTAAAATTGACATATGTAACGTGAAAAATAGAACACTTGGTATACTATTATTATTTATGTTTCGGTGTGTCTAGGCTCCCGGTACCGTTACCAATTTTATTCCGATAGTATGTGAGAAAAGAGATGTATTTACGCAAATTTGTTGCATTTTAGGGTAATTATGGACTGTGGTAAGCAATTTTGAACAGTGGAACAATGTCTTGTTTGCAAAATTTTAGGGCAGGTCAAGGTTGTCCGCTGAAAATCGGTAGTGGTATCCGAGAATGGCAAGGAGCATGCGCCAAAAGCAACGCAGTTTTCCTTGCCCTTCTCGGATACCACCTACTGGCTATCAACGGACGACTTTGACCTACCTCAAAATGTTGCAAACAAAACGTTCCATTGCTCAAAATTACTTCTGATAACTGTGACATTTATAAAGGGATAAAATTGGTTACCGGTACCTGGAGCCTAGTATATTTTTATTGTAGAGACTAGCTCAACTTGTGTTGTTTTTACGTGCCAAAGAGCAAATGAGGATCTTCTACTCGAAGAAAGTTATAACGGTTAATGCCAACCCTTGCACCTGTCAAATTTATTATAAAATGTCAAATATTTCCGAAACTGCTGGGTTTAAGTATTGAGTGTGCTACATGTTTCGACTCAGAATTTCATGATCATTTCGAAAAGTTGAAAATATATAGGCTGTTCCATTAAAAATAAGCAAGTTGGTATTACGACTACCATCATATAGTATACCACATGCTTGTAATTATTTTAGTTGGATTGGCCACACTGACTTTAGTAACTCCCAATATTTAAAAATTTATTGTTACATACTTGGCCAACATCGATTGATTCTGTTCGCGGTGAGACACCCTGTACACATAATTTAAAAAGTAAAAAAATGAGATATACTATAGGAAAGTTGCACGATAAGATAACATTTTGAAAACAGATTTGCGTAGTTTCGATTTAATATGCAAGTAAAGTTTGATATTGTCCCTATAATTCTCACTCGACAGGTTTCTTCTTACTTTTGAATTTATGGCGAAGGAGCCGGTGAGATTAAAATAACGAAGACCGCCCGCACGTTTTGTCCTTGAGAGTTTGGTCACTGATTGGTTTTTTTGTTTATTCAGCACGGCCAACTTGCTAGATTAAATGCGGCCTTTAGAGCCTAAAAAAGTATTTTAGTTTACAGTTCTGGGCATAAATCGGTTTTCACCTGAGGGTTTAAACATTTGATCAAGCTTATAGTCTAGGTGTCCGCCGACATAAATGCAATCTATACTTGTCCTCTTATAACTTTTTGCATGGCAATTGCGCCTAATCTACCAATTTTTCCTCTGAGAAAATTTTCGTAAACGCGGTTTTTCCCTGCTCATTTTTCTGAAAGACGTGCATTTTCCATTCTATGAAAAATTTATAGATACTGTACTTTTATAGAATGAAGTCGCAAGAAAACTTTTATTTATTTATTTATTTATTTATACTGCATATAAACAGGGCATTCCCTAATTATATACATGCAGTGAAAAAAGAAGGATGAAAATACATGGAACATTAATGACAAAACAAATATTAACGTATAAGTACATAAATATCACAAGAAAACTAAATATCTATGTATTTCCTATCACAGATAGTTTTAATTTTAATTTGGTTCTATCAATATTGAACATATTTACATCATGGCTTATACTGTTAACTTCTGAAGAACAAATGTCAATAGGGGAGTTTATGTGTGAGGCGTTAAATATACAATTTCTCTGTCTTAGTCTGGCGTCTGATACATAAAAGTTTAAAGCGCCTAAAATTTCAGGTACATATATTATGTAATATGTCAAATATAAACAATATTTGAATGTCTTTATGGCGTTTAATGGGATAAATTATGTTAAATTCTATTAGTTGACTTTGATAAGATATCAGAACAGGCCATATTCTATATGTCTTATATAAATACATAGATCTTAAAAATATTTTTTAGACTTTTTCCAGCATATCAGTGTAAAGGTATGTTCTTGGAGACCATATAATGCAACAATATTCAAGTTTCGAGCGTACATATGAACTAAATAGCAAAATGCAGGTATTATGAGTAAAGTTTTTACTCGACCTAAGATTAAATCCTAATTTCCTTGATGAAACTCGCGAGAAAGAAATTATCCGACAACAATTTTGGAGCTTTAAGGGTGTCTACCACCCTAAACATGCCGAAATAACTACTTAAAAAATGTATTGATAACCAGCTGATTTCTTCAAGATTGACTATTTACATTGTCCGACAAAATATATTTTTCGATTGTCCAGTCCGACGTCGTGGAAATCGTCGGTTTCATGACTAGGTACCGAAAATTTATTAATAACATTTTCTTTTTTTAATTTTTTTTTAATGAAGTACAGAACATAAATAAGTTGGCCGACAGTAAAATATTGATTTTTACATGAAAAATAAAGAAAATAGTTTTTTGTATTTAGTTATAGGAATGTGTGGAGTGTGTGCGTTTGTAAATGTATCCTACAATTCACTTTTAAATACCCAGCTAATATGTTCAAGATTACCGACAAAAAATATGTTGAACCCAATTTTGGAATTGTCCTACAAAACATGTTTTCCAATTTTTAGTCCGACGCGTGCAAATCATCGGCTTCATAAAGACACGATATTTGTTGATGAAGTATTTTTAAATTGTATGTTTTTTAAATGAGTATAGAACACATGTAACGAATAAGTTGGCCAAGAGTAAAATTTTTCATTATTCGATGAAAAATAAAAACAAATTATTCATATCATATAATGCATTCAAAACGAGCAGAATTATCGGTCTTGCCTTACACATTTTAGACACCGAAACTCAAACTTATAACTCAGAATGTAAACACACCCGTAACTACATATCAGCGTGACCAAAATTACCAGAATTTTAAAGGTATGAAATTCTAAATATTAATTTGTTTCTTGGCTAATCACATAAATCATTGAAAAATATTCCTACAGTATTACGTTTTCTAAAAGCTAAGATTTTATACAAGAAAGCCTGCAGCGTGTTCTCTTCTTCCTTTCTTATAGCGTCTGTACAAGAAATCAAAATTCATTAATATTTCATACTCTGCTGATGAAAGCGATAAGGAGAATCACGTGGCAGAAGATTTTTCAAGTGATACGGATGAAGATAGTTTGAATGATGCAAATAAAGAATGAAAATATTGCAATTGTTTTAAAAAGTTTTTAATCTTCTAAATTTTGTGACTTTATTAATAAAAATTAATTGATATCATCTAGCCTCTTTTGTTTAAAAATTGTTCCAAGAACCTTTAAATTAATTGTTCAGGAGCAAAAAAACAAATTTTTGGAGTTTGTTAATAAATTAATAATAAAAATTATTTAAACAATTTATGACCATGAATGGCAGAATTTTCATAAGGTGACTATTTGAAGTAAGATTATGCAAAGAAACGGAACTAGAATATTTTTCCTAGCGGGGGCGGCGAAACTACCCGGGCTATATATAAATGTGGAAAATTGCTGTTATTTTGTCCGGCTAAAGATTCGCTGCGATATATTTTTCCGCCATTTGTACTACACATTATGTACTGGTCTTAGACACATATATTTTTTTGTCCGAGTTATTATAAAATTTTTGGTCTTCATGAAACCCACGATTTCCACAAGTCAGACTGGACAATCGGAAAATAAATTTTGTCCAACAGTTTTGTCGCAGGTTTGTGATGCTAAAGTGTCGCGACTATAATATGAGTTTATTAGCTATCACCTTATTCTTATGTTCCCTCAGTCTGACATTTGAAACTCTAGATGTCTCAACTACATAAATCACTCAGAAAATTATAAATATTTGCCGTATATACTACACTTTCAATCTTATAATACGGTTTGTTGTTTTTACTTTTTGAACTCTGCGTATATCTCGAAAATATAACGTGAACACGTATTGTAGTTTGCAAAGAAAGTTTTGCAGTAGTTATACGACGTTTCCATTCAGGTCTCAAATAAAGCAGACGGATTTTTTTCACCTTTAGCATACTATGATGTGAGGTGAACTCAACTTTTAAGAATCACCGTTAAAAAAGGATACGAGTAAATTGCGACTTGATACATGTGGGATTGAACTGCGAGTGTGCACTTTCTGGGTCGTCTGCATCAATGAACACTATGTTCACAATGTCGTTTCCGATATGCCTCTTCCTCTCTACCTGCTGGCGGTTGTCCCTCGAGTAGGGCAGAAGCGTCGATACGTGGAACATGATCTCGTGCCCTTCATAGATGGTGTATACGGAATATTTACCAGTCATGTCACCTGTAAATTCAACAAACTCCTATATAAAAAGCATCCGTGTATGAAGCGATAAGAAAGGAAAGTTTGTGTCTGGATACTGGATTAAAAATTTAATATGAGAATGACACGGTAGATAAAATATTGGTTTTATAGCTTCCATTCTGTTCTTCGAAACTTATTTTTAAATACATTTTAGAAACTCGAGTAATTGTTTTCGGTTTGACAAACACCGTTGCGTACAATAAATAAATAATGTTTTTTAATATTACACAAATTAATATGAATAATAATAATAAATCTCTACTTTTAAGAGACCATTACAATGGTATAGGATAAGCCACCGAACAGAAAGTTACAGTTTACGCAAGTTTACAGATGTAACTTAAAATTAGATTATTTAAAATTAATTACCACATAGTAGTAGCTATGATACAGTTAACAACTTAACATAAGAAAATATATAACAAACATAATATAAATAAAATACAGTAAACCAGAGAAACAAAATGCAAATGTAAAACAGAAATGCAAACAAGAATAGAAGTTAAAAATTCAGATATTCTGAAACAGTGTAAAAACTATTATTTAATAAGAAGTCGAAAGTTGTTTTTTAAATGCTTTAATATTATTCAGTATCTTTATATCACTAGGTAGCTTATTATAAAATTGTATATCCATGTATTTAGGAGAGTTTTCATGAAGTGCCAAATTATGTGCTGGCATGGTTAAAAGTTGATTATGCCTAGTATTATACTCGTAAAAATCGTTATTTGTGAGGAATTGGGACTTATTATGCTTTACAAAAATTAATATTTCCAAAATGTATATACAAGCTAATAACAGAATATTTAACTTTTAAATAATGGTCTTCATGACCATCTATGGTTTGAATTTTTCTCTTTTGAATTTTAAATACTCTATTAAAGTGGCTTTAGTTTCGCCAAAATATAATGTCATAACGTAAACGTGACATGATGTGAGCGTAGTAAAAATTTTGGACTATAGATCTATCTGTACCTTGTTTCAGTCTGCGTAATGCAAAACATAAGGATGATATTTTGTTACATAGCGAGTCAGCATGTAACACATCCAAACTAAGCATTGTCAATAAATATTCCTAATTATTTCGTATTATCTACTTGCTCAATGGATGGATAAAGTCTTTATATAGATTTTTTTGTAGCGTAGTACATAAAAGAATTAAAGTCAAAATAATAAAGATTCGTATTGAGAAGAACTAACTTTAGCTGTGATCTTAGCACAAAGCATTATATTAACAAAATTATAATTTCGGTATTCGATGATTTATTTTATTATACAGTTTGCAGTTTCAGGGGCTCTAAGAACTGACTCAAAATAAAAAATGCAACTTGAAACTGTCAATATATTTCCCAGTATATTCAAAACAATGGTCAAAATTAAAAATAATATACAGGGTGAGTCACAAGTGCGTTGTCGGTCAATATCTCCGTAACCGTTTGAAGGGACCTTGCACAAAATACACGGTAAAAGTTATACAGTCGTTTGAGCTAAAACCAGCTGAAAAATTTTCGTTGGGCCGTTCCAAATAAGAGTTCTTATGTGGAGTAGATGAAGGTTAAATAATGTTTATTTTTAATAATAATAATAATAACAAAAATGCTCATTATTTAAGTAGACATATATATAAAAAAACGTCACAATTATCTTTATACTATGATAATGGTTTTCAATAACTAGATGAAAACCTAGTCAAGACGTATGGGGAGCTACCAACAACAATATTATTGATAATCTAGTCAACATAAAATCCCTGTAAACGTAATAATCATAAAACAGTAAAATACTTTTTTTTAGAAAAGTGTAAGAAAAAGACGACATACGAAAAGAAATAATATAAAACAGTAATACAATATTTGTTACCTGTGTTAAAGGGTAATACTAAAAAATTATTGCAGACTATAAATTGCTTTTTGTAACAGTATTTTTTTAAATTTTAATTTAAACAATTTTCATCCAGCTATTTCTTTCAAATAATTAGGGAGGGAGATGGTTGTATATCCTAATAGGCACAACTGCCACACCATTGCTAGCAGCAGAGAGATTGTGTTTAGGCAGTAAAATGTCATTCGTGTGTCTTAAGCTATATTGTATATTTCGATCGGAAGACTGGATAAACTGATTAATATTAGACTTAACAAACAAACAGCATGATAAAATATATGAAGCTGGCAGCGTTAGTATTCCAAGCAAAACAAAGAAATCTCTACATGAATGGGAAGAACCTTTGAACAACATAGTCCTAATTATCTTTTTTTGTATAATGAATAGATGATTAACTCTACTGGAGTTGCCCCAGCAGAGAATGCCATAATTTAATAATGACTGCACCTGTGTAAAATAATAGGTTTTAAGTATTTCTAAACTCACGTAAGAACGAAGTTGCCAGATGACATAGCTTCTAACTGAATTTTTTTTTGTTAAGTCTTGTTGTGTTGAAACCAGTTTAAATTACTATCAATAGTTATGCCTAGCAGTTTTACAGAGTGACTGTTTTCTATAGATAAATTATTTATTTTTACTAATAAGCTATAATCAGGACTGTTATTGGCAAACATTAACATTTGAGTTTTTGTCCCATCAAGTTTTAGTCCAAATTTATCGCAATAACTATTCATGAGTGAGGTGCAGATGTTTGCATTACTTGACAACTCATGTACGTTGTCAGCTGTTGATGCAACTACCACGTCATCAGTAAATTGAGCAACATGGAAGGAATTCGTTACTTTTAAGTGGCTTTGCAGATCATTTATAAAAATAAGGAAGAGAAGAGTTCCTAAGGTGCTACCTTGAGGAACCCCCGTTGGTGTCAGCTTATCATCTGATTGATACGACATGCTGCCGATTTTCAATATGACATTCTGAGTACGTTGACTTAGGTAGGACCTATTCATATACATACAGGTTTATAACTCTCCAAGTGTTGAGATTTCAGAAGAATTGACGAGAACAAAAGTTGTAGGAATATGAGTGATCGCCTTGAATTTCAAAGTCATTTGATCGTACACTCTTTTTTTTTAAATAAAACCCATATTTTGCACCTTGGGTTCAGAAAAAACTCATAATCTCACTTTAGGATATAATTTTTCAAGAACAAGTTATATAGAAGAGAAGATATTTACGCAAGAAGGCCATCTGAAAGTTGGAAACGTTATTATTACAAGAGAGTTTGGAAATTCTGATTTAGTAAGAACTTATAGATAAAAGTTGTAGGATATCAAATAAACTAACTTCTGGTGACCTTGGCTTTGTTCTTGATGTGCAGTATTAAGTGTCATCGGCGTCGGCGTCGCGAACAAGTTATGACTTGTCTAGCGCGCTGTGCTCATGTTTTAGTCTTCTGCCGAAACAGAAGTCATTTGAGCACGAAAAATAGTCTTCTGCCGAAGCAGAAGTCATTTGAGCACAAAAAAAGTCTATATAAGAAAACACTTTTTCTCAGCGAGCAAGTAGTGATCGATCCTTCAAGTAGTAATGTTCCAGCCTTCAGCAACTAATAGTCTTCTGCCGAAACAGAAGTCATTTGAGCACAGACGCCAACGCCAATGCTGATGAGGTTATCCCTTCCTCTTGTGTTGTAACCAGACAGTGTGTTTTAATTGAGTTTTATTGTGTTGAGTGTCAAGTGGCAATGCATACCCGGAGTGGCAAGGCAGTAGGCACTGGGGTCGAGAGCGACGTCTCCACGTCGGCCCCCCCTCACTGCACGACGCCCCTCACAGCATCTGACCACGAAGTGCTCCGCCAACACGACGCCCTGACAAGGGGTACGGGGGTCACGCCCGACGTCTCCACGACGGTGGCCCCACACTGCACAGCAAGCAACACAGCAACCCGGCTCGGCGAGGTAAGCATGTCCTCTGATTTTTCCACAGGCACAAGTGCTACGCATGGCGTCGCGACGACGGCGCCCCACTACTGTGCGTCGCCGGGCTCAGCGCCTAGGCATAGCGAGGCAGGACTCGCCACCAACATAGGACACGACACTGGGGTCACGCATGACGTCATCACGACGATGCCCCCTCGCTGCATGGCACGCAGCGCAGCCACCTGGCATGAAGCCCAGGCAACAAATATGGAATGGAGTAGCAACGATTCTCAGGCGATGCCCCATTACTGCATGGAGCGCAACGCAGCATCGTGGCATGGAAACTCGGCGATGGAACAGAGATTGGGTGGTGATGATGATATGGTGATGCCCCCTCGCTGTATGGTGGACCCAACAGCATCCCGGGCCAACGACGATTCCTCGACGCTGGGAGATCGCCGCTTCGCTGGATTCGCTTCCACACATGGGGAAGCCTCCCACTCTGGCTCAGGGCTGCCCAGCGGTCAGTACACCATTGCTGCCACACCCGACTGGCCCCAACTCTTCAGCGACGCCTCGCTGACACCGCGCCGCCAGCTGGCCACCCCTCACTGCATGGTACCACCAACAGCAACCAGCCCAAGTCCAAGCACGCCGCCCAACGCACAGTACTTCGTCACGCCTACCTCGTCGGCCGGCGCCTACCACGTCACCCCGCCGTACCAGACGGCAAGACCTAGTGCTACGCCCCAAAGACAAATAGTGCTCCAAAACCAAACGACTGGAACGATCCCAGTCCCCTCTGCCGCCATAACGGACCAACCCCAACCGAGCTTGGGACTACCCACTTATGAACAATTAGCGCAACTCCTGGCTCTGACCACTTCAAACCTAGCCTCCATTACCCGGCAGCAAGAAAATTGCCGGCCACCCATTACTGCACGTAACGAATCACAGCCGTACGCCACGGAAAAGGCTAACTTACGTGGACATGGCGACCAACAACGTGAGGCCAGATCTTTCCGGAGGGAAGAGGATCCACGACGACCCGACTACACAGATTCTGGGGAAATGGACCCCCAGTGGCGCCCAACACAAAACCTAGCAGAGAGCATGACAAGACTAATGGAGGGAAGCGTTCAAGCCGCAATACACGCAATACAAGGTCATCACAGGATGCCCACAAGAAGAACGAGAGCGCTGCCCACTTACTCAGGCCTGGAATGGGAGGATCCAGTCAACTTCCTGGATGAGCTCGAGGAGGCGATGCTCCATGAAGACATCCACGGCAGGGATAAAGTGAGAGTAGCTATAGAACAGCTCGAGGGTCAAGCCAGACGCACCCTGGAGATGTGGAAGTCCCACAACATCACATACGAGTTCTTAAAGGAAAAGCTCTTGCGGCAGTTCAACGACACTGCCACCCTGGGGAAGCTACGCTCCAGGTTACACGGTGAGAGACAAAAAGACGACGAACCCGCCGCCGTTTTTATACAACGCAAAATTGGACTCTGGCTGAGAGTAGAACGGTATACGCCGGAAGAAGAGATGGTTATGGAGGTGCGCGAGCTCCTGCGACCGGAACTAAGATTCGCAACTAGAAATGTCCCAGTGGCCACGATGGAAAGCTTGAGCCGAGTGGCTGAAAACGCCGAGGGTGACTACAGGGAATTTCAGAGGCAACTCCGACCGCTGCCGAGGCCAGCCACCATCCCGCCTGCAAGTAATACTACCAATAGTCTACCAAAGTGCCGCAAGTGCCCGGGATTTCACTATCACCGAGACTGCCCCACCAACCAGACTCAGTCAGAGCCCCAGCAAGGCAACTCCAATTTCCGCGGACACGACTCCAACCAGCGAGCCAACCCCAATTTCCGTGGACACGACTCCAACCAACAGGGAAACCCTAACTTTCGCCAACAAAATGTCCAGACAGGGGGTAACAACTTCCGAGGGCATGGCACCAACTTAAACAACCCTAGCCAACAGGCAGGTCCAACCAATAACCCGGGCCCAGGACAGACATCCACGGCACCACCGCAGCAACGAAGTCAGTCAACCACTAGGCAAGAACCCCGCAATGCACCGCCATCGGGAAACTCCCAATGGGTCGGGCAGAACTAGGGCGCCCGGCCCCACCGCTGGAAATTAACAGCCTAGACTTACCAACCAAGACAGAGGACGCAGTGCTGCAACTACAAGCCCAGCAACAAGCCACAACCTTGGTGTCTCCACCACCGACCAAGAAGAATGAGATTGACGAAGCTACAGCCACGCAGGAGCAGGACAAGTATCAACCACGCCCGTTGACACCACGGCAACAAAGCAACAGAGCCGCCGCCTTTGCTTTCCTTTGCCCGGGCCGCCTGGACAGGCGGTCACCAGTCAACACCGTGACGCAAGATGCTACCTCCCTCAGCTCAGACCAGTCAACCACGCTCATTCCTCAGCCTCAACCAGGTGAACAGGAACCCAAGGAAGCAGCTTGTATGGACGCCTTCCCGGAACAGCAGGACGCTGGACCTTCCTGGAAGGATAAAAGGTCAGTATTGCCCACCACTGCCCCACTAATAGCCTCTGTATTCTTGGATAGGGTATTCCCGCCAACTCATACCCGAGATGTCAGCACGAAGCCATCTCCCCCGAGGTCACCTCCACTCGGCCTGCCAGGCCCCGAGCCGCATCCCAGGATTCAGTCCAGCCAGACTGACCTGCTCAGACCACCTCTGCAACAAATCACGAATACCGAAGATGACGATACCGAAGATGACAATACCGATGATGACGATACCGAAGATGACGATCCCGAAGATGACGATACCGAAGATGACGACCCCGGAGATGACAATACCGAAGATGACGATACCGACGATGACGACAGCAACGACGAGGATGACGATCCCGAGGATCCAGGTCATCCAGCCCCGCCAGAACCAGCAGCACCTGCTGTCACCGGACACCAGCCCGCTGCCCCAGAGCCAGCAGCACCCGCTGCCCAACAGCCAACCACGCCTACTGTCACAGGACCAGTAGCGCCCGTTGCCCAGAAGCCAGTCACGCCTACTATCACAGGATCAGTAGTGCCCGCTGCCCAACAGCCAACCACGCCTACTGTCACAGGACCAGTAGCGCCCGTTGCCCAGAAGCCAGTCACGCCTACTATCACAGGATCAGTAGTGCCCGCTGCCCAGCAGCCAACCACGCCTACTGTCACAGGACCAGTAGCGCCCGTTGCCCAGAAGCCAGTCACGCCTACTATCACAGGATCAGTAGTGCCCGCTGCCCCAAAGCCAGATGCCAACGCACAAGTCTACATCCGTGGATCTGGTACCTACTTCCGTGGACATGGCGACTATCTACGTGGACATAGCACCACAGCCGCCGCTAAACCAAGATTTCCAGCCCGCCGACTGCCCCCAGTCGTGCCTGGCCCATCCACCTCAGCCAAGAGGAAACAAACAAACAAGAATGAGAAGTCCCCGGCGCTGTCAGCCGCACCGCCGCCGCCAGCAGACCCTGGGCCTTCTACGTCAAGACAAGAGCAGCCGCTCGACACGACGCCGATACTGTTCCCGATGCCGTTCTGGGCGAAGGCCGTGACCACGCCTGGCCACGACCGACAGCCGCCATCCGCCAGCCAGATGCCTGTCCCAGTCCGGACACGAGTATTCGTCAACTCGAACGCCAGCCCGAGCTCAGCCGGCTCTGGCGCACCGCTCCAGGATCCCGCTACCTTAGCACGTAGCACAGCAGGACCTAGCAGCCCCCACGAGGCGCTCCAGTATCTCACTGCCTTAGCCCGCAGTACAGCAGGACGTTGCAGCCTCAATAAATCGCTCCAGTCTCCCGTTGCCTTAGCAAGCAACACAGCAGGACGTTGCAGCCTCACAGGTTCGCTCCAGAATCCCGTTGCCTTAGCGAGCAACACAGCAGGACTTAGCAGCCCCCAATTCACAACAGGATCAGGCAGCCCCGGGCGTCGCGGAGACGACGTCCAGAAAAAACGAAACGTGCGATAATATACCATTGTAAATAATTCAACGCCACAGGGCGAAAACTTTGTTCAAACTAGGATACATTTATGATTTGTCACATAAAATACTTTAATTTTAAATATCTTGTTTTACCTAAAATATCTTAATGGACCTATTATTAGTTACTTATATAAAATATCTTACCACACTTAATCTTAGTCTATATATGTTAAAATATCTTAGTTGTTGAAATATCTTAACACTTACTCTTAGTGTATAGTTTTGAAAATATTGTATCCACTCACTCTTACATTATATAATTGAAATTATTGAACTGAAACATAACCTGTATGCCTTTATTAATGTTCAATAAAGTCACAAAAAAGGGGGGTGGTGTCATCGGCGTCGGCGTCGCGAACAAGTTATGACTTGTCTAGCGCGCTGTGCTCATGTTTTAGTCTTCTGCCGAAACAGAAGTCATTTGAGCACGAAAAATAGTCTTCTGCCGAAGCAGAAGTAATTTGAGCACAAAAAAAGTCTATATAAGAAAACACTTTTTCTCAGCGAGCAAGTAGTGATCGATCCTTCAAGTAGTAATGTTCCAGCCTTCAGCAACTAATAGTCTTCTGCCGAAACAGAAGTCATTTGAGCACAGACGCCAACGCCAATGCTGATGAGGTTATCCCTTCCTCTTGTGTTGTAACCAGACAGTGTGTTTTAATTGAGTTTTATTGTGTTGAGTGTCAAGTGGCAATGCATACCCGGAGTGGCAAGGCAGTAGGCACTGGGGTCGAGAGCGACGTCTCCACGTCGGCCCCCCCTCACTGCACGACGCCCCTCACAGCATCTGACCACGAAGTGCTCCGCCAACACGACGCCCTGACAAGGGGTACGGGGGTCACGCCCGACGTCTCCACGACGGTGGCCCCACACTGCACAGCAAGCAACACAGCAACCCGGCTCGGCGAGGTAAGCATGTCCTCTGATTTTTCCACAGGCACAAGTGCTACGCATGGCGTCGCGACGACGGCGCCCCACTACTGTGCGTCGCCGGGCTCAGCGCCTAGGCATAGCGAGGCAGGACTCGCCACCAACATAGGACACGACACTGGGGTCACGCATGACGTCATCACGACGATGCCCCCTCGCTGCATGGCACGCAGCGCAGCCACCTGGCATGAAGCCCAGGCAACAAATATGGAATGGAGTAGCAACGATTCTCAGGCGATGCCCCATTACTGCATGGAGCGCAACGCAGCATCGTGGCATGGAAACTCGGCGATGGAACAGAGATTGGGTGGTGATGATGATATGGTGATGCCCCCTCGCTGTATGGTGGACCCAACAGCATCCCGGGCCAACGACGATTCCTCGACGCTGGGAGATCGCCGCTTCGCTGGATTCGCTTCCACACATGGGGAAGCCTCCCACTCTGGCTCAGGGCTGCCCAGCGGTCAGTACACCATTGCTGCCACACCCGACTGGCCCCAACTCTTCAGCGACGCCTCGCTGACACCGCGCCGCCAGCTGGCCACCCCTCACTGCATGGTACCACCAACAGCAACCAGCCCAAGTCCAAGCACGCCGCCCAACGCACAGTACTTCGTCACGCCTACCTCGTCGGCCGGCGCCTACCACGTCACCCCGCCGTACCAGACGGCAAGACCTAGTGCTACGCCCCAAAGACAAATAGTGCTCCAAAACCAAACGACTGGAACGATCCCAGTCCCCTCTGCCGCCATAACGGACCAACCCCAACCGAGCTTGGGACTACCCACTTATGAACAATTAGCGCAACTCCTGGCTCTGACCACTTCAAACCTAGCCTCCATTACCCGGCAGCAAGAAAATTGCCGGCCACCCATTACTGCACGTAACGAATCACAGCCGTACGCCACAGAAAAGGCTAACTTACGTGGACATAAGATTATTGATTGTGGCATGCATTTTCTCATTTTGCTCAATATATCCCGTTATTGGTGTTACCCAGAGTCAACGGCGCAGACATGAAGGCTGCCTTTTCGTTTTTTTTTTCTCTTTTTTGCTCGGTTTTTGTTTTTTGTTCGTTTTCTTGTTATTTTGTGTGTTTTTTTGTTTTTTTTAGTGTTTCTTACTCTGTTTTCTTCAATCTTATTAACGGATTAGAATCATCATAGAATATCATTAAGTTTAAATATTTTTTAATTATTTTGTAAAGGATCTATTATTTCAATTTGATATATGTCCATCGCTACGTGTTGAACTGGTCGTAGGACTCGAAGTGTGGGATTAGATACATTTTCTTGATGCATGGCATATCCCAGATACCAAAGTACAGATGTTACGTGGCCACAAGTTCCAAGAGTTCGTGCCCCAGATCTACAAGTGCAGTACTAACCAGAAATACATTCCTCTCCAACTCCATCATGAATGTTCTCTTCATTAAAGAAAATACTAGGTACTGGGTAGTGTTTCTGAATCGAGATTCTGGTTCGTCATTCCTTTGGTCGATCTCAATAAGTTGATCTTATTCGTCGTCATTTTCATGACCAGCTCCTAAAGCTCTTTTCGGAGTTTCAGATGGGTAAATATTCTCCCCTTCTATATAACTTTTTCTTGAAATATTCATATTTTAAAGTCAGATTATGAGTATTTTCTGAATCTAAAGTGCAATATATGTTTTTTACTGGAAAAAATGAGTTTACAATCAAATGACTTTGAAGATATTGCCATAGATCAAAGTCAAGGTCATCACGAGGTAGCTTACTCATATTCTTACAACTTTTGTTGCGGTCAATTCCTGTGAAATCTCAACACTGAGTTAGTATAGCAATTGAAAAGCTAAAAGTCTTCAAGTGTATGAAAAACTAATCATTATTTGACCTTCAAGTGTCCGTAACTTGAAATCTATGGACTTTCTGGACCTACTGCACGTAAGAACTCTTGTTCGGAATGGTTAAACGAATACATTTCAGCTGGTTGTAGCTCAAATGACTACAACTTTTACCGTGTATTTTGTGCGGGGTCCATTAAAAAAAATTTTCAGGTAATAATTGTATAAGGCCAAGGCATATTTTAAAATTGGTCTTAAATCTGTAGGGTGCTTCATATAGTGCTGGCAAGGAAATATTTGGACTTTTTAATGAAAACACCCAACATTTTTTTGTATATTTATATATGACTCTTAATTCTCTATCCAGTATTATATTATTCTTGGCCTTACATTGCACCATTGCCACGTTACTTCACTTTTTGTATTTGTAGCGGTTAAGAGTAAAATCTACAAGAAAAACGTATTTTCATAGATTTAACCGTCGCTCGTCGTTTCACTTTGAATGTTAGCCAAAACCATGTAATAATTTCGAAGTTTCTCAAGTCAAATCTGATTCTACAGGATGTGCTCTCCACGATGATACAAAATTTTAAATGTTTTATCTCTACCACTCTACCATTTTTGGAAAATTCAAATACAAAAAAGTGGTCTCTATGGATGTCGGCTGGTAAATAATTGATTTCTGAAGTAATCTAAGTAAGAATATACAGGGTGTTCCATTTGAAAGAAATTTGAACCATCGCCACACATTAATAATACTAAAAATCTAAAGTCACCAAAGTCATTCGTTTTACTTTTATTTCAAAGAGGGAACATTATGTGATACATGCTGTAAAAATGAACGAAATCAGTGAAGGCGTCTATTAACTATAATCCTATAAACATGGGTGAAATGAAAGGGTAAATATTTATTTAATTCAGTCGTGCTTACAATAAACTCTATAGTGGCCGTTTGTGTCCTACGAGTCTTAATTTTTTCTGTTAAATACTGAGTTAAAGGTTTGTATTTGCAATTAATATCATAAATACTGCTTTTGTTTCACAGCAAATTGTAGAGAATTAGCTATTGCATATCTTACCACTTATACATTCCTTTTTCGCTTTCTTTGTAATCAAATTGACTTGCAGTACGTGTGTCTGAATAAAAACAACCTTCATAAATATTGAAAATAACAATCAGGTACGACAAAAAACCCGAAAAACATTACACAGCGTTAATTCCTTACGTATGCGGATTATCCGAAAAGTTGCGCCGTATCAGTGATAGATTTCGTATTAGGACGATATTTCAAACAAACAACACTTTAAGATCTATTCTAACAAAGACGAAAACGTAGAACCACGAGCAAAATTAAAAAAACTGCATTTATAGTATTCGATGTGAGTGCAATAGATATTACGTGGGTGAGTCATCCAGGCCGTTTATTGTAAGATTGGGTGAACACAAAAAACATATCATAAAAAATGAAATTCAGAGGTTCAAGATTTGCGAAGACGCTTGGGAGAACGGATATAGAATAAACTGGGACTCGGCAAAAACTTTAACAAAAGAGGCGGATGGCAAAAAAAGAAAAATTAAAGAATCAGCGATAATATTATTGAATCAGGATAGATGCGTGTCGAATTGTTCCGTAGATGTCAGTACAACCTGGTTGCCAATGTTAAAAGAAGAACTTTACAAACTTAACATTCTATAAAAATTAAAAAACTGTTAACTGTATCAACAGGTCTATGTAAATAGTAAGTATCCATTGATACTGAATATAACAAACATTTTTACAGCTGTGTATTTGTCATACACAGCAAAAAGATTTTTCAAAAAAAGCCTTGAAAAAGAAACCTCTAACTGATCTTTTGACGTAAAAGTGACAGGCGTCGAGGTTAATATCCCAGTAACATACTAGTTAATTGTGATATTTTGTAGATTCCCCGAGCACTGTTTAAAAAGAAAAAAATTCATGTGACAGGAAGTCCCAAAGAATTAGAAATAATTAAGATAATGCCACAAATAATATTTAGCAAATATTTACCTAGCATGCCTTTCTTTACAATCAGATGCATAATATATAACAATAACTTAATTATAAATATGCACAATAAAGAGCTCATCTGGAAAACCTGATTGTATAAGGCAAGAGATGTCCTCCAGAATGTGGGCCGGTAAAACCCAGGATTTCATGGTAAAAAGTTTTGGTGTGATATTACGTTTGTGAACAGCTACTGCAGATAGGATGATGCCACACGGTAAAGAGAAGCCATTTAGAATAATGCATGCTTTGCAAAATCCTACCATAACGTCTTGAATAAGAAGTAGAATCATAGAACATAATTAAGTAATAAAGTTTTCCGCACATAGGACTTTTCATGGTGGTATTGTATTGTATTTCAGGTAGACTATTTATTGATTACTACATTTGTAACTAAGATTTATTTAAACCTACTACAAATGTTACTAAACAAAGAAAAGAGAAAGAATAATTTGTGTAAGAAGATTAAAAACGTCGTAAAAGTTGAAAACTTTGACAGTGTATTTTTAGATATAACACAGTTCCTAAAAGTAATATAAAACTTCATTTTTATTCACCGGTTGGCATATCAGTTCCTTAAAATAATATAGTCGTCTATTTGCCGTCTCTTTTCTTGAAAGGAACAAAAATGAGTTTAAATATTTGATATAAGTATGTATATTTTTCCGGATATGCGATTCGTTTTAACTCTCTTACAAGATTTCCAAACTTAACTCCAATAAATCACACATATTTCAAATTTATTAAATCTAGTAGGTTTTGGACGACTACCATTCTTATTATAATTCAAATTCTGGTGATATTGTATTTTCATAATACGAAATATATTAAAGTCGGTTAAACCACGTTTGGTTCAATTTTATTTTCACAGTTTTCAATATTGACATTAGATAATAAGTTCTAATTGACTATTTCTCTCATATAAACATGTGTCTGTGCAGTTACATCGAAATATGTAATTACTACGGTACACAGTTAATAACATTAATTATATAAACTGGTTAATATTTCACAAATATGTCAATAACATTAAAAAATTAGTTATCAGAGCATTAGCTGGAATAATTACAGTTGCAAATCATGGTTTATTGCATTTAAAATAATGACACTATAATTATGAATATTTGACTGCAATTAAAAAAAACAATGTTACAATCACAAATATATTGCCCTGATAAGAAAAACCCTCGTAAATGACAAAATCGCTGAAACGAGATAAAGGAGGTTAACTTCCAAGCCAGCTAAATCTGGTAGATACATGCAATAATTTTTGAGTGCGAACAGAGCAATTTTATTTCATATTTTAATCTAACTAATTGCAATCGCTCTAATTTGATATTTTCTTGCATTGAGTGCTCGAATTGTGTTCTTATATAGTATTAAGGTCTTAAAAATGTTATCTTTGCTAAGCAAAATCACGGGAATACGAGCAGAAATAGGATATTTCGAGGTAAAACTGTAGAACAAAAGATCAAAACTTGCTTATTCAATTTGTTGTAAATTGAACATAACATTTATTGTAATGACAGTCTACTGTGTCTCTAGTATTACGAAGCATTTTAGGAAATACGGGGTATTATTTAAGAATGAATTATTATTTGTTAAGGGACAAAAACGTTTCAAAGGCTAAACATTTCCAAGAAACAGAATGATATATTTCATGAAAATGTAATCCATTAGAATGAACATTTTTTAAGACAAGGTAGATAAATAAATTCATTTTAGGCCTTTGTTCTCATTTTTAACTGAATCTTCATGATCATAGGGGGTTATGTAGATACCAGTTTAATCTGCATGGCCGTAGGGGACTGTGTGGATGCTAGTGTTAAAATGAGAATTGTCAAATAGGAAATTAGACAAATTGCTTTTAGGATTTTAGTTTGCTAGCATAACCAGAGTTCAGGTTATCGAAAGATTGCAAAGATTTCATTAACATTTTTACACAAAGTTTTTCTATTAGTTATAGATAGTTATTTTTTCTGCTGTTTGCAAAATCTTATAAAGAATATGTTTCAACGGGGTATTATAATATAAAGTTACACACATTTAGATATATTTTACTAGATTGTTACTTAGTAAGTAAGTAGATCTTAATACCAGCTATAAGAAACACATTCTACCTCATTTTCAACAAAAAATGATTTTTGGGGATTTTGCTTAGCAGGGCTGTATAGTACTCGTACTTGGAACGATACTTTGATATCATAATAGAGACTAAGTTACTTTGCAATGTCTTTGTTTTGATGGATAAACAAGCTCCCATTACTGTTTTTAAAAACAAACCGAAAGCTCATCTTTTAGCCAATGCTATTTATAATATAACGAACTTTAACTACACAAATAGTTAATGTCTTATTCTTACATTGTTATTACTTTAAAGATTTTAATGCTATGGAAAATATAATTATGATATTATGGATAATTATTTGTAACCTATTATCCATAGTTTACTTATCTTTGTGTTGTACATGTACATACATGTAAATTAATTATATTTTAAAAGTATCGTATCCGACATGTCATTTCGCCATAGTGAACCTATGATTAAAAATAAACAAAACAAACAATATAGAATCAACATGCTTAACTTCTAAAAAAATTCAAAAAATTTCCAATGTTTACTACCCCTGTTATTCCAAAATAGTTCATACGTAAAAATTAGTAAACGAGGCTTAGGTGATGATGAATCTACGTCAATTGGTTGCAGAAAGTTAGGCGCAGGACAATTGACATTGTCAACTGGACGCATAAGTAACGCATACGTCGTCAATCTGACGTCGCGTCCCAAAATAGGACGAGTGGAACAACTGGACACATCTAGACATTTCAAATTCAAGTGCGCAAGTCAATAACTTTAATAAAGCCCTAAAGTTCCAACAGTTAATGTTAACTAGTAATATATTAGCGGTAAAAGAAAAACAACAACAAATTTTAAGCCCATGTACACAGCGAAAAATGTTAGGCTTTAATAAATACCTCCGGGATTAAGCACAACCTATAAACAGACTCACACAGATAAATATTTTACACTAAAAATATGGGTAATGAAAACAAATAATAGTTATTCAAAAAAATTACCATAACTAAAATATGAACAAAACAAACTATGAAATATAATTTATTTACACTTGCACTGTTTATATGTTCATGTTCGTCCATTATAATAATATAAGTCCCAAGAATGTCCTACTAATCTCATTCACTATAAACATAACTATTGAACTTGTAGTTTTTTTTTAGTTGGTTAGCTCTAAATTATTTTTTTTAAACTCTTTTGTTTGCAATTAATTGGTGCCCTTTTCTCAAGTAAGCATAAAGAGTCAGAAGAATTTCTTCAAGAACATTAACAAATAAAGAACATCAATAAATAAAAGATTACACCGAATAATTTACGACAGTAAGGCTTCCGTTTAAACTAGGTAATCGCTGGCCATTACTATGTTAACGAGTTATTTTTTAAATAGCCACCGAGGATATAGCTGGTGACTACAAAAGTAAATAATTTGAACAAGTTTAAGAGTTCCTCAAGGTCCCTAAATATAGATTAATTTGTTGGAAAGCGATTTCTCAATGGTGTAATATTTGAATCGTCACTTTTTCCGTGAAGGTACCAAGGCGATGATTGCACAAAATACTATTTTGACTAGTAACATTCGGGGGATTCAGATCTTAATCATTTTACAAAAATAATGAATCCCTTAGTATTAGATGATTTTACAATTAATTCACTATACAATTATCTACATGCACGTTTAACGTATTTTGTGGTTTTCGAATAGTTATTGGCAAAAAAGAAATTATCAATAGTTTTGTTTTTCTAAATTTATTATCAACATAAAGTCTTGATGCAGAATTTTTGTCAATTTTCAACCTGTAACAAATTAGCTGCATTAGCTGAGACAAACTTTTCTAACTTCACTGGCGTGTTAGTGGAAGTTGAAATAGATGCATATTTATTTGGCTCTTATTTGCACTTGTAACAAATTATAAACAAAAAATACACAAGAGAATTCTGTAACCTTTACTATCAATGTATTAGGAGTTTTTTATTCACTCAATAATTTGAACTTTAGTAACCTTTAGAAAAGTTTACAGATTTTATGTGATATAATAGAAGGTACATACCTTTTAGATATTAAATCCGTGGTTGGTAATAAAATTACCAGTTCAAAGAACGCATTGTGTTGTAAAGTTTCATCAATAGGGTATTTTCATTAATCTGAGATGAAAGTGGACATGCTTATATTTGAAAAATGCATATTTTTTAAATATTTTTGGCACAGAAAAAAATATTTTATATAAAACTATAAAATTATAATTTTAATTAGAAGTTTCAATTTTTCATAATGACGTCACTAAGCGAAAACTAGGTAAATCACCAAAAAACTATTGGCAACACTGACACCACACTGTTAATCTGGTGACAGTGGTGTGACTCATTAATTTTCAATATTTTGTTTGTTTAGCTATTTGTTTGAAAACATTCTATACAAGCATACAAATATGGAAACTAATTACGTAGAAGGTAGATCAAACGTCGTTTTTAATGAAATTTTACACTCATTCACAGGTCGATATTAGGTGCTACACAAAACTGAACATCTGTTTATGAAACAAACAAAAAATAAGGTTATAGTTACATGAAATGTAAAATCACAAATCACCAACTTGAAACTCCCTAAAAATAAGTACATTTGGCGCTCTATTTGAATTATCGCTTAATGACGTCATGAAAGTTTAACTAATTTTTTTCCGGATTAAATAAAAAAGTAAAAAAGAAAGAAAAAACACGTATTCCTTATTTTTATTTCTACTAGTTTTCAATTTTCAAATTAAAAAAATATGGGAAAATACCCCATTATATTAGTAATCTCTTTTTTTACTAACACATTTAATTCATTATATTAGGCAGGAATATAAGCAACTTGGATTAATTTTTCTTTCGCTTGATATTCTTAGGGAGAAGGTTAATATTACAGCCCCACAAATAGAAAACAAGTTCAGACCTAGAAACTGGACCTACCAATCTTTATGTATCTTGACCTCCTGAATTCTATACCGCCATCAGAATGTCATTTTATTGGGTTCTTGTGTTCTATTGGGTTTTTTGTTTATCTTAGTTTTTATCTTGGAAACAGGACTTTTTTAAATTAGATAAAATCTAAGATAAAAAAAAACTCAACGATAAAATGAAATTCTGATAACGGCATCAAATTCACAAGGTCGAAATACATAAAGATTGGTAGGTTTTTTGGATTTTTTCTTTGTGTGGCGCAATCGCAGGTAGTGCAGTAAATCGGCGAAGGGTATAATGGTTAGCTTGTTTAAGGTCTGATCTTGCAATTTGTTAGAGGTAATAGAAAATTTTATTGTCATAAGAATCTGGCTTTTTTCTAACAAGAAAATATCTGGTCAAAAACTACCGCCTCTTGCTGTGTCAAATTTTGGGATTCCCCAAGTTTCTCTATGCATCTAACCTACCCACATTCTTCTTTCGATATGGATGTTATTTCACCTTTAAAAAAGTCAGTTCCACCGGGCCCGTCAGGGTTTGCTTATCTCTGCAAGATGTCCGAAAAATCAAGAATGAAGAGATGCTCGGCTGCTTGATCTGGCCTCAGTGAATTTTATTAAATCGACAATCTGTGGCAGAAAGCAACGGAATATAAGCTGGCTCGATATAACATCGGTGAATTTAACTATACCGAGACATACGAAAAATTATTGACAAAACATCATAGAAGGTAAAGGAACACGTGGATCAGATCTGCCTCCAGTCTCTCTATTTTCGACCCGTACCCGATATCAACATAATTAAAATATGTCGATAAGAGATCATAGAAAACAATACAACACAAATTAATCAGATCCAATCCCGGTAAACTCAGCTAAGCAGAGGAAAATCACTGCGATTTGATCCTAATAGATTTGTTTTCATTGACTTATATCCGTAATATTCATAATTAAAATAATAATATCAATACTCCATAGAAAATAATCTGATCTAATATAGGCGGACTTAATGACATCGATTTGTACGAGGTCCCATAAAAAATTATCAGTAAAATACTATAGGATTCGACCCGATTTAATTCCAGTCGATCTGTTTTCATTAACCCATATCCAAAATTGGTAGAATATAAGAAATTATAAATAAGACATCCCTAAAAATTTTCCCTGGATATTCGCGGCTGGGATTATGTGTATCAAGATCAGTGACTAGGAACCCCCCAGGTCCATAAGGAACGCATTTAATAGTGCATCTTGGCAGATGATACTAGACGAGCTCAGAAACAGGGGGATCGAGGAGAACCTCATAAGTCTCATAGCATCGTACCTAACAAACAGAGAGATCATCCTAGAGGTGGAAGGCAACACGAAGGTGAGACAGGTAAACAGCGGCGTTCCACAGGGGTCGGTACTTGGTCCAACCCTGTGGAATATAATGTACGACGACCTACTTAGGCTGGAATAGCCAAAAGGAATTACTACGATAGGATTTGCGGACGACGTGGCCATGCTGGTGGTCGCCAAAGGAGAACAACTGCTTATGAGCACAGCAAACATCGCCTTTCACCGAGTCTCCAACTGGCTGAAGAAAAGGGGCTTTAGCTAGCACCGGAAAAAACAGAGACCGCCCTCCTAACAACAAAGAGGAAAATAACACCGATACAGTTCAGGCTTTCAGGCTAGATACAAAGCTCACCTTCGCTGAGCACGTGACCGTTCAGAAAGTGGAAAGGACAACCACAGTCCTGGCCAGTCTCATGCCAAACGTGGAGGGGACCTACAGCGTCGAAGAGACGTCTGTTGTCGAGTGTAAAACACTCCCAAATGCTGTACGCTGCCCCTATCTGGCATACTGCGACTAGAAACAAAAAACTTGCTAAAAGACTGCTCAGCACACAACGCAAAGTTAACATTAGGATTTGCTCACCCTATAGAACTATCTCCACAGAGGGATCGGCGGTTATAGCGGGAATCCCACCTATAGACCTTATGATGAAAGAATGCTGGGAAAATTATTCAGGTATAGACGCACAAACAGTAAGAGATAATCTCAAGGGCAGGTGGCAAGAGACATGGACTAACACAACAAAGGGACGGTGGACCTATCGACTAATTCCGGACATCCAAACATGGATTGAGAGAACATACGAAGAGGTGGACTACTTTCTGACGCAAGCCCTTTCGGGACACGGCTGCTTCAGAAAGTACCTTTATGATCGCCAGAGGGCCGAGACTGACTTATGCAACTACCGCGGGAGACAGTATGATGTGGAACACACACTCTTTGTCTGCCCCCAATGAGACGAGGCCCGACAAAGCTATACGCGACATACACGAAAACTATTCAATGAGGAAAATATGAAGGCAGACCTCACGTCAGAGGAAGAGCAATAGATCTATTCATATAGAGCTATAAGGAGCATAATAGAGAATAAGGGCAAAGACGAGATGAGGTAGTGTTGGAGATTAGGACGGCTGTCTCACCGAAGTAATGCGGAAAGCGGTTCCAATGAGATGAGCGAGTTGAGAGGGAGGGGTTTTAGTCGGTAGGAATCCGACACTCCCGGCACCAACAACCAGCCGGGGTCTTATGCAAGATTTCCCCTCCTCCGTAAAAAAAAGGTTTGAACTAAAAGAAACCGTCATGCAAAGTTGTTTGCCATACTGAGACCTGTATTGAAGAAAAACAAGGCATTTTAAGCAATTTTTATGGATTTGTTTCATTTATGATTGTTTCTCTAATCATAATTCATTAAAAGTTTTTGCAAAGACAATGACTTTTATATACTACTGAAATTATTTCCTTGAAAACAGCTCCCTTAGAAATCGTTTTCTGAGACACGTTCACAGAAACTTTTTTTTATTATATTTACCCTCCAAATTGTTCCAAGAGTATTCAGAGGTAATCAGTAGAAACTTAGAATTACGTGCCGCGCAGTCCTCAGAGCTGTAGTTCTCTTAGGTAGCATTTTCGGATATACGTTTATAGATTTTCTTTTTATTCTTGCATTCAGAATTAATAGCTAGAGAGAAATGCCGGAATTTCGAGACACCCTATATAAGAATGTTTATATTTTTTAAAGTGAGGTGTTTCTTTGCGTTCAAAAATAACTCATTAAAATATTGGCATTGTAAATATCAATTTAAGAAAAGTAACATATCTACAAAAATCTCTAACGCTAAATTAAAATTAATTTTACGCCAAGAATGTAACACATTTATTATAACCCGAGAGTTTTTATATAAGTCGTTTTAAAATTTCCAATGCATTCATTTATTGAAAATTGAATGTTCATTTAAAATACAGCCACAGAATATTTATTGACAAACACTTCTTTCATTAATTCATTAACCAAAATTTTCTTCGAAATATAGGCTTTAAATTTAACTTCGTCCCCTAAACTTATTAGCTATTTATTTGAATCGATGTCTTCGTGATGTGCCACTAACGCGAAAATTAAATTGTTGCGTGTTTGACTAAATCAGTGTGCCGCAAGTATTCTGCGGTAAAATGATAAACTGAAACCCCAGTTGGAATAGTTAATTTGAATACCGGTTGTGTTATCCGAACGTGTATAAATTATACATTTCCAACCGTAATTTACAGAAATAGTTTACATGAGGTATAACTTAGCAATTTAAAAAGTTGCTACTTATAACTAATAAATATTATGCAAATATCGTTATGGTGTTTTATTAACCTGCCGAAGATATATTTTGTTGACTTTTGACATCGTTATTCTCTGTCTTGCAGCATCTGTTATTTGAGAAGGTAAACTTTAGTATTTTTATTTTCTGATGGAATGAAATTTTTTATTCCACATTATACAGCTGAAAAATAGTATTATTTCATTTATCTTTACTTGACTATAGTACAGTCACCTGGTATAAAAAATACCCAAACTTCGTACTAATTCTATAGCAGTTTGGAAATCTTTCTTTACGGATTCTTAAACTTTAGGGTATCAACTTGAAATATTGAAAAAGGAGTAGATATGTTTTACCGCTAAGGGGGGAAAACTACCCCCGAATTTCAAAATTTAATACTGAATTAGTTATTGAAAAGATTCATGTAAAATTTTTCAATTTTTCTTCTGCATTTTTTTGTGATATTCCTCAATTCTTGTGGGGTAACTTCTTGTAACTGTGCCTGCGTAATTTTGTTTCACATGTTTCTTCCAGTTCTTGGTCTTGTTTCATGAACTTTATTTTTCAACACTCACCACAAATGAAAGTCTAAAGGTTAGATCTGCCAATTTGAATGGCCACTCTTGTACACATATTTCCTGAAAAGAATCTCTAAATCTTACACAATTTATATTATCTTCCCAAAATTCCGCACATTTTTTAGAATATTGTATTTTGCAATGTATTATCTTTGAGGGTACGGAAATTAACTAAAATCAATAAACCTTTTCGAACTTACAATGAGGTTGAAAAACCTGGTGGATTGTTTTGGGACGAGTGTTTGAAGCATAATATTCTTAATAGTGTTTGCATTCTAGCACAAGGGATTTAAAGGTTATCAATAAAATAATATTAAAACATAGTATGTTTTCATTTTTAATAGATTGTACATTAAGTTCTGGTTGTTAAATGCCATAAAAAGGTTATGCTTTAAGTAAAAGCAAACAAAAGATGATTAATGTAAAATATTGATTATACAATTATTAAGCGTTTCAACTAAGCAAATGGTTTAAATGGCCAGACAATAAAATTATAAATACACACGCGCACATTTAGCTTTGCATGTTATCGTTTATATTTTTTATTAAAAATAAATAAAATTGAAGAGTAAATTGTTCGTAAATGGATCTTATGTGCCAAGAAGACTATAAATAATGACATTGACTGTCTAACAAATAACTAATATATTTAAAAATGAACTACCAATAACAAAACCGAATATCGTCGGCTTCAGTGCGCTTATTACAATTTGTTGCATGTGCATTGTGCACATGGGAAAATTAGCTTTATATTTATTACCTTTTTCTCATTTTCTTCATTAAAGTCGAATATTTCGAAGTATTATCTAATATCACACCGTTAAATCACATTCAGTACAGTTTCTTAAGTACAAATTGTATTATTACCTTTTATGTCAAGTCCTCCTCTATACTTATCCCACCCTCTTAACTTTATTTTGTCTCCTAGTAAAGATAAAAACTGGTCGAATTTATAGCTACCATATTCTGAAAAAAAAAGAAAAATTATTATACAGAATGTAGCAACAATTAATTTATATTATATTCAACATTGACAAAACGGTACAGTACAAATCAGCTGTTAAGTGTAAAACATAACGAATTAATTTCTTTGGAAGGACGCATATTATAAACTATTAGAACTAGAGTAATATTTTTCTACCTCTTACGCAAAATTTTATCGGTAATATTTCTTATTAATAATAAACAATGTATAACAGTCTACTCAGGTTTTTGACACGGTGCTGTATGAGAAATGTTTCTGAATTCGTTTAGCGTTACGGAGTTAGACGCATTGTGCTGGAAGTCTTAACTGCTTAACAAACACGACTTAGCGTGTTAACATTAGAAACATAAGTGATAAAAAATATTTTGATAGATGTTCGATTGGCTGCAAGGACTAATAAAAATATTAATAATAATATAATGATAATCATTTTAGCCATCCACTTGATCACATTACATGAAATACGATAAGTCCAATAGCAGAATGCAATGGAAGTAAAATAGATAGTACATACATGTTACTTATAAATAAAAATATGGAAGGTAAAGTGAAGAAAAAAACATACAAAACAATTAAAAAGAACAAAAGATCAAAAATTAATTAATTAGAAATAAAAAGATTACAGGCTATCATCACTATAATATTGATTTAGAGAATAATAACTCTTATTTGTTAAAAGTATCTTAATTTCTGTTTTAAAACGTCTGAGATCAAGATTTTTATATTTAGGAGGTAAATTGTTGTAAGCCTTAATGGCCAAGTATTTTGGGCTTTGTCTAAATTTTGATGACTTATGCAGTAGTAGCTCGAGTGTTGAGTTGTTTCGTGTGTCATATGTGTGGTAAGTACTGATTGTATTTGTACTTAACTCAGTTTTCGCATATATTAATAAATTCAACAAGAAAATACATGGTAGTGTCAATATTCCCAATTTTCGAAACAAATCCCTGCAGCTATCTCTTTTCCCTTATCCCACAATAAATCTAACTGTCCTCTTTTGTAATTTAAAGATCCTGTTACTATCACTTGCAGCTCCCCAGGCAACAATGGCATAAGAAATCATTGAGTGAAAGTGAGCATAATAGTACGTAACCAACACTGACCGCTCAACCATATCTCGTAACTGATTAATACAGTAACATACTGAAGCAACTGTTTTACATACGCTTTCTGTGTGTGAAGACCACGAACAGTTGTCAGAAATAAGTGAACCAAGAAACTTAACAGTTTGTTCTTGTCTAATCGTGCCATCTTTTGTTCTTATTAAAAGACTTTCGTCTTATGTTGTCTTCAATTTGCTAAATCTTAAATAAAAGGATATATTATTATTCAAAACAAGTTTGTTTTCAGTAAACCATTGGTGAGCTTGTAAAAGTGTTTCATTAGCTTTGCTTACAGTATGTTTTACTTTCTGCTCAGATATAAGGAAAGATGAAACATCATCAAATAATATCACATCAACTAGAAAGTCATTTACGAAAATCATATATAATAAGGGTCCCAAAACTGATCCTTGGGGTACGCCAATTGAGGTTGATAGAGTATCAGATTTAACATTATTAACTTTTACATAATGAGTCCTATCAGTTAAGTAACTTTTGAACCAGTTAAGCATCAATAGCAAAGTAATATCATATGCAGATGAAACTGCACTAAACATATTTTTTTTATAATCCTTTGACCAGAGCACCCTACCCGTATTTACGTATTTTGAGTCACTGAATTCAAATCTGGCATTAGAATTGTGTCTACACCCACCAGTTTTCTTATGGTTCAAAAATAGTCCAGAAATGGGTATAAGTATAAGTTATCAGTAAATATACCGAAAGAAAATACGCTACACTTTATATAACTTTTGAAAATGACCCTGACTACAATATCATATCTATTGTATCTTGAAAATAAATATCCTTTGGCTCAATTGGCAATTTTTTTTTCTTTTTAGAAGATGAATACACAATTTGAAGTCATGGCGGAGGAGCCTACAGCATCAAAAAACCATACACCTTAGTTTCATGGGACTGAGTGATTTTTTATATTTAGCCGACCATAATTATTTACTTTAATATAACTGAGATCTAAGGTTATGTACGTGATTCATGTAGTACGTTGTCTCGAAATCTCTCACCAAGAGAAGAGAGTGTATATCGGGTGATTTCTTTAAGCTGTAACTTTCAAATATCTCGAACGGAAGGCAATTTAAAAAAAATGTTTCAGATAAAAGTTATTCAGTTTTCAAGGGAGCATTCTTTGAGCACAATTTTCCCCCACCTCCTCACCACGTCCAGGGGTGAAATTTTAAATAGCAACCCCTACATTTTATTACATATTTAGATTTTCGGGGACGAAATAGACATCTTTAGTCCCAACCTTTTTTCTCCGCACCCACCTTTCGCCGCTAATGAGCATGAAGAAATTTAGTTTTCTGTGTTCTAAACAGTTTTTGTCCTAAAACGATAGACTTTATGAGAAAATTCCGGGAACAAGAGTTACTTATTTCTTTACAAGGACACGTTAGATTTTTTTCAGAACTTTTCGGGGTTAAAAAAATTGTCATTTAAAAAAAAATTTCATCGATTGTTGCTTCCTTCGATTACCGAAGTGAAGTAGGTATTGTATTCTTGAAAAAATCACCCTCCGAAATTTCTTCGAATTTTCATGTTTCAGTTAAAAAGTTCGGACTTGGAATTTAGAAATAGTAATAATAGTGATAAGAGTAAAAATTGTAAAAAAATTTCCAAATTCCAGGGAAAATAGTACAGCAGTACTCACCAAAAGAAATGTTGGCCATCAGTTATTTATTAGATTGATTTAATGTGGATAGATACTTCATTAAAAAGTCTCATAATGGTATTTTGTGAACATATTTAATTTAAAAGCTTTGGCTTGGCGAGTAAAAATTTATTTGAAAGGTTCCCCCGCAGTGAATATATTTGTATCTGTTTTATGTCAGGCTAGAAGTTTTTCTTAATAGTAAAGCCGCTAATTCCTTTCATATGTGAGTTTATATTTCCTCTTCAATCAAATCCTGGACCTTATGTGTTCGCTTATTTTAAAAAATGGTCACATAAAGTCTGTACCATCATCAGTTGTAGGTAATATTGAAAATGTGGTTTTTAGTTCGGTCGTCATATTCTGTTCTTCAAATTACGAACCGATTTATTATTTATTTAGAAATTAAACTATCATGTAATGAAATTTTTATGAGTTTATTCTTTTTATTATTACAAGTAATCAAGTTTAGTTGGAATTAAAGAATATTTGTGAGACTTGTTAAATTGTTAATCCTTATCAACAAATTGCTCCATGATGAGTGAATTATCAATAATTTTTTTCCAAACGAGAGAAATTTGAGAATATATCAATCAAAAAGGAATACTGCGATTTATTTATCAAGTCATATTTCAAACGTTTTAAATAAAAGTACTTATCTAATAGCCAATTTATTAAACCTACAGTGTGAACCTAAAGAAACGCCCAAAATCATATCTTTGGTATGTGTCATTTTTCAAAAAAATCCTCGAACAGGTCGATGATGTTTTTGTAAATGCTACATTTTGTCACTATATCAAAATTTTTTGGTTTTTGAGTTCGCCATCATAATTTTTTTTTTAATGGAAACAGACATTTTTTTTTCTGTTTTTGGTGGTATATTCCTTTAGCTTTCTGGTGATATAAAAAAAATGATATTACCTGAGCCAATCTTTTGGAAAAATGACATTTTATGTAAAAATAGCTTGCCTTTCGCAAATTCACGAGTAATGTTCCACTTTCTTATGGACAGATAAATCTTGTTGCCTACATTTTTGTTTAAACTAGCATGAAAACATTTGACATAAAACCAAAACAAAGAAAATAACAATGATCTTAATAACAGAAAGATAGAGACCTTTTTGTGTAAAGTATCGATAACTTTTTTATTCCTGGCACGTGTGGAGCCTCAGTTTTGTGACACTTCTGAGACAGTGTAAAACTAGTGAATGCAATGCCACATTTAAGTGAAAGAGAACACATAGAACTTTTGATGATTGTTGGATATGGTGATAGGCTGAGAACTCATCAGGAAGCATGTGATGTTTTCAATGCCAAGTATCCCGAAAAGCAAATTTCTAGATCCACTGTAAGTAGATTGGTGGCTAGATATGATGAATCTGGCAGTGTAGCTGATCTTCCTCGATCTGGTCGCCCTAGCAAACGCAATGAAACAAAATTAAATATTATTCTAGACAGCGAGGAAAATCATCATCTTTCGACAAGGCAGCTGGCTTTAAATCATAATGTGAGTCAAACTTCTGTTGTACGTCTATTGAAAACAGAAAAATACCATCCATACAAAGTGCAATTAATCCACGAATTGAATGAGGACGATCCAGATCGACGTTTACAGTTTTCTGAACAGTTGATGATCTCCTGCGATGAAAACCCAAATATTTTAAATAACATTGTTTTTTCTGATGAAGCTACATTTTCTTTAAAGGAGACTGTACATCGACTTAACTGTAGGTATTGGTCACGCGAAAATTCTCATTAAACTCATACACAGCGACGAGGCAAAGTAAACGGGTGGGCAGGTATGATTGTAGATCGTTTATTGGGATCTTTCGATTTTGAAGAAAATCTTACGGCCGCAAAATATTTACAGTTTTTGCGAGTTGAGTTAGTGCCAGCCTTAGCAGTTATGTTTCCGAACAATGAAGATGAAGTTATTCTTGCTGAAAACGTCTGCTTTCAGCAAGGCGGGGCCCCACCTCATTTTGGGATAGCAGTGCGTCAGTTTTTAGAGTAAACTTTTACTGGAAGGTGGATAGATCATCGAGGTCCGATTGAGGGGGCCCCGCGTTCACCGGATTTAACCCCCTCAGACTTTTTTCTTTGGGGTTACTTAAAGTCAAGGGTGTATTTTAACAGACCGAATACCATAGAAGAATTGAAAGACAGAATTGGCTTGGAGATGAGACGAATTGCCCATGAGATGAAATGTCTACATACATCTTGGTCAATGATGATTTTTTTCTCACAATTACTTATGTAAGGTATCAATCAATAAAAATATTTTTTTCCAAAAGAATGGCTTAGGTAATATATTTTTTTTTCATATCAGCAGAAAGCTAAAGGAATATACCAGCACAAACAGTAAACAAAAATGTGTTTCCATTAATAAAAATATAATAACGTCATAACTCAAAAACCAATGATGTCATAAATTTTGATATAGTGACGAAATGTAGCATTTACAAAACTAAAATCGATCTGTTCGAGGATTTTTTTTTGGCAAATGACACATACCAAAGATATGAATTTTGTGCGTTTCTTTAGGTTCACATTGTATTACAGCAAATAGAACATGTTTCTGTCTTTAAACTAAAGCAATTATTAATACACTTAATAACCCAAATGAAATACCTACTACTTTATTTATTGAATGATTATGGTATAATCTCTAATAATTCTCCATGCATTTAATTTATCCAGTTTAATAAATAATACAATAATTTAGAACATTAATATTGTTAATTGCCATAATTACACAAAGTTAAAATATAAATACGTCTCTGAAAGTTTGTTCAAAGGTTCATCTAGCCTGAATTATATTTCAAAATAATTTACATATTTCGTCTCTTCATAGAAAATGTCACATGAAGTTGAATTATTAACTATGTTTCTTTTTGTTAAAAACTCCCACTAAAGGTTGATAACCTGCATTTATGTAGGAAACAATGAAATCAATACCTTCAAAAAAATTATGGAATATTTTATGTGCTGTTCCATGATTGGTAAGGATTCTCTGCTATTTTAAAGAACAGAATTGATCAGATCAGCTTTTCTATATTTACTTAGTAACCTTAAATATGATACAAATTTCAAATGAAATATTTAATTGATAGTTTATTTTCTATGGGTTTCGTCCCAAAAATAATTCACTAAATAAGCACATTTTCTGAACACAGGTAGTATTTTGTATACACAATAGAATTTCAAAAAGTTGTGCGGTGATAAGGTTGCCATGAGTATAAAGAATATCGATTTTAAGTATAGAACAAAATGAAACATGAGTAAGTTTTACGATAAAGGTTCTAAGCAACCCTAGTCCTGTACACTATTTTAATCATACCCTGACTACCTAGTTGAAAACAAAAAATAATTTATTTAGCTAATTAATTTAGATTTTCAGGCATTCTGTTCTTTGGGAAATGAACTATGAATGGATGCCGAATTATAAAAAGTACAGGAAAATAATTTTAATAACTTGTTTGATTGTTATATAAATTTTATTATAATTTGTAGAAGAATACAAGTATTTAATATACTTTATATTTCATATTATTTTACTTTAAAATTCTGTTATGTAATTTAATAATTCTTTTGTGTTAGTTAAAAGAGTAGTTATTACAATTGATTTTTTAATGAGTATTGTGAAAAGATTCCTTTGTTTGAATGTGAATGTGTTCAAATTCTGGCAACAACATAGAGTGTTTCACGCGGAAAAGGACATGCTATAATGGCATTGTAACATTTCAGCTAGTATTTTTGCTTATTTTATATAATACTTATAACATCCTGTATATAAACCTGGCATCCTTATATATATTTTTAACCATCATAGAGTGGTGAAAGCCTCCCAACTAGTTTATTGTCTATTTACTCCACTTTAAGTATTTTATAAATTTACATTAATAGTTATTAATAGTTGCAAATATTTATTTCTGTCCGTTATAGTTCTTAGTGATCTCTTTATAACATACTCCTTGTAGAACAGAACATAACATCATTAAAATTTGTCATTTTTAAAATTATGTAGAAAAAACTTGTGACTGAAAATTGAAGTTAATTATTTAAACAATTTATTTAATTTCTTAACAATATTTACGTATTATTAAAATCATGTGGTATTTGAATTTTCTTCATCAAAGTGTTATCTAGTAAAATTCAAATCTATTAACTAATTTTTTTGTGTGTTGTAAACAGTGGGGGGTCTGTGGCTTTTAGCTGTAGGTGGGAACCAGTACAGAATGTGCACACAGGGCGGTTGGAGAAAGAGCGCCGCAGGCGAAAATATTCTGAGACTTCAAGGCCATGGGTGTACCTTGATTTTCCTTTTTTACAGTTCAAGATTATCGGATAACCCAATCATAATAGTTAGAGTTAAGCGTGCACTGTCACAACCGAAGTTGAAAAACTTCGTATGTACACAGTTGATATTCTATTTGATATTCTCAGTATTCTCATAAGATTAAGAAATTAGTTAATCATTTTATCAATTTTAACACTTTTATTAATTAGCCATTTTTCATTATCCAGTTTGATTTTGGCGTGGCATGCCCTTCCCAGATATAAATCACCTAAAGACGTAAGACATAGATATACGTCCCGTTTTGATGCGTATTGCAGGTGTAAGATCGAAGAGAATGACCAACATATGCGTAGACGTAGTATAACACAATTTCAGTGTCCGCTGCTCATCCTGGTTACTAGTGGTTAGAGTTTTGGCTCATACGCATAAAATATTAGCGACAAGCGATCCGGATTAAACGGATTCGTATGTCAACTTGGCGGAGGCGGATTAATATTTAGTAAAATATTAAAAGTATTATCGTAAATACAAATTAATTTTTAATTTCATAATTCGTATATTAAAATTAATTATTTTAGTAACTAACTACCACTTGACCTTGGCTTTCTTAAATAATTGTTTAGGCACTGCCTACCCTTCCATCCCTGACGAGCTGCCACTGATTTCAAACTTTATTACTACTATTTACCATCAAGATTATTTCATATTTTGCACATTATTATATCTACCTAGTGAAAATGGATTAAGCATGTTTTATTTCAATTCTTTTCTTATATCCTATCCCTAACATACTCTTCTAGATCTATTCGCAGTAATCTATCTCGTGATTAAAAAGGACAACTAATTTAATTGTTTTTGCGGGTGGCGCTCTTACCAATATCACGTTCTCTTATTGTCCGTCACGAAACAAATCGGTTCTGCAAGATATTGTGAAAATCATATGTTTTACATCTGCCTCACTTAAAAGAACCCTTGTTCTCGCGCCGTATTGGCTAGTCATTCGCACTTTCACTATACTTTCTTGTTCTGAATACTTATGTTTAGCATAGAACAGGGAAAGATGTTACGGTATATGACAAATAAGTAAATTTTTATTGCATGTTAAATGTAGAAAGAGTAAAATCTCTGCAGTCATTTACTATACACACGGGCAAATTTAAAGCAACGAAAGTTCTCTTATACTTACATAATTTTTTTTCTCCTAACAAAGAAGGCCTAGACAGCCATGCATCAAGTTAGTCAATGTCAAACTCGACGTCAACGTGTAAAGATACGTTAGTTGTGCATTAAATTTGAATCATATTATCTTTACATTAAATTTCGTTGTCTTCATAAGTAATTGTTTAAATCTGTTTTGTTTTTGTTTCTTACCGTCACATTGTGGTCAATTTTCAAGTTCTAGAGGGACAAAATTCTACAAATTTGCAAATGAGTAGAAAATATTCGTTAGAAAAGCGGAAAAATATTGAAAAAATCTAGATAGAATGAGTGGTTCTTGAGGGGGTTTTAAAAAAATTATTTAGTCTTAAAATTCTAAAACCTTGTAGATACGATAATATTGTATAAAAATTCTAAGAAGCAAGGGAATGGTTTCTAAGGGGACTAAAATTTAAATATTATTTTTTAATTACGTAACATTTTTAATAAGATTTGTGAATCTACGAAAAAAATGCAACGTAAATGTAGTGAAATAATTATACTCTTAAAGAGTGGTTTTGAAGGAATGTAAATGAAGTATCATTCTCGAGCGTCTGAGCGAAGATACAGGCAAAATTATCCAAACCGAAGAACACCATGCTATCTTCAATATAACGGAAATGACTGGAGAAAACTTTCCTCTTTTCTCACTTTAACACGATGTACTTCCTCAGGGATGCATTTTTGGACTAAGGTAAGTTAGGTTATATGGCCCAAAAATGAACTCAAGAATCACAGGATCCCATCCGGGAACTCAATTCTGAGACACCTTGCATATGTCTGACTTGCATAAGGAAATTAAGCACTGCAAATATTACTCATATACAGATGATCAGCAGATACATACCTCTTATGCATAGTTGAATACGGCAAATGCCTGCGCTACGATACGCTGCGCTGATGATTTGAAACGAATCTCCCAATACTCATGGCCTTATACTAAATGAGGAAAAAACTGATCTATAAATATTGGAACTGAAAAGTTAATCAGTAAAGTAAATCTAAATAACGTAAATATAATTTCAAGTGACACTAACATAGCTTTATCGACTTGTGTAAAAAACCTTGGCTTAAGAATCGATGCCCATCACACTCTGTAGAGTTCAGAATCTTTACTCAGAATATTAAGTAATATAAGAATAGCAGCTTGAAGCGCTGAGACTACGAGGTAATGATCTCATGTATGAGGTCTTTATTAGATATTATAGAAAGAACTGTTTTTAATTTACGCACGTGCGAAAATTTAAACAAGTGTCTTATAAAACAGTATTTACTTGAAGTAAAATTATGCATCAGCCTGTTATAATTAAAATGTTTGAAATTTTCTGTTTCTTGGGTCAGCATTCTTAAAATTGAAGCACATAGCACATACACTATAAACAAACGACCGATTCATTTAAGCATTAAAAACATAATGATCACAGACTGCTATGTGACATGGGAGCTATGGATATGAACATAAATCGGTTTATTTATATTTCTATAAACATAATGCCGAAAAGAGCAGAGAGACATATACTACCATGTGATCTCGAGGACGGGGACCATTGAAGTATAATTCAGTGCTGTTACGCTAAACTAAGATACATATATCAGTTTAAATACATATTAACTGCTAAAGAAAAGCTTAAACTACTTGAATCGCTCATGTTATCTGTTTCTGCTTATGGTGATTTAGCTTACGAACACTGTCTAACTAATATGGTTTTATTGAAATTGTAAAAACTGCAAAATGTGTTAGATTTGAAACTTTAGCTGGTAGGCGGGACCACATAACGCCAATAATCAATGAAAACGGAATATTAGTCATTAAAAATGATGGATGCTTCACCTATGTTGTTTAGTTCATTCACTTCTAGCAAATAATGCTCCCACCTACCTTAGACAGGTACTTAAATTTAGGCCAGATATACACGAAAATAATCTTAGACAAGTACATAATATATTGCATACATCTAAGCATAGAAGTACATTATTTAAGTCAGCTTTCTATTGTGGCGCCACGTATTATTACAATGAAATTATAGAACATGTTCAAGCAGAATAATGTCTCTAAGAAAAAAATGTAAGATCTGATTCTAAGAGATTTATTAAATTGAAATATTTAATAAATGAATAAAAATATGAAGAAATAATAAAAAAAAACTGTAGACATGGTTGTAGTTAATTGTTATTCCATACTTTTTTTCCTTTATACTGTCTTATTGAATTCTCATTAACTTGTAATTAATTAATCTGTACCCCCTGGTTGGAGTTAATAGCAGCTTTAGGCTGACATTCCGCCAGGTTAAATAAAGGCCTCAATTATTAGTATTGTTATTATTATTATTATTGTTATTAAATTTGCTGGCGTATGTAGATACTTAACAGTCGAATTTTATAGTATTTTATAGATCAGCTAATAAAAAATCACAAAATTGTACTATTCTAACAAATTCTGTTAACTTACCATTGCTTAAGATTTCGTCATCACTAGTTTGTCCCTGTTTCATATATATGACACCAAACTTAAAATTAACGGATCCCTCTTGTTCCTCTAACAGTAATAAGTCTTTTTGAATATCCGGCGAGAAAATTTCTTTTGGTCCTTTCTCAACTTTGTCCATGTTGGGGAAGTTCGCTAATATTTGCTTGACGGTCAGAACTTTGTTCTGCATTATGGGTAATGATATTTTCTGCGCGCCCTGAAAGTTTATGGATATTAGAATATTATGCAAAAGTTATCGGTTAGTTTACATAGATGCAGACTATGTAGTCTGTGATACGTAATATTATTCATGTGGAACTATCCTTAGTAGTGCATATGGTTAAATGATACGGTGATATTCTGAAAACACCATCGTCTTGAGATTTGCCCAGCCGTGATTCTCATATTTATAAGTACAGGGTGTTGGAAGTACGATGGTTCTTATTTTAATGGGCGATACATAAAAAAAAATCTTATTTTTTCTATTTTGTAGCATTACCTACCGAGTGATAAAATAAAAATACTTTGGGTATCTGGTAACACCGTTCTATACGAATTATAAAACAAAGCAAGACAATTAAGTGATGAACTCGCTATGTAAACGATATAGGGTAGGAACGTTTGCATGACAAAATTTTACGTGATCTTATTGAGAGTGTGAACCACTTTTAATTCAATCATAACAGTAATCATACAATTGCAAGATTTGACCAACACATACTAACAAACAAAGCAAGTTAAATAAAAGCTATTAAAAAATATTATATAAATTTTGTTGCCCTATATTATTTAACTTGAAGCCATTTTAAGTGCACCCGAAATGGTTATCGGACATGCAATAATTTTTGGCGGTAATTAAACTTTGGTTGTGCAACTAAAAAAAAAAAAATCCATTTGTTGCACACTTAATCGACCCCACCGTATATCCTGGGTGTAGAATCAGGTCACACCTATTATAAAAATGCATTATCATCGAAAATTTAAACTCCGTAGGATAAGATGAAGTGGTTCTAATTCGGCTTGCAAGATTTGACCTAAACAAACTAACACACCAACATTGCAAGTTAAATAAAAGCTTTTAAATAAGAAATTTAAATATAAAATAGAGCGGCAAATACTAAAATTTCGAGTTTGTGGGGAAATAATTGAAGCCGTCAGGGGAATTATATGTTTAAATTCATATTTTTAATTTAATTGTGTAGGAGCAACCATAGACGATAAACTTGAAACATGTTTGTAATAATGTTAATAATTATGTGTGTAAGAAGAAGGCATAGAAGATTGGTGTCCTAAAAAGGGTTAGTTAGTATTTGTCTATGGAAAGTTGAAAATTAGTATACAACACTATTATCTTACCACACTTTAACGATTATAGTACTGTTATGTATCTTGCAAATCACGGTGACCGTTTGTAGAAGTCATAAAGGCTTGTTTTAAAATGCAATGTTGATACTAGAGTAAACGACATGCGATATGTTAAAAGCAATTATGTGGAGTTCAATGTGCTGGTTCTTATACATAAAATTGAATTGTGTATAATACCTCCTATTTGTAATGTGAGTATGTTATATACATATACTTATTATAATATATATTTTTCCTACCATTGTAAACTTGAATATAAAAGTGCTAAATAAAGGACTATTGTTAGTTTTATAATCAGTTCTAAGTAACGTTCATTACAATATTATAATTTTACATAAAAAGTTTAATAAATAATATCAAATAACAATATAATGTTAGACCTAGCCGTATATCTTTCAAATCGTTGCGGTCCTCGATTTTGTATGCGTTGTTCCTGTGTCTAACAATAGCTAAGAAATTGGGACAAAAGTTCTACAACAGTAATTGCTCGGTTCTGAAAGCATTCTCCACAAAGGCGCAGTGTCCAAATCACTGTGGGTTTCTTCTATATATATAACTAGCATATCATGCATTGCTTGAACTGTATACATTATGCATTATAATTCATCACAAATCTTCATATTACTATATCTGTTTGATTTAATCATGTAATAAACTCTAATATTAAATAAAAAAGTCTGTGTGCATGTATGTATTTACGTGTGCACGGATGTATGTGTATGTGTTCTTTGTAAATATGATATATTCAGTTAGATTTGAAATTGTTACTTCTAACTTGGAACATATGAGAGTTATCATGGTATAATACTTTCCTTTTAAAAATCCACCGTACAGGATAACCACCAAAGGCGTGTGAACTTGCTTGTTTTATACAAACTTTTCAATTATTATTTTAGAATAAAATGTTGCCAAGGTACTTGATTAAGCGGACATGCAAAGATGTACAAGATACTGAAACTGCAATATATAGTGTGTCTTTCAGATTCTAACAAATTTTACGTGGTTTAAAAATATCTTTATTTTAACATTTAAAACATATTTATGTTTAAAAATAAACGCCAAAACAAACGAAAATTGCAGATATTATCTGTGAGTTTAATCCTACTGGTGCCTCGTGAAAGGTATTTGTGAGATGCTCAAGGAAATGTTAATCAACGTCTACTCGTTGAAGTAATTAGTTACGCACTAAAGCCCAATTAGACGCACAGAATGTTTACACGTGTATCAGTTCAACTGAGTACTGGCAATGCGATGTCCTCACATCTCCATATTTAAGGTTAAGAGATAAAGCAAACGTTTTTTTCTACCAAAACCCTTGACAAAACAAATCGTGTAATATCATTTGCTTCCTTGAACTGCATCTTATCTTAAAATTATTTATTCACTTTTCTATTATTTCTTGTGGAAGTAGTTGTCAAAAATCAAAGTTAAATTACTTTGTTTTCTGGCAAAACAGTTCAACTTACCTGTTCCGTTTGGTTTAATATATTAACTGTTATAATTATAATCATCATACTACCAACACCCTTTATAAGCTAATAATCATTGTAAATATGTATCTACTACTAGGAATATTTCAATTCCTGTTAACTATAAAATATAAGAGAATTCAGGACAGACCTTGGAAATTAAAAAAATGTATCTAGGACATTTTACTAAACATTATTTTCATGGGACATCTGAGAATTTCAACAGAAATAAACAAGCGTTGTACTAGTTTAAAAAATGTACTTACGGTTTTTTTAAATAAAATGGCACGGCAGAGGGGCACACACGTGTTATTATCTTCATTTAATACTATGCTTAGAAAAAAAGCTGATTTGTCATTATCTAATCCAACGTAATTTTGGTGCACTGAAAAAAAAGTAAAATTAAAATAGGTGGAACAAATTGCTGAGTATTGAAACTCAATAGATTAAATTATAATACTTAGGGATGGTTTATCCTATGGTTAAAACATAGACATAGGCATAGGCTTTAACCATATAATAACTTTCATCCTCACATTAATAAATCGACCCTAAAAAGTTTGTCCTAAATCTAAATTTTCTTGTCAATCTATCACCAATAAAAACTGTAATAATGGATATTATAATGTGGTTTGACAACTTTTTGAGCCACTTCTTTCATTTCGTGTAATCAATTTTAGAATATTTATAAAAAGGATCTAATATACGATTCAAATGTATCGACCCCTCGTTTTAACCGAGAATATCTTAGAAACGGAGGAGCGAAAAAAATTGAAAAAATTATGTGTTCATTATAGTCCAGTAACTCTACGGAAAAATGCAAAAACAATGCTACCCGGAAAAGAAAAATAGGGCTGTGTAGAGGAAACAATTTTAAGAAAGCTAGCGATTTTTGCATCGCTCTATCTGATGTAGAACATAACCTAAAAAATTATACAATGTCTAAAAAACGGTTTATTACAATTTAAGAAAAACAGAGCATCCTACAAATAATATTTGAACAAGAAAGTTGTAGGTCATGAAAACACCTATCAAATGCGACCAACAGAATAAAAATTCGTTATTTATTTTCCCAGATAACTTAAATATACCGTCAAAAATCGTTTTTTATTGTTTTTGCTGTGTTTATTACAATTTTGATTTAAATTGCTCCTTGTTCGGCAAAAATGTTGCCCCTCTGTTGAGTAAAAAAGAGCATTTTTGAAAGAGTGTATATTTATCGATTACTATACGTGAAATTTATAATTACTCAATTCAAAGAGACACTTCGCAGAAACATAACCAAAAAACGTTACGATATTAATTCGCTTCTATGAGGTTACAAAGTGACTAAAAATATTTATATCTTAAACGATATGATAGCACTATTCATTATGAAGAAGTTAAGCCCAGGTTTGATTCTCTAGGCCACCCCAATCGTGGGCAATGGCCGATTTACGAAAATGTATTTTTTTCATCATTGCTTTATAAATCGCGTATTTCTATTTCTTTTTGAATTTTTTCAAAAATGCTCTTTTTCTACTCAACACAGGCATTTTCACGGAATAAGGAGCAAGTTAATTCAAAATTGCAATAAACACAGCAAAACCAATAAATACCAATTTTTGGCGGTATTTTTCGGTTATCTCGGAAAATAAATAACAAATCTTTATTCTGTTAGTTGCATTTATAGGTTACACCAGCTAGAGCGATGCAAAAAACGCTACCTTTCTTAGAATTTTTTCCTCTACACGATCCTAGTTTTTGTTTCCGGGTAGCATCGTTTTCGAATTTTTCCATAGAATTACTGGACTATTATGTGTTTATTCCAAATCATTCACAGAAATTTGAAAGATATGTATTGGGCAGTTTTGAAATTCTGCTAAGTTATACTGAAAAATGTCCTACTATTTAAGGATATTTTGACCATACCAGTTTTAAATCCATTATATCTTGGTAAATATGCCTACTATGTAAATGATATTTTAAACGCCGATAAAGCACGGCATTTTTCGTACGAGGAAATTTTTTCATAATTTTTTATCATAAAATGTTGCAGTTATTCTCGAAAACGTGACTTCATTTGTATTCGGTTATGTATCAATACATTTGAAACATTTTTCATAAAATAGTTAATTATATAAAATGTAAGCATTTTCGGAAAAAGGAATCGATGTATGTCAAATATCAATTTAGTCATCAAGCGCAATAGATAATATTATTGCAGGCTGGTAGAAATATTATCTATTGCGCTTGATAACTGAATTAATATTTGATATACACCAAGTCTCTTTTCTGAAAATGCTTATATCTTATATAATTAACTATTTTATGACAAAATTTTTAAATTTACTGATAAATAACTGAATAAAAATGTTTGAGAATAACTGCAAAATTTTAGAATAAAAAATTGTAAAAAAAATTCCTCGTAAATTTCAAGGAATGATTTAGAATAGACACATAATGAACACAAAATTTCAATTTTTTTCGCTCCTCGTTTCTGAGATATTCGCGGTTAAAGTGTTTTGTCAAGAAGTATTAGTTCACAATCAATAGTTACAGCTTTTTTAATAATTAGAAATATAAAGAAACATTATAGAGTTTTTGTTTTGGTGTGAAAACATTGTGATTTGTGTTCTATGGTGAAGTATACTGGCCATTTCAATATAAAGAAATTTTCCTGCATCGTTACACTCACCAACACTCCCTTTTGGAAATTAGTTAGGATAAGTCTGGTAAGTTCTTTATACAACTTATGCAACTTGCAGCTCACAATTACATTAAAGTAACTATCTGCCAAATGCGTTAATAAAATAGACAAAAGTAAAAAATACATGAAAGAAGGTGGTAACATTTTTGTTTTGTCGACAATTAGGATATTGGAAAAATAAAAACACGTTACATGTAAGATGACCAGATATTTTTTTTTATCAAATAGTAAACTAATTATCAGCTTATGGCTTTTCTGAAATTTTTCAAAAATAGAAACTTATGGAGTAAACATGAAAGAAATAAGAGTAGTCGAAAGTTATTTCGACTACTTGAAACGAAATAGTCTTTATTTTGGAAAATTCCAACTATATAAATTTATTATATTAATTGTTTATAATTGTTGACAAAAATATTTTTCATCAAGAAGCTGACGGAAAGGAATTTTAATGCAGCCATGCGCTTAACAAGCAGCCACCATTAGATGGGATGCGTATAATACGCTATCCTTAAATTTTGTGAAAAGCTGCTAAACAGATTTGAGGTACTCGATTTACACTTCTAACTTTTCAAAAATAGGCCGCCATATTGAGTCCTAAATGGTAAGGTGGAGGTGCATCAAATCAAGTCAGTTATTTGAGTCTAAGAAAAAATTGAGCGAAATTTCATACTTTCTTTTCAAAATGACGGACATTTTGTGTATAGCTATTATTTGAGAGATATTTACCATTCTAGAACATCGCATGACAGATGTAGTATAATTTTCATATCTGCGAGAAGGTTTAAAATAATTGCTTAAATTACGGAAAAGTATCTGATATAAAAACCGACACATTCTAGTGAAGGGCAGTTTGAAATTAACTGGTAAAGGCAAATACGATATCCAGGGTTATTAGTTAAGGTCGAGCGAATTGATAAAAATAGACATGTGTAAAGCTCTAGGTAGGAGAATTATTGGAATGAAAGGAAGAGAAAATCCGCTAGATATTGATATAAATCTTTTAATAAGTGCACCGTTAACAAAGTGTGGAAAAGAGAGGTGCTTATATGTGTCGTCCGGGTGCAAGAAATGTAAAATTGGTAGTGTATAATTGGAAATATCAAATTGATTATTACGAAAAAATTACTAAAGGACAATGCATCCTTTAAAAGGAAAAATTCTTGACGAAAGGTTCAATCATTCAACGGAATAAGCTCAAAATATAATTTAGTTACAGATTTCATTATAACATATACGTGTACCAAATGTCATGTCGATATCTTTATTTTATTTCATTAACTTCTTAAATAATAGAGTGAGGGTCGTGGTGGGAGTGGCGGAGGTCACAAAACAATTAACATATTGGCTCCTGCTATATACACCAAATTTCAATTTCTTGGATTTTTACTAGCTTGCTTTACTTATTTACTCCTATTTACCCATCAACACTTCAACGTAATAAGTTCAATAATCTAGGTCCAGATCTTGTTATTATACATATGTGTACCAAATTTCAGGTTAATGTCATAAACCTTTCCGAAGTAATCGTGTGCACAAACATTTAGTGACATACAGACAAACCTATAACGTATTTTGCTTGGCTACCTGGTTTGAAGATGTTGTCTCAGTGTTTAAATAAAATAGTCTAAATACAAATAAATGGTATATTTTTCATCAACAGCTAGATAAAGGCAGTGTAACATAATATACAAGTTTTCGTATCTATTACGGTCGTTAATCATTACATAAACGACGACAATGTAGCAGTGATTCGTCGTTGCGTCGATAGCGTGCGTGGGGTAGCTTTTGCTATGCACCGGCGTCGGATAAATAACTGACCAGCGCAAAAGATCCCATCTCCAGCACGCTGCAGGATCTAGCGGTCAACTTATATTAAGTCCGTCGTGGTAACAAATTTTTAAGCGCAAATAGAAAGTACCGAAACCTGCCCATTTCTACAAAATGAATGCGATATAGAACTTTCCTCGTAACTTAGAGTTTCTAAAAATTTACAAAAAAAAATCCAAAAAACTTTAAAAAAAGTTTGGCATTTCAAAAACGAAAAATATTAAATTCTTTTGCACTTAATGCAACTCCTAAAATAGAAACAGTCTCCATCTTGGGCTTACATTACTTGACCTATTCTTCCTATCAATACATATAAATAAATCTCTTAAGTTAGATATTTTTATAATTTTGTACCTCTTAGAATATTCCGGATGTTCGAATTTCGTGAATGGTACCAGAGCAAAATTTTCAGAACATTTATTTCTTCTCCTGTCTGCCTGGTTATTTGAATATTTGTTTCATCATACATTTGGAGAGATTTTTTTACACGTGTAGACATCTTTCCAACTCAGAGAATAGGCTAGTTGGGAACAAGTTATGAGAAGGTGGGGAGAAATGCGTGAGAGACTGGTGGACGGTTGTGGAAACATAGGGAAAATAAAAATGCGGGATGATTGCGTGAAAGTGGGAAATAGTGACGGGGAAATGAAGTAAGATGGTGAAAAAACGAGGAAAAGGTAAAGTGGGGAGTGCTGATAAGGTAGAGAAGTATGCGGAAAAGTAAGGGAACTGAAGGAAGCAAGGTAACTCAATAAACCGGTAGGGGAGCTGGAGAGGTGTGAAAATATTATTAAAATTGTAGGAAGATATCCAGAAGGTGGGAAAAGGTGATCGAAGTTAGTATAAGAGTATTTTATGTGAAAGTGAAAGAAAGTGATGGGAATGCAGATGAAGAAGATGGTGAGACAGTGAGTAGGACAGTGTGAAAAAGATGGATTCACTTGAGCGTAGTTGCATGCATAAGCTAGGACTAAATAAAAGCACAACTTGCAGCTATGATAAATGTGAATGTCAATTTTACTTCCATATCCACGTAGTGGATTGGAAGTATAGTAATCGCAAAAAAAAATTCAAAAATTTTTATTCGTGAAATAGGTTTAGAATGTCATCAAACGTCGAGATTTTAAATTTGAGCGAAAAAAAATAATTTCTGTCTGTCTGTCGGTCTGTCTGTCTGTCTGTCTGTCTGTAACTTTTTTGTCCGCACGTTTTCTCCGGAACGGTTTAAGATATTGACTTGAAATTTTGTACACGTATATATTATAACGAGATCTGGAACTGGATTGTTTTTTGAGGATATCCGGTGAAGGGTTGGGGTTAAATAGGGGTAAATAGGGGAAAATGAGTAAAGCAAGCTTGTAAGAGTACAGAAACTTGAAATTCGGTGTATGTACTAAAAGTTAAGGCCTCATATTTTTTTATAATATTTTTCCACCCCCGACCACCCCTACCCCATTAATGGGGTTGATAAAATAAAGTTGAGATATTCATTTGAAATGTCGTACACGTATGTATTATAACGACGTCTGGAATTAGATTATATTTTGAGATGATTTAGTTGAAGGGTTGGGGGTTAATTTGGGGTAAATAGGGAAATATAAGTAAAACAAGTTGGTAAGAGTACAGAAATTTGAAATTCTTTGTATGTACTAGAAGCCAAAGCGTCAGATTTTTTTTTATAATATTTTTCAACCCCCGCCACCCCTACTCCAATATGAAAAATATAAAATTGAGATGTTCATTTGAAATTTGGTACACGTATGTATTATAACGACATCTGAAACTAGATTATGATTTGAGATGATTCCGTTGAAGGGTTGGGGGTTAAATAGGGGTAAATAGGGGTAAATAGGGGTAAATAGGGGAAAATAAGTAAAACAAGCTGGTAATACTACAGAAACTTGAAATTCGGTGTATGTACTAGAAGCCAAAGCGTCCGATTTTTTTATAATATTTTTCAACCCCCACCACCCCTACTCCAATAGGAAAAGGGTTGATAATATAAAATTGAGATATTTATTTGAAATTTGGTACACGTATGAATTATAACGACTTCTGGAACTAGATTATACTTTGAGATGATTCCGTTGGAGGGTTGGGGGTTATTTAGGGGTAGAAAGGGGGAAATAAGTAAAGTAAGCTGGTATGAGTACAGAAACTTGAAATTCAGTGTATGTACTAGAAGCCAAGGCCTCAGATTTTTTAATAATATATTTCAGCCCCCCACCACCCCTACTCCATTATTCCAGAGGTTGATAAAATTAGATTGAGATATTCACATGAAATTTAGTACGCATATGTATTATAACGACATCTGAAACTAGATTATATTTTGAGATGATTCCGTTAAAGGGTTGGGGGTTAAATAGGAGTAAATAGAGGAAAATAAGTAAAGCAAGCTGGTAAAAGTACAGAAATTTTTTCATTTGGTGTATACACTAGAAGCGAAGGCCTCAGGTTTTTTTATTGGTATTTTCCATCTCCCCACCACCCCCACTCCCTTATTAAAGAGTTGAGGTTGGGGTTAACAGGAGGACTAGGGGAAAATAAGTAGGAGTACAGAAATTTTGGATTCGGTGTATATACTAGAAACCAAGGCCTCAGATTTCTTTCTAATATTTTTCAAACTCCACCACCTCCAATTCTTCATTATTAATGGGATTGATAACATCAAATTGAGATATTCACTTGAAAGTTAGTACACGTATGTATTGTAGTGATATTTGATTGAGATGACCGCATTGAAGGGGTGGGAGGTGGTAGGTTGTGAATAGTGGAAAATAAGTAGGGTAAACTAGAAACTTCATTTTTAACGTATATGATAGAAACCAACTCCTCAAACTTTTCTATGACATCTGCCCCAAATAACAATATTCTATGACCAATAATTTCCACATACTAGAGTGCAAATATAGTCAAAATGTTTCCTTTAAAGTAACTTGGATGAAGAATCTGGATGTGGAAGTAGTGATTCCTTAGGCAGCGGTTTTTCAACTTCCAACTCTCACTTTTTCGGCCTCCAATTTTCTTATCTAGTTGTGGATGAGTCGATGGAATACTGGAGGCTAAGGAAGCGATTTTCAATTTATTTATGTTGATAATAATTCCTAATTGTTAAGACAATAATTTATAATTAACCTTAGGTGTTATATTTTGTGAGTAAAATTTATTAGTTTAAACGCTTCATTTGTCGAATTTATGTCAATTCTAACTTCTGATCGTGTTTTATGAACTACAATATAGAACATTTTAGTGATTTTTATTAATAGCTATTTTCCATCAACAAGGTGCTAATAGTTTAAAAACTTCATTTCATTCAAATTCAATACCTATTTCTACGTCATATCAGCATTCAATTATTTTATATAGGCAAAGGAAGTCCTATATTTTGTGTTTACTCTCGATATTTCATCGATTCTACAGGAAATATATTCGCCTGTGTGAGCTCATTAAATTTATTTGCGCAACGAAACCGTTGTTACTCTTTCATGTTTTTGTAAAATTATAACTCAAGAGTGCTGTGTGGTTTTAATTATTTATAAAATGAAACATATTTCTGTAATAACGAAAAACGTAACGCAAAAGCATGTTCAAAATAAATTCAATCAACGACTTGTATAGATATTTTCTATGGCTGTTAAATTGACTCAACTTTATGGAATAACTCACGATATGAGAACCAATGTTGACATCGTGGGTAAAAGGGGTCCGATCGAAAATTAATCTCTTGTGGAACGAATAGCAGTTCCTCATGTTTACAGACAATGATTTTCGTATTGTGTATATTAATGATTCCAATAAAACTGGGTCCTTAGTTTATACATTTTTATAAAATTATTTTTTTAAATCATTTAATCAGACAAGACAATTCTAGATTCTACATCTACATATTCGCAAATAAAAACACTGAGAATGTCTTGAAGTAAAGACGAAACTTAGAATTATTTTTTCTAAGAATTGACCATTTTACTGCCGTTTTACTATTGACATTTAAAAATGAAAGTCACCAAAGTAAAAAATCAAATATAAACTTCAAACTTCGAATAAAAGCCCTCGAGCTCTATAACTTCCTTCTCATTTGCTATTTTAATGTGTCATCAAACAAAGAAAAGCCGGATAGTTGACTTTATTTTTTATTCCGTGGACACTTCTTCAGCTGACACTCCTGCTCTAGGCGAGCACGTGTCTCTTTATACTAAATATTATTTTGTGTTCCCGCTGTCTATTTAAAGAAGGCCACTCACTAGGGTACATGTTGAGCAACATGCTTCTCAACATAGTTGTTAGCAAAACTGGCCGAGTTCACACAACAGGAACATGTTGAGCCACTCCAGTTGACAAAACGCGAGCTAACGAGTGGGTTAATATGAAAGTGCTGTCAAAGTAAGAAAAAGTGGCAATTGCAGTAGTCTTGATAATAGCCATGGAAAATAGGAGGAGAAAAAAAATATTATGGGTAAAGGAATGGCCTTTAAGCCGCAGAAAATACTCTCATATGAATCTGTTGCGAGAGTTGAAAGAACTAAAAGACTTCCAAAATTATTTAAGAATGGATGAGCATTTGCCACTTTGTTAAATCTGGTGGGGCCCAGTGAAAAACGTGATACTAAATTTAGGAAATCAGTTAGTGCTGTAGCATTTGAAAAGGCTACATGATTAATTTCAATAGATTGGTGGTAAGTTGACTCTAACTAGTTCATTTATTTGAGTGGAGAGGTAGGCAACCACTCGTACTTTAAAGGGGCATAGCAGGTCGCATATCTGCAAGTCTTAGTATCCAGAAAGTAAACGTGTTTTCTTTAAGTATAATTTTGAGTTAGAGGTGTTACTCACATATTCTTGTAGTTGAGATATTACGTAATTGTGTGATTCAGTCTTTTGTTTGCAAAGTCCTTTGTTGGCTCATTTCATTGGCTGGAGAAAGTGTTCTCTAGATACTCAAGTTGGCAACACTGGAACTGTTAAAGAGATTTTCCGGCTGGTAGCTCGTTTTTCGACAACCACGAGAGTGAACAGTGGCGGTCCCGATTTTGTGTGAAGAATTTGGATCTTACATCGCTTACACTGAAAAGGGATTTGATTGGACGTACCCAGTGTTTCTTTACTGCCTTGCTGTGAGCGCTTTGTGAATTTCCAGGAAGGAATTCTGTTGGTTGCCGTAATTTTAACGCCACGTGTTTCGTGAGGTTATGCAATACTCTCTATATGAGGTGAGTTTTATTTTACTTAGTTTGGAGTTTTATTTGGTTTTTATTTATTGTAATTATTACAGAGTGTTTTGGAGGGACTGGAATTTTGGAAATTAGTTGTATTTTGTAGAGGCTTCTATTTGGGATAAATGGTGCTACCATTTTTGGTTATGTAAGGGGGCCTAGTATTTAGAGGAGTAATAGCAGCAAATCTATTACTCAGATATTTGGTTTTATGTGGGTCCTGCTGACATTTAGAGAAGTTTTGGTTGGAGAGTTGTTCGCAGCAGTCTCCAAGAGATTTAGGCAGAAATTTTGGAGCGACACGGAGTCTTAGTCGCAAGCAACGTCGAGAACGTCTAGGAAGTGGTGACAGGTCACGTTGCAGTCGTCACAGAAAATGCCAAGGCTCTAATCAGGTTTTATTGTTTCATTTTAGTTACATAGTTTTAAAGAAATAGTCATAGTTTTGTTCAGTGTTTTTTTTTTGTTCAAATATTAGAGTAGATTACACAACGATTTTGCAACTACAAGTTAAACTCTAAGTTTACACCTAGTATGATGAAATATCTTAAGATTATTTACTGTAAGGCAAGATATGGTACCATGTAATGCTAATTCAACTTCTATTGTGCCACATGTGGAATATTCTTGATAGAACATACTTATTTTAGATAATTCTTTAACATTCTATAATACGCAGCGAGCATTGCAAAAGTTGGCTCACCGAATCTGGTTTATTACATAATATTTTAGTGATGAGCTGTAATTTTAATCCATTGTGAATTTTTAACTCATTGTTGATATCACATAAGTCGTAGTTGCATTCCTATGAAAAACTCAAATCACTGAAACAGTTTTAAATGGGGTCATATGCACATTCTGAATTTCTTTTGGGCATATAGATTATGTTTAGGGGATAACTGTGAAACTGTTTATTTTTTATTGTTGTACATCTCACTTGTGTTGTAATAAATGAGTGTCTACATGTTCTAATTATTTGCACTGGTATACCTGATATTTGTTTAAATTTTGAAGTTTCATAAGAGTAAAGTGTAAGTTTTGATATTATAGACATATTTTGAGAATTCCATCGCATGATTGCTAGTAACTTAATTTTGTTCCTGGCTGGCAAAATTATTTAAATCATATTACGTAATACACAGCAGGTGGCGCCCTTTGAGTGTCCACACACTCCTAACCCACGGCCCTATGCTCTCCAACAAAAAATCAGCTGCCGTTCGCACCGATGTAACGCATTTTAATATTCAGGTATTAAAAGTGTTACAGTGCAGAAGAATGATTAGTAGCAATATTGAGATATTTGACTACCGGAAGGAATTACGAAGATCTTAAATTTAGCACCATCATTTCTCCACAGCTGCTCTTTCCAAAATTGTTTGTTGTCGCTGAAAGAGATATCGTGACATCAAAACATAAACCATAATAAATTGCAAATCGTTTTAAAAATGAGGTTAAACTGAATAAACAGCTTGTCAACTTGTGCGTGGAACCACACACCCAGGCAACATAGCACCATGTTAACCAACCAACACACACTAGGAAACTGGTTAACTACAACTCCATTGGCAAAAATGTTGCCCAACATGCTCCCTAGTGAGTGGCCTACTTTAAGAGTTGTACCGGTTTCAGCTAATGTAAACATTTGTATGCGATGTAGTTTTGATTTACGTCCTTATTGTTCACAGAAATGGAGGATGCCGAGTTGAAATTCATAGAACTTTTAGTGTGTGTTTCAGAAATAATGAATTCCGTACAAATTTTGATATTTAAAATATTTTATTTAGGTTAAAATTTTAACGCCATGTACCATTGGAAATTACGTTTTACGTCTTTACAACTAACCAAACTTTATTGCCATAGGACAAAAATTATATTGATTGAATTCGACATATTATATAAATATGTCGAATTATTTTATGCCAATACAAACACATTTAACTTTAGAGAAACAAGAACTAAACGAAGCTATTTATTTAGACTTTTTGTATTAATATTTTATTATGTATTTCAAGATGAAGCAGAAAAAACAGATTCACTCCTGTCAGCGCATATTTGATTAATTATTTTATTAATGAAAAATTCGAGCCCAATTGGTTGTAAATGGACGATACATTGACTAAGTTCCACCACTCCTACCTGCATTGTATCAGATTCAAGCTAATTGTTCGCAATCAACCCCATAGTTTAAATATTTTTCATATTGCTGGTTTAGTGTACCCCATTACTCAACGTCAAAATAATTCAAGGACAAATAATTTCATGCTTTGTTAATTTTATTACGTTGATAATAATTTTCCTGATGAAACACCAACTAATTGCTTCTATGTATAACACAGTTAAACTAAGTAAAATTATTGAAATTATGCCCTTGAGAAATACCGATTTTCTTTCACTTTAAGAATAAGTCACCAACTAAGTTATTTTTCCGCACTCAAGTAGTACTTTATATATAGAATAGGATAAATGAAGTTTGTTGCGGTAGGATTCAGACTTCAGAGGCAACAAAATCTGCTTTAACTATAGTTACTCAACTAAGCAGTGGCCAATAATACGCTAACTTCAATAATCGTTTAAGGGTGAGCTATTAGAATTTAATTATAATTTTCTTGGTGCTGTCAAGCTTTTTCAGAATGCACGTTCCCCTGAAGTTTTTGGCACACATCTTGCATCACTCAGTGAAGAGTGTGTTAGAGTAGTTAATAGTGCTTTAATAATAAATTGCGTGGAATAAGCCAAAACAAGTCTTATATACCATGGATTCTAAATCTGGTAAATCTGTGTTCGGTTCTACGAAAAGCAACACAGGTTAACAAATATTAGCAGCAGCTCTGTACGGTTTCTTCTTAAACTCAAATCTTTTCTGCTATGAAACCTTCATTGGTTTCTTAAAAAAATTACCTTAACCAACAAGAAACTGATAAATATGGTGTATAGCATTTGGCAACAACGCCACAACTGATCACTTTAGGGAAATGGACCAGGTTCAGTACACTGCACGCTTCTGAAGTTGTTGTATTGGCTTTTCACTTGTTGATGAGGTGTGTACATTTCTGCTTGTCTTAATTACTAATTAATATCATTGCATCACTTGAGATTTGCGAATATTTAATCACCTGGTGACATTCTGATCGAGTATAGAGGAGTTTGATGTAAAACTTATGGCAAGATGTATTTACGTCCTTTTCTGAGGGTTAAACTATTGAGAAAGTTAATTTTGTTGAAATCATGAATAACCTATAAAAAAACTATGTTCTCATTTACAAAAGTAACCAGACGGATAAGTGTATACTTGTCCCGTTAGCTCATTCGTCAACTTGCGACTTGAAACACCGTCTAGACACCTAACTGTGTACTTGTTGTTTGCAATTATCAAATAATGTTATTGCTAAATGTAGTATGACGTTCTGACAATGATCTGATTGTATCTCACATTACAGCTTACTGTGTGGAAGAATTAAGTGCAGTAGTTCCTCCTTTGTTTCTTAACATGTGGAGACCACTTTGAAAGTCAGGCGGTTGGCAAACTGGTTGTAATACACTTACTTTGAATCAGATGCTAGTGCTTGATTCTTAGATAAAAAATCATCAAAATCGCTGCAACTGTGCTTTTGGGTATTTGCATCAAGCCTAAAAAAAATTCTTAAGTAGCTTAGATTCAATAATGCATAGGTAGCATTGCCACCTGATTGAAAGGATAATTAGAGGTTATGATCCTAGTCAGCATGATGAAAAAGAAGAAAAAGAAGAAGAAGAAGATGCGTTGAGTTCATTTGGCCTCAATTGCCTTTTATTAAAGTTAAGGTACTTATATCCCTAACACGTTGCACAGTATGTTTTGCAACGGATAACTTTTGGTTAAATTTAGCCTTTTAATGAAGCTGCCGATTATTTACTTAATGGCAAACAAGTAAACAATAAAGAAATAATGATACTTACATTTTCCAAGAAAGTATTTGAAGTACCATCTTGTTTGATATTCGGGGTTTTCGAGTACTGGCGTGCTGGGTGATCCAAACATCTGAAAATTATATTTTATGTAAATTTCACATTTTGTTGCATAAATCGAGGAAAAATTGTTTACAGTATTACCCTGGCTAAAATAATGTATTTAAATGAACTGAATTTTGCTTTTATTTTTGCTAAAAATAACGTGTTAACTTGCTGGCACGAACTGTAGAATTGCTTAGATTCAGTAACTTTTTACTTGGGTGAAAATATTCAATTTTTAATTATTGAAAATTTATGAAGGACGATCTGCTGCCTACATTCGATAAAAATTTGCTTAAATTCTCTCAACTTTCAGATTAAGTTCAAAGTTCTTTGACCTTGTATATGAGTTCCCCAAGTGTTGTATAGATACATTTACGACTAATATAAAACGAGAAGATTGACAGAAATCACAAAAATTGCATCTTTTATGAACTTCGTCTAGTTTTCCTAATGTTTATTGTATATCTCAGAGATGCTATAGTAAATGCACACATATATTTAAAATAATATGGAAAAAAATAATGAAGACCTCTAATAATGGCCTATAAAGGAAATATTTATAAATTGATATTTGCTGAAAAAAAAACGTACGTATACCTACCCTTCGAAAATACTTATGAATAATTTATAAATATTATAGACATATTTTGCTTTGCCTATCCCTGAAGGTGAGATGAAATTACGGTATAGGCATGTTAACGCGAGGCGAACGTGAATTATATTGGCTGTATTATTATTTAGAGTCCGTAAAATTGATTATTCATTTTTTCTTCTGATAAATGAACTCAAGGAGAATTTTTCTAATACATAAAATTACTTGTGCCTATTTTAAAATACTATATAATAATTACACAGGTTTACAAACAGAAAAAAGTTTTCTGGATCTGGGGTCACACCATACGTTTCTTATGTATTTTTCGACGGTAAATTTGAATCTGTTTTTATTTTTGCTCTATCACGTCAGGATTTTGAGATATTCTAACCTAAAAGTTGAACATATTTGAGGTTATGTAGCTTTGAGAATTTCTTTTGTCAAGAAACTATGTGTGGCATCTTAAAGTACAAGTCTTCACCTTTAAACTACCGTTGAGTTTGCTAAAATATCTTTTTTTTCTCCGAAATATTACAATTTAAATAATGACCATAAGGTTTCCGTACTAATTAAATGTATTGGGAAAGATATGATATGAACAGACAATTTTAATAATTCGATATCTCACCGAAAAAAAAGTAAGATATTTGAGCAAACTTTGAACTTTAAGATCCCATACATGGTTTCTTGAGAAAAAATAATCTCAAAGCTACATAACCTCAAATATGTCTAACGTTTAGGTTAGAATATCTCAAAATCCTAATGTGATAGAGAAAAACTAAAAACAGATTCGAACTCAATGTCGAAAAATACATAAGAAACGTATGGTCTGAACCCAGGTCCAGACAACTTTTTTTTTTGTAAACCTGTGTTATTATATGAGCATTCAATCGCTTATATTTTATTTACACATTTTATTTTCAAAGCATCTACTTACTTCGTCTTTTTCACCTGGAGAATCTCCATTTTCAATCCTAAATCTTCTACAGTGTTCTTGACCATCCACCTCTGGTTGCTGTAACTGAATAAAAATGTTTGATAATAATGATTCGTTCTTTTATTCTATAACATTTTATTACATACTTTATGGATACGAAAATTACTGAACTTAGTCATTTATTTTGATACAAATCTCATTAAGGGCAGGTGTACGTAGGTACTCCTGGAATATAGAAAACCCAATTTAACATGTACAATGGCTTCTCTGTTCAAAGTGTGTCGAGTTTGGTGACAGACGCGTGTCTCGTGGCTCCTACGGGATCTCGAGATAAATCCGGATAAAGCGGCAACAAGACGTCGAAATTGTATTGAATTAAAGCATGAACCATTCTGAATTGATTGATATAAATTAGCGAGGGTCTGGCTATTTCATATAGTTGATATTTGATTGAATTATATTGGTTGAATAAAGCAACACAAAATAGTGTATATAAACAACCCGAGAAAGTGTACTGCTTGATCGTGGAATCTATACCTGGATCCGTCCCTTCTTGAAGTGGGTGATATAAAATAAGCAACAGCCAGCCAGATGTGTGAATGAAACAGATAAGTTTTTGTTCATGTAGCATTAGCGTTGGTTTATTTGTCTTTATTAAACATAATATATAGGTGATGAAATGGAAAAACAGCATGAAATTGAAATCGATTGTTTTTGCATGAAACATCGTATGAGTGGCTTTGTGCCTTTCTGATGAGCTCCAGAATAAGGACTAAAAACGTTTCAAAGGCTAAGCGTTTTCAAGAAACAGAATGATAGATTTCATGAAAATGTAATCCATTTGAATGAAAAGAGATCAGGTATGTAAATAAATTTATTTTAGGCCTTTGTTTTCATTTTTAACTGAATATTCATGACCGTAGGGGATTATGTGGATATTGGTTTACTCTGCACAGCCGTATGGGACTATGTGGAAACTAGTGTCAGAATGAGAATTGTCAAATAAGAAAGACTAATTCATTTTAGGATGTTAATTGCTAGCATAACCAGAATTCAGGAAAGAATGCAAAGATTGTAAATCAATAATTTTAAAGACAGTTTTTCTTTCAGTTCTCATAGATAATTTTTTTTGCTGTTTGCAAAATCCCATAAAGAATATGTTTCATTACAATTATAAGCAAACAAAAAAAAAATTCGCTTTTAAATATTTTACATGATAAAGTATTATCCCAAATAGCAAGGGTGTTTTATAAAATGTTTTGAAACGGTTTTGCTTAAATTAAGTATTTTATACTATATTTTCAGATCAGATAGTACTCATAGCCAGTAAACGTTTCGGCCTAAACCAAGTTAGAAGTCTTTTATCGACCTACATCTCACTCTTTATAATGGTCACTGCTTGGATAATAAGAAATACAAAATGTAAAAAAAGCAACAGACAGATGTCACCCGACTTAGTTAAATAATACTATCATCTTTCAAAAGAATACCTCCGCTGTCGACACCGGCAGCTCGAAGAGATATTTCATGTGTTTCTCTGCTTTGCGATACTTAGCCATATGTTATGCCACTTCTTACACATCACAGTGTTGTCGCTGTGTTTGGTTTGTCTAGTATTGAGGCAAGTTTCCAGTAAGAAGTAATAAAACTGAAGACGATGATAATGTCATGAATTAAGTGTTAAAGAAAGTATTTTAATGACATTTGAGTGAGATGACTCCGTTGAAGGGGGGGAGGGAGGGCGTGTAAATTGGGGAAAATAAGTAGAGCAAGCTAATAAAAGAAATTTAAGTTTTGGAGCATATGCTAGGAACCAACGCCTTAAATTTTTTTATGACATCTGCCTCAAACAGTATTAAAATTCTATGACTAATTATTTCCACATACAAGAGCGCCAACATAGTGAAGATGTTTTCCTTTAAAAATACGGATGGAAAATCTGGATGTGGAAGCAGTGATTCCTTAGGTTTTTATTCTCATTATTAAAATATATTTTTTGTAGTTAGACAGAAATTTGGTCTCTGGTTTTCTGTTTATACCATCATTTGTTTAAAATTGCATTGACTAACATGAAAAAATTGTCCATTTCTGAATGATTTTAATTAAAAAATAAGTTTAGTTAGAGATAAGTCCTGCAAAATATTCGTATATATATTCCAAACATCCTCTATGTCACTGTGATTTATATATCACTGGGGATCATTCAAATCTGATTCCTAAATCTATTTTTAGATAAACCTAGTTATTTATGGTGTTGAATTTAATTTAACAATCAAGCTGTCAGTATGGGTTTACCAGCAGAGTATTTCATGTAGTAAATCCAGGGAATTTAGTGGATTATTTAAATTAGATACACACTTCGTGTAGATTCCAAGTTTGTTAGGTATATTTATACGCCTATGCCTATAGCCAAATAAAGATTTATTTTTCGTTTTAAGTACAGTCAATGTATATGTAGGATTCGATCGATTCGAAAGTATTAGATCATATATTTTAAAATACAAAAAAAAATATTTTGTTCTGAATATTAGCCCAGTACAACTGGACGACTGGATTGTAATGGAACTTGATTAGATTGAACGACTCTTGGTACTGTATGACTTCTTATTGATTCAATTGATAAATCTCTTTATTCTAACAATTTTCGTTGTTCTGATAATATAGCCATGGAAACATGCTGGGATGTATCTAAATGTACAAACTATTCTAAATAGGTTTTTATAATTACTTGCTTAGATCCACTAAATAAATATGGCATGTGATATATTGTTGAAAGGGGAAGGAAGAAATACTCTATTTAATACAACTATTTTCCTCCTGCATTATATTTTTTCAACATCCTGAAGAGCAAATCTTGAAATCCAGCGGTTCTAAAAGAATTTATACAACACCTCGTTAAAAGGCCCTATTTTAAGAAAAAATGTCATCAAATATATTTAAGCCATTTTGTAGCTTATAAAAATCGGTACAATCATTGCACCAACTTTTTTATGCAATTGATGTTAAGCAATATATCCTCGAGGGCTCAAATAAACTGAATAACGTGTGCTTATCACGAATTATCATACCTTTTCTGTAATAGTATGTATGCAGGTATGCGATTATGGTGAAACCTTTTGGACATTACTATCTCATGTTTCATTACACTATGAACAGCTAAATTAGAGTCTGCTATTTTTTGGTAAAATATTGAACCGACGCACAGTAATCAATTGTATTAATCTAGGCAGACATAATCCAAATTTCCAACCCACTCCAATATAAAAATTATTAACATATCTTAGTACTAAATACCCCGAACTAATAGTTCTGAGAATTTTACTCTACTTATCCATTTCCTCATATTTTTATGATGATGGTTTCATAGAGGATTGTGGACTGATGCAGGTTAAGTAAAATTGAGTTTATGATTAGATATTGTTCAATAAAGGTGCTTTAAATGTGGTATTGTATTGAAGTTATTCTGTGTCATGGAGAATATACAAGATTTGTAGTTTTTTTATCCTTAAACAAAATCACCAACATTTACCTTTTAGTACTTATTATAGGGGTGTCATTTTTAACCAAACGAGAATTGTAATTTTCAGAATATCTACAAATTCTTACAGCTGTATAGTTTTATTCATCTTGAGTCATGTCTTGTCGTTTTAAGAACTACAATTCCCTATTACTGCTTTATCATTTTACGGAAAAAGAAGCTGCTATCATCTGCTACTTTAATCAGGATTTTAGTTACTTATGCTATACCACGGAGAAGTCTCTCTTAGGTATGGACAATGAAATCTGACAAAAAAAGGATGTACTTGCATGTCCTTAATCGTTTTGGCATACAACATTGTAGAGAACAGGCAGTAATCGACAAAATTTAAAAAAATTGGATATCGAATTTGTGAAAGATGGCGAGAAAGTTCTAGGACTAAGGTCAAGTTTTTAAAAACCAATGATGGGGAAATTAATGTTAGTGAACTGGAAGAATTGATAGAGGACACTGCTAATCGACCATCAACTTCCAAGACACCTGGCGTGCCAAGAAAACTGTGATGATAGTGATAGTGACTAATTTGCCTGCATAGTTTTATTTTTATTGCCAATATATGTTTTTATATTGCCAATATATGTTTGTATATAGAGCGAATTTATTTTAAATAAAAGTTACAACGTATATCTGAATGTTATTTCTAGAGCAACCTAAAATTATAATTTACCATTTTGTAACAAAAACAGAAAAGCTAATTGAAATAATTTCGCCCTCCTAGAAATATAACATTGTCCGCATCACCCATTCAAAACTATCCCTTAAGAGCTTATATATATATATTACTATATTTACCTTACATTTTTTAGTAGATTCACAAATCGTATTAAAAAAGTCACGTGATTTTAAAATAATATTAAATATTCAACCGCCTTAAATACCATCCGCTTGGTTCTTAACTTTTTGACTATATTTGTTGTATTCACGAGTACAATATTATCGCACTTACAAAATTTAAAGGATTTTGGAACTAAACATATTTTTTAAACAACCTCAAAATCCACCCCTTTAGTGTCTAAAATTGTTTCAATATTTTCCGCTTTTCTAAAGAATGTTTTCTGTTCACTTGCAAATTTGTAGAATTGTTATTTATTTATTTATTTTCTCCACCTAAAACTTGAAAATTGACCACTGTGCGCTGTGCCGTACAAAAAACGGCAGCAAGAATCATGAAATATAGTTTCACCCAGCAATTTTCCAGATTAATTGGATCGGGTATTAAAATGGCCAAATAATCAACCAAATGTACTTTTAACCGATTTCAATGTGGGCACTGAGTAAGATGGGCGGAAATAATAGTTAGGTTTGCTTAAAGAGATGTTCTCGTATTTCGTCAATTTGTCTCAAATTAAACCGATTCAAACAATTTTTTCACAGAAAATAATTTTTTCTAAAAGCCCATACTAAAATTGTTTGAATCGGCTTAGGAATATAGGAAAAATTATTGGAAACGAGTTATTTTAGGAAAAATGGTCGAAAAAACAAGTATTTCGAGAGTTTCTCCTACATCCCTAAATCGATTCGAGCAATGTTTGCAAACTCTGAAGGCCTGTGAAAAAAATGTTTCAATCGATTCAGTGATGAATGAAAAATCCTATCTTTTGAAATAAATCTAACTATTATTTCTGCCCACCATACTGAGGTCAAATTAACCAGGCGATTGTATGAAATATTATTTTACTATTTTTAGTTAGTTTGGAAATAGAAATGAAATGTCGTAAAAGGGCGACACACTGTAACAATACTCCGTTAATGTTCCATCTGAAATGGATTGTAGAAACCGTTTCCGTGTTGAAATAAGTGATAGGCCTAGGCACGAGATGTCAGCACCATCACAACGATTTAAAACATTGTATCGAGCCAAATCGAATACGTTCTCTTACTGTTTGGTTTTCGAGCGGTTAACATGTATTTTAACCTACCGGCTTAAATTTTATTATTCAGTCGCTTAAAAATGATATTTGAATGTAAGTAGTTTGTCTCAAATTTTAATCTAAATTGATATTAATACGTTCCCATTTTCTTTTAGATTATGGATTGAATTATCTGATATACCTTTTCAGATTTATTCCGATTTTTTCTGACATATTCCGATTTATTATACTATATTTTATTCCTATTCCGATTTACTTATTATTTTTCTCAAGATTAAAACGAAAATTTTTAAAAATTAAAACCTACTTAAAGTTTTCGAATTTCACCATTTACCGACTTAATAAGGGATTAATTTGCAAGTTTCCCAGTTTATCGATTTACCGATTTACGTATTTTAATACCTTTGAAGCTTTCCTGCTTGATGGACACATTTTAGAAGTTTTAACAACATATCGTAACATATTCCGCCAAGGTCATTATCCAGCGATGTAAATATTCTTCGAATGGCCTGATCAACCATCACGAGGAAGTTTTTGTTGAATTTTTTTGCTGTTTTTATGAATACCGCACTTGGAGAATCCTGGAAGTTACCGTTCACTCATGTCACGTGTATGAGAGAGACAACAGTACCTACTACAATATCACCAGCTACATGCCAAGTACCAACAGGAAACTTTTCATAAGCTAAGTACACTGTTATTACTTCTTTCCAACAAAATTTCGTTAATCTTCATGTAATTAACTGCCGCTAGACGGGATGTTGAATTAAATAAAATTTCATGTTTACCAACCACAAATATAACAGTAATGAGCCTATACGTAAATTTGTGTAGTTTTGCTATTTTTTAACTTCATGGTAGTTGTGTCGGATAAGGTTTTAGACCGTAAAAAACAGCATTGTTAATGAAGTTTTCATTAATTTTTAGTCCTAGAGACGATTTTGTGTTTCAGTGCTGCCATAAAATCGCCGGTCAGTTCTATAGCCGTACGCTATTTAACCCCGTAAATTTTTCTTATTTTCTGGTTGATTTGTTTTATACCTACCAGTTTTACCGTTAGTTTGTATCTTATCGTATCGTATCGTGATATTTTGGCCATTGGGTCATATTATCTGTAGCCGAGACGCATGTATTATAGTAATGAGATTTTATAAATTTTAGGTTAGTTTCGGGTATTGTTAGTAATAAGTTTCTAGAGTTCTAGAAGTGCCCATAAGTTGAAGTGATTCTAGTGATAGACAAAATTGTTTTATAGTTTAGTTGCTAAGCGCCATTATTTTAGCCTTGTGTGTCACTTTTTACTAACCTTATATAAATTTCTCTCACTCTAGCAAGGCTTGGCTACCTTTTCTTATTATTGTTGTCAAGCAGTTTAATAAAAGTGTTTAAGTACAAATTTAATTAGATGTCATCTCTAATGTTGATTTAATAATTCCCACTTGCTATCATTTTATATAGCCCGGTAAATTGTACCTTATTTTTCTTGGCGGTTGGGATATGTCATATGATAATTATTAAATTGTCATCAGGTTTAGCAACACATTCAAAAATCTCTAGCAAAAAGAGAACTGCTCCCTATTTCGATAGTTTGTCTTATATGTCAATCTAGGTTGCCAGTTATGAGAAATTCATAGTCTCGTACCTTTACCCCGAATTAACTTTATGTAATTACAAGTAGTTAAAATTTTAGTGATTAAATTTGGTAGCTTAATGCGAAACCGCTTAAGGTTTATCTCGTTGTTTATCGCTAGAACTATTTCTTATCTAATTTAGTGATAACCGTTACCGTATAGTTATCTGTAACTTATATTTTTTTCTTTTCGTAACATTTTAACCCTACTTCTAAATTTGACTAACCCATATTTCTTGTATTAGTAATTTTTCATACGTGTTGTTCAAATGTTTTGATGTCATTATTTACTTATCCGTGATTTATATATGTTAATTGATATTAAATCAATTTCAATTTTACCTGTCATTTTTCTGTGTGTTGTCTGTGACGTATCTTCCCTTTTAATAAACCTCCTTTAGGTTTTGGCGCCCAAGGTACTTTTGAATATATTTTTTTGAATACAAAACTTAGATTTTAAACACTTAAATTAAATTTTCTAACTTAATTTTTTTATCATTTAATCGCTCTTGGCCTTATTATTTAAGTAGCCGGAGCCTAATTCTGTTTGGTGGTAGGTTATCGCATTTGTTTATTTGAGCCTGTGAAACTGCCAAACAAAATTAGTTTTATTGTGCTTTAGGCACAATAGCGACCTGGAGATTTTACAACACTTTGATGATAATGTCCACAAAAGTGCTAATATAATGAAACGTTCGACTAGTTTCCATATAACATCTTGGGAATCTGGATTCGATGTCCCTTAACTGACAAATGTCTAAATCGTGTACATTATCTATATAAATCACTAATCACTGTCGCCAACGTGCAAATGTTAAAAGTATAACAAAATAGTGTGAGTGGCGCACAAGAAGTCTTTAGGAAGCGGCATATTCAGTCTTTTTCGATCTCTTTATAAACTGATCAGATGGATAGAGTACGAACACCATAGAAATAAAACGATAACAGGAAACGAAACAAAAATAGCAAATGAAACGAAAACGTGAAGCGTCATAGAGGTACTAATGAGATGGATAGAGTATGGACGTGATAGAAATGAAGCGAAAATAGGAAATGAAATAAAAAAGTAAATCGCCGCAGAGGAGCGACATGAACTAGCGAGACAGGTAGCATAGGAATGAAACGAAAATGGGAAATGAAACGAAATAATCTAACGTTACAGGGGGGATGACATACACTGGCGAGAAAGTTAGAGTATGGACACCATATGAATAAGACGAAAAAGTGAAGCAGCACAGAGGGGTGACATGCACTGGTGAGGAAGGTAGTATAAGGGCGCCAGTTCGTTCATAGTTACCATTACAAATTTACTACTGTGTTGTATACATTTGGCGGGTAATATTCTGTTGTTTTAATAGAATTAAAGTGCGATAATCATGCCAAAGCATTTTAAATATCTGTCTTAACTATCACAGAATAAATAACTTGTTTCAGTTCTAGATTATGAAGGAATGGACACTGACGAATAAGACACATTTTCATTTGCAACTTTGTTCGTTCAACTTGCAGCACTATAGCATATTCCTATGCACTTACCCGCATAAGATCCACTTCTAATACGCGTAGCGAACACGCATATTTCTTTTTCATTTAAAGGTATTAGTTCTTTACTAATATTTTTTATTGCAAACATCAAATCTGCAATATTGTGTACTATTATATCGCCATGATCAAATCCCTAATATCCTTATTTTTTATTAGGCTTTTATAATAAGATGTAACTCGCAAAGGAATTATTTTTCAACTTATTATACTCCCAATTTTTCTATGAAAACGACTGAACACGCCGTTATATAAAAAATTATGATCTAATTTGTAGGGCCAGTCAAGTGGAAATGATAAATTACGCCTATTAATCTTGTCAATGGGTGATTAGTTCACCCCTTACAAAAACTTTGCTTTCACTAAAGCAGAGGTTACTTTTCAAATACTAAGGATAATGTAGCTAAAACCCTAAAAATAGTCGATTGTTTCATAAAAAGGATAGAACCTACGCAACTTTATTTGACAAAATCGAAGGAAGACAGTCCACTTTTTAACCGAATGATGTCAGCTAATTTATTTCCTTTCAGTATAATGTTGGCTGAGAATTCGTGTATTGCATGTAAAGCAAAAAGATATAAGTTTATAAGTAAGCTGAAATGTTTAGCAGATGTGTTATGGACGTATTTAAGAAATACACTGAACTGAACTTGTGGTAGATACCATGTGAAACATCTTGAAAATAATTTATACCTAAAAGTATTTATGTCTTAATCTTAGATTAAGACATAAATACTTCTAGGTATAAATTAGAACAAGCACGTCGGAAACTTTAGTACTCACTACGTAATACTCTTGATAAAGGTCTAATAAGCCGAAACATATGTAGAGTATTTATAATATATTGATTGATTCATCTAAAAGCAGTGTTTAATTTACAATTAACAATTATTGTATTTAAGAAAGTATATTAGAGTAAAATTGATACTGTCGTGGACAATATACAGGACAAGTCGCATTTTTGTTAAAATATTTGTGACGTTGTCATATATTTTTCAAAATATACTGCAAATGTGTAGGAACCAATAAGCCTCATTTAAGTGATTTAGGTAAAGCTGGTGATACTACTAAAGCAAAAGATGATTAGTTAATGAGACAAATTGCACTGCGTTATAATATTAACAACATTCGATATTTAATACTTTGAAAATGCGGAAAATAAAGGGCACGATTAGTAGAAATCCTGGAACAGGACGACGAAGGATTCAACTGAACAACAAGATTTGCAGTTGGTAAATACATTAAGAGAACATCCATTGTATCAGTTATTCGAGCTGGCTAAGAAACTAATTTTCCTGGATCGAGTCGTACTGGTCGCCGATAAGTAAGAAAAACGAAGCTGCGCCGTCATCCAGCAGCACAGAAATACTTACTTATATGTACTCTTTACAAACCAAAAATATTTCACCGACCCGTCAATACTCGATTCGATGAGAAATATACCGGATGTCCAGTTAGTGCTCCCTTGGAAGATTATGCAAAAACGTATAACTTTATAAAAAAACTTTCTTAACAAAACTTTCAATGTTTCATCTCTACTACAACCTAAAACTATTTTCAATTATTCAAGGTGTCACAAAAACGAGGTACACAAGAAATTATGATCTTTTTAGATGAATTTTTTGACGCCAGTTAAGTTTCGAAGGGTCCTGTATTACATTCTAAAATATTTTGCAATCGAATACAGCGTTGCCAAGTTATGATTTTGTTCCTGTCTTTCTTGGCAATTTACAAACATGTTTTTGACTGCCATATCTTCGTGATTTATTAATTGCTTTTACTAAAAATGTAGAATGTTATTTAATAATGACGTATTTACCGAAAAATATTTTTGAAATAAATTGTTATTGTACCGGATGTCCAAAATATTTGTTTATATTTCTTGATATTTAATTATTATTTTTCTCAACTTTTTTAAATCCATATATTTTTTTTACATGAATAAATAAAACAACAATTCCGCACATTTTAGTATCATACACTTTATTTTTATTTCAAACGGTTTTTGAGATATGATTATTTCAAATGATTTTTGCGTAAATTGAGATTCCCTTTATTTTAGCATTAAAACCAAGTACAGCTTTGGTCTTTTGTTTTATATTTCTCTCAATTATTTTTCAAAATAGAATGCCTCTAATATTTTTGCATGTATTAATAATATAATGCATACAATTTCTCACATATAGATATCATCCAGTTTCTTTTAATAAATAAGAATTATTTCTATTTCTATTTCTTGAGAGACATATTTTTTCACAATATTGAAACTAACGTAACAATTGCCCAAAATGTCCACCGTTTTGATCCACACAACACTGAAGTCTCTTGGTAAATTAACGTCTTACATTGTATAGCATATCGATTGAAACACTGACGAATCCTTTCCATCATATCTCCTCGAGTCGTTGGTTCTCCTTTATAAACGTCTGACTTCACAAATTCTAAAAGGAAAAAATCCATTGATATCAGGTCGGGCGATCTAAGTGGCCATACAATGGGACCTAACATAATTTAATAAAATAATAAATTAGATATGATTTAACAATTTATTAAAATATCAGACCTGCTCTTCCTATTCATCTTTCAGGAAACTGGTTACTAATGACCTGACGAACAAGAATTACTGAAATTAATATATAATGCGTGGGAAAATATTACCGATGATTATTGCATGAGTTGACTGAATTTTATGCCAAACAGACTAATAGAAGTTGTAAATAGAAACAATGGTGCAATAACTAAATATTAGTAGTTAGCTTTTCAGTTTTTAAATATATCTTATGAATAATTTAAACTGTATATTTTCCACAATTTTTAAATTTTAAATATCGATTTTTTTTAATGTTATAACGCAGTGCAATTTATCTCGTTGACCATCCATATCCTTATTTCAACTATCTAGCCTCTAGTCATTTGACTATATTGAACTTATCAATACAATGCATCCTCTTCTCTGGGACGCGACGCCTTGCCACAATATGCAGTACTATTACTATTGAAGTTATCGTGACTACTCTGCTAGTGCTTTTTTACTGTTTATTTTCAAGTTCAAGGAAGCTTTGTCTATCCTGTAACTTTCTGGATAATGATAATGTCGCCCACACATACAAGAAGGTTATGCAGTCTTAGAGGTTCTTTGCTCTGTCGTATTCCAGGATTGTCTTTACCACATGAAGAACGTGTTTGTGAGCCATAACTTTATTGAAGGTTTCCATATGTGAAAAAAATGTCGATTATACTCTTCGCAAATATATTGATCAATCGGCATTTTTCAAAACTTTAACTAATACTAATAGAAAAAAGTAACGTTATACTAGCACATCATTACTAAATCTGAAATTAGATATACTATGGGACTTCCAGCTCCAAATCCCACGTATTTTCTAATGTAGATTAATTCTGGTTTGTTTACATGTCGACTTTGAATCTAGGAAAAAATGTATGTAAATATCTATTTTTCGTCTTTGTAAATTCTTTAGCTGACCCTCAACCCCACGTTTAAAACGCAACCTAGCGAACGGTAGATTACCTATTTAATTCAAATCCTTCACGCATTCGCCAAATTTGTTGGTGTGCTGGTAATATAAAAATTAATAGTAATAATAATAGTAATAACGCTACAGTTTGCAAAATTTGATAGAAACAACTTTAACTTATTCATTATGGAGTAACTATTGAACATATAAAAAGAAAACGTGCATGCTCTCGAATTGACCTCCTTTTTAAATTTTTTCTGAAGTCGGTTTAAGACGTAATAAAAATTCGGAGTGTTAAAAGAGATTCAATAAATATAATCCAGTAAATAAGCACGAAAAAGGTGTAAAATATGGAAAAGTGGTGGAACAACACCGATTTAAAAATTTCCCTTCTTCACATGTTCCCTAGACCCCCAGAAATATTCATGAGCATCGACCCCTGCATTACTCCGCAAAATTAGAAAGTTAGGGGGGCTTGAGTGCCCCAAGAGGTAACTATCAAAAATAAATTTATGACATTAATATCTCGCCTCGGAACTGAGCTCTAGGGGATTCTTTGGGTCGCTGATTACGAATCCGAGGTCCGAATTGAGGAATTCCATATTCCAGTATGGAATTCGTGCCATATTTTGAAGAAAATTCCACTTTTTCGGGCGAAAATTTAAATATGAATATTTTGCTGCGGAAATGTGCTCTAGGGGGTTTTCTTGGTACCTGATCACGATTCCAAATTTAGAAATTCCATGCTCCACATTGGAATACGTGCCATGAAAAATTCAGTTTTTTCAGAAAAAAATTAAATTTCAACGTTTTTCCACGAAAATGTGCTCTAAAGGGTTTCTATAGTCGCTGATCACGATTATGAGGTCCAAACATAAGAATTCCATATTTGTGACTGGAATACGTGCCATGAAAAATTTCACTTTTTCAGAAAAAAATTAATATTAACGTTTTTCCACGAAAATGTGCTGTAGAGTTTTTTTTGGTCGCTGATCCCGATTATGAGGTCCAAACTTAAGAATTCCGTATTCCAGACTGGAATACGTGCTATTTTTCTTGTCGAATTTCACATTGAAGAAAAAAATTATGTATGAATATTACGAGTATTTCAAAATAATTTTTAAAGTTAATTTTGCTTTGGAGAAAAAAGTTATATAATGGCAGAATCTTTCAAATATCTCGAACGGAAGGCAATTTTGGAAAAAAATTTTTAGATACAAGTTAATCGGCTTAGAAGGGAACATATTTTGTGCATATATTGTTTTCCCTCTCTTGCTCACCCCGTCTGGGAGTTTGGGCAACATTGAAATTTCAAATGGCAACCCCTACTTTTTTATTATACCGGGTGAGTCACGAATTGCGCTCGCCCCGATATTTCCTAAAATATTTGGAATAGAAAATTGAAATTTGGAGGCCTTATTACACGACTAAAATGCCATCTTTTCAATAAAAATCAAGTTTGGTGCACATCCGGTTTGACCGGAAATGGTCACAACTTTCGATTTTTAAATGGAACACCCTATATATTTTTACATTTTTGGAATCTAGAGGAAATTTTGAATACAATACATCCATTTTGGTCACTTTTTGATAAACATTAAAAATTTTATTAAAAAATCTATTGCTGAATCCAGAGTGCTGTGGTGCCCAAAATATATTTTAGTTTGTGTGCTACGTTACTATAAAAATAAAAAGAGCAATATGATTGCATTACTTAATTCTCTGGAGGCGTTTAAAATTTTTAAATGTGATTTTTACCCACTAACTCGGTTTTTTTAAATGGGAATCGTTCATCAACATTTTTAAATACCTCATTTTCATACGAATCTAATGATACCAAAATTTTGAAAATCCGCTCAGAAATATTTGAGATTTCAGCCAAAATACAATGCAACCAAGCTTTTAGAAACATGCGGCTAATAGATAATAGATTAGTGGGCTTTGGAAACTAAAATGGCACATTTCTGTGTAAATCTGGTAACCTAATAACATTGGAAAAATCATAGTAGCCATTGAATGTAATAAAACAATATCAGCTGTCAGACAGACTCGTGTAGTTATAGGCAATCTTGAGCTATCAAACATTTAATAATTGTGAGCGCAAAGAACGTTACAATTAAGTTTAGCATAGGTATGTGGAGGTAAACACAATTACATCCACAAGGACATTTGCAATAGAATGCGACATCAGTTCGGTTTTCAGAGTTTTTTTTAAAGGAACATATAAATATCGGGCCTATAAATAAATGAAAATCAATTCCGTTTGAACAATTAAACTTAAACTAGGTAACAGTAGGTACCTTTAAAATAATTAATATAATTAAATTAAATTGACATTTATAGATATTGTTCAAAATATCCACCATTTTTTTCTATACACAATTCAGCTCTGCGTACAGTTGCTTGAATGGCTCTACGCAATTCAGCCGGCGTTATTTCATTAAGAGCCCGTACAACTTTATTTTGCAGCTCTTCACAGGTATTTGAAGAAGTTTTATAGTAGAGTAAATCTATGTACTATGTACTAAATATTGACGAGTGTACACAATTCTTTGTCTCACATGAATAAATATCTCTCTCTCTCTCTATAAACTTTATTTTTGAGAGTGCCCCATACATAATAGTCGAGGGGTGTTAAGTCAGGTGACCTAGGAGGCCACCTGATATGACCTTGATTTGCGATAAGGCGTTCACCATGCAAGTTGTTTAAATATTCCATCTTGTTGGAAAAACAGATTTTGTAAATAGGCAAGAGGAAGTAAGTCAAGAAATTCTGCTGTCTGGTTTTGTAAAAAGAATAAATATCGTTCGCCAGTAAGTGTTCCATCAAAAAATATGGGTCCAATTATTCGATCTCCAAGTACTCCAAGCCACCAGTTAAACCCAAATCTTTCCTGAATATTCCCCCGCCTTATCAACCTCGGATTTTCTTGAGCCCAGTACCTAGTATTATTTTTGTTAAACATACCTTCGTTCGTAAATCTACTTTCATCTGAATATAAAATATGAAAAGGAAAACCTGGGTTTTGTTGTACTGCATTTAAGAACCAGTTGCAATATACTAGCCCCCTGTCTTTATCATCTCCATAAATATGTTGGTGTATTTGGTATTTATAATATTGAAACTTATGTTTCTTTAAAATTCTGCAAACCGAAGACTGACTAATGTCGCATTCCATTGACAATTCCCTTGTTGATGTTGTTGGGTGTACCATCACAAATCCTAATACATCAATTTCTTTGTCCTCACTTACAATAAATGTTTGATGGTCATCTTGTTGATTGGGTTCGTTTCTTAATTCTTGTTCCACTCTGGCAAACAAGTGTCTGCTTGGATGACGTCTGTTGGGATATCGTTGCTGATACAGTTCTGCAGCTGCAGTTGAATTTTTGAGACGCTCTCCATATATCAGTAACATATCGACCTTTTCATTTCTACTAAAATTATTCATTTTCTTTAATTTTTACTCAAAGAGATTTCCGCAACGCTTTATTTTGTATCTGTCTGACAGCTGATATCGTTTTATTACATTCAATGGCTACTATGATTTTTCCAATGTTATTAGGTTATCAGATTTACACAGAAATGTGCCATTTTAGTTTCCAAAGCCCACTAATCTATTATCTATTAGCCGCATGTTTCTAAAAGCTTGGTTGCATTGTATTTTGGCTGAAATCTCAAATACCTCTGAGCGGATTTTCAAAATTTTGGTATCATTAGATTCGTATGAAAATGAGGTATTTAAAAATGTTGGTGAACGATTAAATTCCCATTTAAAAAAACAGAGTTAGTGGGTAAAAACCACATTTAAAAATTTTAAACGCCTCTAGAGAATTAAGTAATGCAATCATATTGCTCTTTTTATTTTTATAGTAACGTAGCACACAAACTAAAATATATTTTGGGCACCACAGCACTCTGGATTCAGAAATAGATTTTTTAATAAAATTTTTAATGTTTATCAAAAAGTGAGCAAAATGGATGTATTGTATTCAAAATTTCCTCTAGATTCCAAAAATGTAAAAATATACAGGGTGTTCCATTTAAAAATCGAAAGTTGTGGGCATTTCCGGTCAAACCGGATGTGCACCAAACTTGATTTTTTATTGAAAAGATGGCATTTTAGTCGCGTAATAAGGCCTCCAAATTTCAATTTTCTATTCCAAATATTTTAGGAAATATCGGGGCGAGCGCAATTCGTGACTCACCCGGTATATTTTTAGAGGAAGAAATTTTGTATCTAAACATCTACCTTTCCCCGCTAATGAGCTTCGAAAAATTGAATTTTTGGTTTTCCAAACATTTTTTGTCGCAAAACGATGGACCTTAAAATAAAATTATCAGAAACGAGAGTTATTTATTTTTTTTACAAGGAACATGTCAGAAATTTTTGGGGCAAAAGAATTTGTAATTTCAATAAAAAAAAATTATTCCAAGAACTTACGAAAAAATTCTACGTATTCCAGTCTGGAATATGGACTTCCTAAATTTGGACCTCAAAATCGTGATCAGCGACTAAAAAAAAACCCATACGACACACTTCCCCAGTGCAATATTCAAATTTAAATTTCCGCCCGAAAAAGTGAAATTTGCATAAAAAAATGGCACGAATTCCATACGTGCATGGATTTCCTCAACTTGAACCTCGGACTCATGATCAATGACAAAAAAAAAAAAAAAACAATCTGACGTAACACCGTGCAACCATATCACTTCCCCTTTATCGGTACTGACAGTGACACTGACTGCGAAGTTGGCGGGGTTAGAAGTGACTTTTTGGCTTTAATCACACAACTAAAACAGCAAAAATTTAAAGAATTTTTGTAGAACACAGCACACCAGAACACTTAAAAGTAACGAAAAGTCAAAGAAAATGTTCGAATGTTTGACCATTGACGCTCAATTCACTGTTCTACGCGCAGACAATATTTTCGTGTATGCGATCACATTTGTCTCTTTGATCACGAATTATATTCGAGGCATTGTCAATGGCTTGTTGTAACTGTTCTAACCATTTCTACTTAATTTCAGATAGTAGTAATCATGGGCGTAACAGTCTCCACTTCGTAGGGAGTCCATTGACTCCATAGTTGTGATATCTAGGCTCCTTGTTCTTTCATATGGCACACGCCTGCCGTGAAAGTTTCTCTCATATTCTCATACAGCGGCTGCAAGATTTCATTAATTGCACTGTAAGTTAAAATCCCATCGCAGTATTTATGCGATGTAAACCATGGCATATTGACCGGTATCGATCTACGAGTACAATTTTCAAAACGTAAAAATCCAAAGAGAAACCGGAAAGAAACTGATCATACTTCTGATCGCTTGAAAAAGACACCAAGCAGCACACGCGTAAATACGCGTAAACAATTGAAGCATTAAGAGTAACCAAATTTCATGGTAGCGTATCATTACAAGTTTCAATGCAAAAAAATGTGCTAAATTATTTCGGATCACTCTAAAATTTTGCAGGGGGTTTCCCACATAGAAAATTAGTACACTATTTTATTTTCCGCATGCTGTGGTAAATCACCCTATACTCTAAAATTGCCTCTAGATGCATCTAGAAATTTCCAATTTTAGATAAATGTATAACTCTATAGCCACCTACAGGCTTCCAGAAGAGATGGCGTGTATTAATGGTTGCCTGACCATTTCTACTTAATTTCAGCTAGTAGTAGTCATGGCCACAACAGTCTTCACATCGTAAGGGGTGTATGCATCACAATATGATATGTAACAGATCAGGATATATAGCCCACCGATTAGCAAATGAGAGAGGTTTTCAATGATTTTTGTCCATTTATTATCTGTGTAATTGCGCCATTGTATTTCTGTTAATGCTTCGTATTTTTATTTTCATTTGACATTTATTTAGAAGCATCTCATTAAGCTTCGTTCATTCATTAATTCAATGGTATTTAGATGTAATTGTGTATCGATTGATGGTTTACGTCTATTACTAAACATATTCATATAATATAATGCACAATTTCACTGTTTTAATGATAATAATTTTAAACCTAGTGATATGTAGTGTAATATAACTGCACACAAATGCAAGTAGTAAGATTTTACATACATATCCAATTAAATACGATATTAATTTACAATATAAAGGACCGCAGACAATATGCCATTAGCAATTCTAAATAGCAGATGCGTATTATTATAAAAGGCATATTAATGGGTCTCGATGGGTTAACCTGGTTCATAACTACAACATTTTGGATTTGAGTAGGTTTTTAGAGTTTTATAAAAATATAAATTGGCCTGTTGAGATATGCACTCTACAGACTTTAATATCAAAACATGTTTTTCATTTATACATCCAATGACTAAATGAGAAAACATGTTCACACGAAAGATACATTTTTGTAACTACAGCAGGCAAATGGAATTTTGTTAAGAATACAGAACGGAAGTTAACAAAGGTAAGTTAAAAATTATCGAGTTAAATAAATAACATCCTTTTATCAGTGCTCTTGACCTGACCTAAAGTCTGGCTGGTCTCTAGATATTCGTAGGTATTTAGTTTGAGAAAAACGTGGCTAATTTACTTGCACGTCTAGATAGTGCAGTGGAAGTACAGAGATTTTTTCTTGAAATAGGCTTAGAATGTCATAAAATGTCGAGATTTTACATTTGAGCGAAAAACATTTTTTGTCTGTCGGTCTGTAACTTTTTCTGTGCGGTCCGTTTTCTCAGGATTTGGTGTATATACTTTAAGCCACGGCCTCAGATTTTTTATAATATTTTACACCCCCCTCCCCATGACCCCCAATCCATTAGTGAAGGATCTGACACTTGAAATTTAGTATATATGTATTGTAACGACATCTGGAACTAGACTATATTTTGAGATGATTCTGTTGAAGGGTTAGGGATTAAATAGAGCTAAATATTGGAAAATAAGTAGCGCGGGCTGGTAAACGTACAGAAACTTGGAATTTGGTGTATATAATAGAAATCAAGACCTCAGATTTCTTTACAATATTTTTCAATTCCCCCACCACCTCCACCACATTATTAAAGGGGTTGATGAAATGAAATTGAAAAATATTCACTTGAAATTTGGTACACGTATCTATTGTAACGATATATCTGATTGAGATGATTCCTTTGAAGAGGTGGAGGGTAAATAGGAGAAATAAGTAAAGTAAGCTAATAACAGTCCAGAAACATCATTTTTGGCGTATATTCTAGAAGCCAACGCCTCAAATTTTTTATGACATTTGCCTGAAATATATGATTACAATTTTATTACTAATCATTTTCACATAATATTAGAGTGCAAATATTGTTAAGATGTTTTCCTTTAAAGAGACCTGGATGGGTAATCTGAATGTAGTAGTGGTTTTTTAATACATATATCGTGAGTAGCTTTTGGGTCAGGTCATTAACATTGATAAAATTATGTTTTTTCGTACATTTAATAAAAGCCTGTTTTAACAATTTTTTTACGTATGTTATAATATTTCCGTTTTAGTCACAGACGAAAATGTAAAGTTGAATAAAAGTTTGAACCAGAAAAAAAAAAGAAGTGCTACAGTAAAACGTAAACAGCCTAATAATCCTATTATTTCAAATAAAATTAATCAAATTTCCCTGTAACAGTTACATTTCTGCCGGAGTCGCCGGTGACACGAGAATTACTTTTTCTTCATCTTTTTACTTACATGGTCCATTTTCTAAAGATTTTATCCTAAAATATTGTATGGTCATAAATGCTATATATATAAAGATGTCCAGTTGAATAAAAACTTGTCAAAACATCGAAAACCTGTCAGTTCCCAAGGTATCCAATTTAAAGACAAGTGAAAATATTCCCATGTGATAGCGCACGAGTATTTGAGACGCCTATAAAAATAAAAATAGTTACAGAATTTCCAAAATTTAGATAAAAGCTGTTTTTGCACCTACACCTAGAATGCATTTTTTAGTTCTTAACGTAATACTTCTTTACACTATTTGAAATTTTTCGTTGTTATAAGGGAAGAAATATACCTGTTACAACTTTTCGAAATAATCCCATTGCCTCTAGTAATTACTGAACTCGAAAATCAAGGGAAAAAGCTAGCAACATTTACATTGTTCGTAAAACAGGACACTATTACTCGTGTTTTGTAACAACCTTAGTTGTTTTGTAACAACCATAGTGTATAATATTTCCAAGACAGGAGAAATAAAATATCTGCAGTCGTATTCTAAATTTTAATATTCTACATCATATATAAGGATGTCATGTGCGAACTTTTTGACTTTTATTAAATTATGTGATATAGGTACGCACAAGTAAATGTATATAACAGCATGCCCACAAAGAAAATATATAAAAACAAATCACATTTATGAAATAACTTTTAGGGGAGTCGCAGCTTTGTAAAATGTTCCTATATACATTTAGTCGGGTTGATCTGGAGAAAAAACAGAGTCGAAAAGTGACTGCTCCGAATGAAAAGTTTTTTTTGCAACTTATAAAGTAAGGTCCCCTCCATCATTCCGATGAGTTTTTACATGGCGGAGTTGGCGGGGGGTGGGGGAAACGGTGCATTAAAAGCATGGGAAAGGAGTTTTTCTGACGTATCTCCGTAAGTGTTGGTCCCACAAAAAACATCACACATACCAAAAATGAAGAGCTTGACAAAATACGTAAGCTTGTTCCAACCCAAACTCGATTGCACAATTAGTTCGCAAGATATCATGATTGAAGTTGCGAGAAAACGAAAAATTAAATTAATTATTTCTCGAGCGAGAGAGGAGTTGGGGCCTCAATTTTTTCTGAAGGTAAGGGTATTGATGAAAATTTGATGAGGCCGGAGGGTGAGGGTGATGGAACAATTAGGAGGGGAGATATGGGGGGGGGGTGGAATAAAAATTATTAAGACTCTGATAACTTCCTTATTAATAGAGCTACAGCAATCTGGCTGGGACCGATTTCCGTATTTTTTTATTTGTTAAAAGACAGCAATGACGGATTTTTTTTGGAAATAAACGCCTGGCGCGCAAAATAAAAAATTACTGATTTTTTGCACGTCTTCTTTCGGCATCAAGGAAGGGGTGGGGGAAACAATTTATTCACCAATTAATAGCATTTTTCTTTATCGTCAATTTCCACTCGGCAAGATCTCGATCGGATGATTAGGAATGGAGATACAGGCCAGCAAAGTTCTTGCCGTATAGCGGGAGAATGGAGAGGGGCGGGGGGTTTGGGCCGGGATGATCATTTTGACAAAAGTCTTTTCTTTCGACTTTTCAATTTTATAAGTACCCGAGTCCCGTCCGTGCGAGTTACAAGAGGAAAACCAGTACGAGAACGGGCGAGCGAGTCAGTTGATCCGCTGGGGGCGCTTACTCTCTCCCGCTCTCTCGCTCTCCTCAAACTCACACACGCGTGATCGAACGTTTTACTCACTTAATGGCAACAAATCGACGTGCTCAGTGATGTATAATCAACGTGAAAAGAAAGTGTCTCTGCTAGCTGACGAGTATCTAACTTTGCAGCGGCGAGCTTATTGTTTACTGACTACAGTATCAAGTAGAGTTTACAGACTGACGAAGTCAAACGCTTATTTGTCATCGCTATCTTCATATTACGAGGAGAGAAATCTTCGTACACCCGCATAGATATGCCAGCGTAATTATAAATAGCTCACTGACAGATAATGACAATTCGAGGAGAGCTAGAGAGAGGGAAAGAGTAAGCGCCTACGATGGATCAATTGACTCGCTCGCCCGTTTCCATTCTATTTTTCCTCTTGTAACTCGCGCGGGCGAACAAACTATGGACATTGGGTACTTATAAAACAGAAAAATCGAAAGAAAAGACTTTTCTCAAAATTTTCATCCCAGCCCAAACCCCTCACCCCTGTCCGTTCTCCCGCTATACAGCAAAAACTTTACCGGCCTGTATCTCCCTTAATCATCATCCGATCGCGATCTTGCGGACGGAAATTGAAGAAAAAAAAATGCTATTAATTGGTGAAAAAATTATCTCCCCCTTCCCTTATGCCGAAAAAGACGTGCAAGAAATCTGCCATTTTTTATTTTGCGCGCCAGAAATTTAAAAAAAAATCCGTCAGTGCTATCTTTCAATAAATAAAAAAATACAAAGTTGGTCCCGGCCAGATTGCTGTAGCTCTATTAATAAGGAAGCTATCAGCGTCTTAATAATTTTGGTTTCCCCCCTATATCTACCCTCCTAATGGTCTCACCACACCCACCCTCCGGCCTCATCAAGTGTTCATCAATACCCTTCTAGTCAGAAAAAATTGAGCTCCGAACTCCACCCCTTCTCGAGAAATAATTGATTTAATTTTTCGTTTTTTTCCAAGTCCAATCGCGATATTTCGCGAGCTAATTATGCAATCGGGTTCGAGTTGGAACGAACTTACGTATTTTGTCAAGCTCTTCATTTTTGGTAAGTATGATTTTTTTGTGGCACCAACGCCAGCGGAGATACGTCGAGAAAATTACTTTCCCATACTTTTAATGGGCCGTTTCCCCCACCTCCTGCTGACTCCGCTCTGTAAAAACTTGTCGGAATGATGGAAGGAACCTAACTTTACAAGTTGGCAAAAATATGTTTTTCATTCGGAGCAGTCACTTTTCAAAACCCAGATCTGCCCCGCTAATTGACAAATGTAGTAATAATAATTACATATTTTTTATTTCAATGAAAGTAAATTATACCTATGAATTATGAACTATTATTTATACACACGTTGGAATTATTATAACAGTATTATATCATATAGTGATCCTATAATGTTTGTTATATAAAAGCAATAATAAGATATACTTGTATATTGTACACAGAAAGAAATGACAAGACACTTTATTCTTGAATAAAGGTTTGCGAAGTTCTATCTTTATTTATGTTAAAAACGCGGTGCAACATTTGAATTTAATATCTATCCCCGGAATTATAACGTGTAATGAAATAGAGAATATTACAATAAGCGCAAATAAAAACTTTTTGCATACTATGGAATTTGTTCAGCGCGTCGCGTCGGTTTTATCTCTTGAAAACTGATGTAATTGTTGGCAGCAGCAATAAAAACTTTGAAATCGAATTTCTGCACAGACTCACCTAATTTTATTTTTATTCTTTCTCTTTACCGCGCTGAAAATGCACGACTGACTGTTTCATTTTATGTATTTTTTTCTCATTTATATAACGTCGGCCTATTTCCGCTATTGAGGCCTATCACGGATGCCAAGAGACGAGCTACCTGGAACCTGGAAATTTTTCCGAACCTCTTCGCTATCGGAGAATAGGGAGTTCTTGCTTGCCTAGCATTTAATAGACAATGGACCGACACTGCTTTACTTTCCCTTCAAAGAATGGTATATCTGCTATGCAATCCCCCGCCTTGAATTGCATAGCTTCTACAAACACGCGCATACAGAAAATATTAAAAAGTTGGGCTTGGGTACTGCATTACCACAGATGTTCACCCATCCAACTACCAACTTTAATTAGGCGTACTTTAACACTTAATATAGAAATAATTGAAATACGAGTACACTCAAGACGCTTCTACGCTCGCTCTGCCTTTAATAACAAGAAGTCTGTTAAACAATAACAACACAGTAGTTTGAAGTAACTAAGCAGTGAGTTATCTTGATGATAATTCTATTTAAAAAAAATTCACCTAAAAAGTAAGAATAAGCAGTTACATCACCTTCTCTAATTTCAATTTTAATACAAGGCATAATTCACCTAGCGTTTTGGGATATTCTGGCATTAAACCTTCTTGTCTAATTATACACCTTCTACATCTCTCTGCACGAGTTCTTTCTGCTGCGTAGGCTATGTTCCCAGGACAAATTTAAAATGATTTCCGCATGGTGGCACCATATTTTTACCAAATCGCCCATGGAATTACATGTGCCACTCATTATTTGTTAGACTATACCTTATATTTATCAAAATGTGATCTGTGGTCGTATGCCACTTGGAGCAGGTAGTGCTTAATACTCATTAGATAAAGTTGGGCGACAGTAACAAAATAAATTTCAGATATATTACTTTATAAAGTCTACCGAAAATATATCTACAATTCACTCTTATTTCTTGTCATGTGTCAAATAGATCGAATTATGAATAATGTATACACATTGCGTTAGTTAAAATGTTCTGAAGGGACGTTGCCCTCTGGCTATCTTACACATAATCTAAAAGGGTCGTCGCATATAAACAATGAAATGGTATTAGGTTTTCCCCCAACTTCTCGTGTTATGACCATAACCAAAGATTTACCAGCCTCAAGAGAGTTAAAAATGACCTGTAGTATTATATTGATGACAACAAACTGGGTATTTCTCAGAATATATGAACGAAAAGTAGTTTATTTCTTATAACAATAAGATTATGTGATATTATTATTTTAATAAGTTTCTTTTAGAAATTGGTCAATAACCATAATTAGTGTAAGAAATAGTAGGCAGGTAACAGGTGACTAAGACTTGCTTCAGTTATTATATGCATTGAGGTTCGTTGTTAAAAAAATTAGTTTTAACCGACATCATGAAAATTTGAAACGGAGAAGGTTCCCAATTCGATTCGTATGTATGTTGTTTAAAATGTGACCAGTGATCACTGTAGCGTAGATTAAGGTGGCCATTCCGTAGAAAGAGACATCCGATAGGGAAATATTTGTTGTTTTTGACAATGACTTTTTTTCTTAGTACGTATATTTAAAAACTATAAGAGTACCTAAGTAGATCCATAACAAGACTATTACTATGAATTGTCACTCAATAATTTCAGTGGTTTGCAAAATAGCTAGATTTAAGTTTAAAAATTATGTTGATCTTCCTATTTTGTAGTTTAAAAGCTAGTTATTTTGCAAACCACTGAAATTATTGAGTGAAAATTCATAGTAATAGTCTTGTTATGATTCTACTCAGGAACTCTTATAATTTTTTTAAATATACGTACTAAGATAAAAAAGTTATGGACAAAAATAATAAATATTTTCTTATCGGGTGTCTCTTTCTAGGGAATGGCCACCTTAGGCGGTTTTTACCAGATTTGATATGGTCCCATTATAATGGGGTCGCTCTGGCATGCAAAATCATCGGAAGTGACAACGTTTTTTTATACTTTTTTTTGTGACATTGTCGGACCTTCCGAAACTTATGGTGACTAGTGTGGGCGACTCGCGGGTGGTGGAGGGGGGGGAAATTTACATGGACATAACTAACTTAGCTTGATTCGCGTCAAAAATTTGAAAGTAAAAATAAAGGGCTCGCAAATGCGCATAAACTGAATTTTAATTCGTCGAAATTGGTCCAACGGTTCTCGAGATATTGCAATTTGAAGATAAATGAATACGAACTTTAATGAATAGCATCTGAAACTGCAGCATATCTGCTTTTCTGTTTGCGGGTGTACAGAAGATGCAGGATGATCTTTCTGTAATTTTCACAAATATTACTAATATTTCATTGCGTTGTGAGATACGATTCTTTTTGCGCGATTCGTGAAATGAAATTTGTAACAGGACCGCCGAAGTTAAATATTTTTATGGAAATTTGTATTAGTCAGGTTCATATACACACTTTTTAGTTTTTTTTAACCATAATACGTTCATGGCTTGTTGACTTTCTTCTCCACGCACATACATTTTTTAATTCCCGCGTCCCGATTTCAGAAATAAAGGGCTGTCGGTGTTGAATATTTTTGTGGAAATTTTGAAATGAATACACTTGTACTTAGTTTTCTTAATCATTGTGTGTTCAGATCTTGATTATCTGGCTTTGGTACCATTAAATAGATAAGAAAATATCGAAAATTATGTCTAACTTATGCATTGTAGGTACCTACATATATTTATTAATATTTATAATCGGCGATTAAAATCCATTGGATACACTTTGCTGTTTCCTGTCTCTATAGTGAATAACGCTTAAACAAATTGATTGAATTTTGATAAATATTTAAACTATAATAAAATTATTCAAGTCCGCCCCTGAAATGTCCGAGGAAAATAACATCACAATCATATTCTTAGTTATATAGAGGCACAGAAATTTCTGTAAGAATCCCAGAAGTTTCTCATCAGTTTTATAGCTTGCTTTTGGTATTTTCGATATGATTGTCGTATTTTCGATCGTGTCAGTGGACGTCACATTGATACTGTTAAGAAAACTGTTGAAAATCAGGTGTACAGTTTAGCGGACTCAGCTGATAATACATTTTATGTAAATATAAATATGTAGCATTAGTTAAAAAGTGCAGTTTCTTATGAAGAATCGAGTGTATCAGAAATTATAAAATAAGATTTTTAGTAAAATTTTTTAAATATGCATAATTTCGGTAGCGTATTTATTATTTCCACGTCCGTGTAGTGGAGTGGAAGTATGGTAATCGTTAAAAAACTTCAATTTTTTTGTTGTTGTTGAAATAGGCTTAGAATGTCATAAAACGTTGAAATTTTAAATTTGAGCGAAAGAAAATTTTCTGTCTGTCGGTCTGTAATTTTTTTGTGAGCATGTTTTCTCAGGAACGGTTCAGGATATCAACTTCAAATTTGGTACATATATGTATCATCATAAAATCTGGAACTAGATTATATTTTGCGCGTAATTCCGGTGAAGGGTTGGGGGTTAGATAGGGGTAAATAAGGGAAAATAAATAAAACCGGCTGGTAAGAGTACAGAAATTTGGGATTTGATATATATATATACTAGATGCCAAGATCCCGGATTTTTTATAATATTTTACACACCCTCCCCACCACCCCCACTCCATTATTAAAGGGGTTGACAAAATGAAATTGAGATATTCACTTGAAATTTGGTACATTTATGTATTATAACGACATTTGGAACTATATTTTGAGATGATTCCGTTGAAGTGTTGAGCCTTAAATACGGGTAGTTAGGGGGAAAATAAGTAAACCAAGCTGGTAAAAGTACAGAAACTTGGAAATTCGTGTGTATACTAGAGATCAAGGCATCAGGTTTTTTATATTTTTAAACCCCTCCACCACACCCACTCCATCATTAAGATAATTGATAAAATAAAATTGAAAAACTCACTTGAAACTTGGTACACGTATGTATTATAATGATATCTGGAATTAGATTATATTTTGAGATGATTCCAGGGTTGGGGGTTAAATGGAGGTAAATAGAGGAAAATAGGTAAAGCAAATTAATAAAAGTACAGCAACTTAGAATTTGGTGTTACACTAGCAGCCAAGGCCTCAGATTTTTCTAACATTTTGCAACACCTCCACTCCATGATTACAGCGGATTACTGAGATAGGGGTAATCGGGAGAAAATAAGTGAAGCGAGCTGGTAAGAACCCCTCCACCGAAAACTGGCTCGTGGAAGCGGCCCGAAATTCCTGAGTCTTGGTTATCGTATATCTCTCACAGTTTTTGAGTTACTACATTAGCGATAAGGTTCCTTGTAGCTTGAATTTCCCTTTCTGTAATCAAAATCAAAAATGTATATGACGGTAGTTTTTTTTTCAATATGGGGTTCCTACCACTCTAAATAGGGACTTAATTAAGAATAAATATTTTTCACTGATTTTTTTTCATGGTGGTATTTTATAAAATTATTTCAAAGTTATGTTTCAGAATAATTAAATTTCAAAAACTCCATATCTAAAATTGACCCCGGAATAAGGATTAAAACTAGCCTTACGTTAAATAAATTCTAATAATGTATTTTAAAACATTTTACTTATATTCTTAGAATTTATTTAATGTAGGAGTAGTTTTGACCCTCTCTCGGGGGCGGTTTTTGATGTGTAGTTTTTGCAATTAACTACTTTGAAAAATTATTTAATATAAAAAAAATTGGTGAAACATATTTATACCTATAATAATAATCATTTTAACCCTCTTTTAAAGGGGTAATAACCCATATATTGAAAAACGAAAAGATACCGTCATCTACATTTTTGATAAGTTTTAATTTAAGACCGTTAGCCTTCAATTATTTTATTTTGGCTCATAGTTATGACGTACCTACGTAAAAAGAGGTTTAATTTTGCTGTCAATCTTTATGATTTGTTTCTATATCTATAATAAATCAAATTAATATCCAATATTAAAATGGTGACTAGATAAAGCAGTTCATTCTTTTTGTATCAATGTTAGTCGATTTGCAATCATTTTCATGTTGATAAATTCTTTCTTCTAATTTATGTTTCGTGGTAACAATATTTTCTTTTCACAGAAACCAGAACGTATTGAGTAGAGTACACTTGATTTATATAAAGTACTTATTCGTCTTTCTTTAAGTTTTAAAAATAAGTTGTTAATAGTTTTAACTGGACAGACGATTGTTTTCTTAATATGTTTTCTTAACCGCTTCTCAAGTCACCGAGGTAACTCCTTGAAAATCCAGAATTTTGTGTTAGGTAAAGAGAAACGAGGCCCTACAGTTTATAGTGGAGTCCGAACCACATCTTGGGGATAATTTTATAATTAAAATTATTTCAACATTTTCAAAATTTAAGTTATTATTTAATTGGTTGCTTAGTCCTCTGACTAGAAGGTTTTTAAATATTTGATATATGTATTTTCTTTACTGTCTAAGGTGGGTTAGGTCGTTTCAGTAGGATTAAGTACCTTTAACCTAATTCCAATTATTGTTATAAAACGACTAGTTTAAAAAAGCCACCGTTGATAGTTAATCTCGCTTGAATGTCACGGTTCATTCCTGAAAACTTTTAGCTGACTTGCAATAAAAGAACAGACGTCCGTAATCACGTTTTTGCATCAACGCCTACTCAAAGGCTTTGATAAAGCTAACACAACTATAGCGAAGGTTATCCCTGAACAGCGCAATCTAATAATTGAGAGATGAAAGGGAATCCCTATTATTACCGTGGCTAATTTTGGACACCTCCAGTAGTGTCCCAGATCACGTTGGGCTAAAAAGGGTCGAGTTTATCTCTTGAGACGTAAACTGACAAGCTGGATTGGCTTATGGTTACAGTAGGAAATTCCAAATGAATGGGATGGCGTGTAATTTAATTTAGTAACACTAATAGTTCGGGTGCGGTGTTATCTTTAGCTGTCCTCTCTAAATATAAATTTAGGTCCAACTCGGATGTCTAATTACTTTGAGAATGTAAACTTGAGGTTAAATAAATTTCCGACATTATCGTCTATACGACCATTTCTTATTATAACTATTTGACTGAATCAAATAAGTATATTGCCACCAGACAAATTATTGTAACAATCATTGTAGACAAAAATTGTTTTACAGAAATTCATTTTATGACACATTAGTCTCAAATGTCAAATAAAAGAAAAGTTATCTGTGTATGTATCTTACTCCAGTCTAATTAATAAATAAAAAAAAAATCAAGAATAAGTTTTAGCATGTGGTATTAGTAGGGGGTGCTTCCTGAGTGTAAAACCAAAAGGTTGACCTTGTAGGGCATAAGGTTGGCCGTCATATTGGATAACATTTTTTCGCTAATATCTCAGAAACCATTGAAAGTTATTATTAAAGGCGCTGACAACGTCACAGCAGATGCTTTATCTAGAATTCAAATTGATTCAGACGAAGTAAGAGATGAGTACTAAAATAGTTGATACCATGTGTGTCACAACGTGAGCGCAAGCGAACGGCTTGTAAATGCTAGAACAATTTCTGTTGACGAAAGACTTGATCACCCTTGAGTTTTAGAGTTGTTAAAGCGACCAGTACAATCTGTAAAGTTGCGACCAATAAATGAAAAAGAATTTAGTAAGGTAGTAAAGAATTGCCATAATGATGATTGTTATAAATCAAGCAATTTATTGTAGTGCATGTATTGATGGAGATTTGCTTGATAGTTTACTTCATTCTGATGTAATTCCAGTGGTAAAGGAAAATATGAAAATACTTTGGGAAAAAGAGTGGACCAAAGTATGTAACAGCAACAACTGTACATATTGCAATATCAACACAACAGGCTACCTAGTTCCTCCTTTGGCCTATGGAAGCAATTCAAACATAAATGTTAATACTAAATATGTGAGATGTATGTTTGGGCATGGAGGTGTCAACTCTCACTTATATATCTCTCTCACATATAAAAGGAAATTATCAGAGACACCCTTTTGTGATTGTAATGGATACCTGGATGACATAAATCACTGGATTTTTCAATGCCACCATAACACACGTGCAACCAGTTTATTAATGCAAAAACTAATATATAATAATATTCTATTGCCACAATGTAGAACATCTCTTTGTTACCTCATCGCAAGAAGTGATCACTTAAGAACGATATTCTGTGAATTTTTAAAACTTACTAAACGTAATATTTAATCAGTTTGTTTTATTTTATTTGGATTAGCTGTAGTTTCCTCATGTTACAAATCCTTTGTGGCTTAACCTGTCTACCGTTGCCTACCTTGTTGTAAAAAAAGTCGCCTTGAACCTTGGCGTGAAGTGTGTGTCCCAGTTTATTCTCCCTTGTTGTCTCAAGTACTGTCTAGTACCTTTTGGTTTTGTGTTAGATTAGGTATAATAATAAACTAATCGTGGCTGAATGGGCTTAGCCAAAAGCCAAAGAATCCGAGAAAGAAAAATTGTATGATATGAATTTAAAAGTAATTTATTTAAAACAGAACCCTCAGTCAAAGTTTGCATTTGGTTCGTCGTTGAGAGATCGGAAAAATAAATTCATGAAATGTGATATTACGGAATTATCTATAATAAAATGGAACTAGAGTGAACAATATACTCTTCGCCAACTTACTGCATTTTTTACATAATTGTTGTACATTCTACAGGATACCCCTCGCAGTTTTTTTTTTGTAAATAATATTGGTTTCAGACATTTTTTGTTTAATTACAAAACAAAGAAATTGTTTTTTTAAGCATTAAAAATTAATAACTTTTCTATTTATTGATTGATATTGTTCAAAAATAGGCTGATTACACTAGCTAACAATAACTTACTGTCCAAGTTTCAATATAAGCGGACTTTTCGTTCTTAAGTTATCGCGCTTAAAAGAAACATGACGGATGGACAGGCGGACAGACAGCCGGACGGACATCTTAAAAGTAGTTCAGAACTCGATCACCAACACAGTGATATGCAAGTTTTTCTCTACTAGCAATGTTACCGGTTTTAGAGATGTGCCGATCGAATGCAATATTCTCCTCGCTTTGTATTTTCGAAGAGTATAATAACTGAGTAGAATTATTTAACGAACTTGTAAAATTCAAAGACGAGTTACTAAAATAAAAATATGTGTAATTAAAAACATACGAAATGTAAATAAAAAAGAATTAAGGCAATTGATACTATTGGTATTAACCGTATGCGTAGCAATATTAAAAAACATTATTTTAGGCTATACTCCCTTCAAATTAGTCAAAAAATTGTTGTTTCATGGAAAAATTTTCTACAGAGACTTTTAAAAAGTGAAGCATGTGGGTTACCTAAGCATGATTTTCACCCCCCCGCAGTTTCAAAAATGGTGGTTTTTGAGAAATATGTACATATATACGAATTTTAGCGCTCTCTCGCATTTCTTTCTCCTTTCAGGAAAAACCGTGCATTTTGGTGAAAAATATCAAGAGAACAAAGTTGTACAGAATAAAATTTCCTACAAAATGTATTTCAACATTTTTGTCTAAATTCATAGTTTCGTCGCTAGAGGGCGCGAGAAATATATTTATATTTATAGACTTTTGCGCCTTTTTTAGGTTTTCGGCCAAGATGAGAAACATCAGGAGAGCAAAGTTGTAGAGCGCAAAATTCTGTCTACGTTTTCTTACTTTTTTTTTTCGAATTTCGCATAGTTTCGCCGCTAGATGGATCGAAAGAAAAATATATATATAGACTTTCGCGCCTTCTGGCGGCGAAACTATGCGGAATTATGACAAAGATTTAGAGTCAAAATCTGTAGAAAACTTTACTGCCCTGATAATTTTCACCAAAACGCATAATTTTGGCTGAAAATCTAAAAAAGGCGCATAAGTCTATATATATTTTTTCGCGCCCTGTAGAGGTGAAACTATGCGGAATTCGGACAAAAACGTAGGGACAAAATTTGTAGGAAATTTTATGCCAACAACTTTACTTTTCTGATATTTTTCACCAAAATGCATAGTTTTTCCTCAAAATTAAAAATAAGGCGAAAAAGCGCTAAAATTCATATATATCTATATATTTCTCAACCCAAATGCTTCACTTTTTAAATTTTTCCTAATTTGAAGGGACTATTACTAAGGACTAAGGACAGATGTCGAAACTATTGTCAAACATTGTAGTTACGGTCAAAAATTTTAATGTTAAGTACCTAATAAGGAACTCTTGTCAATTACCAGTACAGTTTCAGCAGCTTTTGAAAAAAAAATTCTTGCTTGGTAAAATAATCGTTATATCTTAACTATACAATGCGGATTAAGTAAATTTGTTGGAGGATATTCACTACCGGATAAATAAGCTATTACAGTTGCTCAGGTTCTTGTGGAATACTTTGTATTACGTTATGATGTGTTAGCGTACATTGTAACAGACCAAGGTACCAAGTTTTTGGCAGCGACTTTCAAAGAAACTTGTAAATTGTTAGGAATAAATCAATTAAATTTGACTGCATACCATCACGAAACCTTAGGTACACTTGAAAATACGCATAATACTTTGGGAGTGTATCTAGGAAGGCAATTATCAAAAATTCATGAGTTCCTTATTGTTGTTTTGCATATAAGAATAGAGTACATACAGAAATAAGTACACACCATGCAAACTTGTGTTTGAATGGACTAGTAGGTTACCTACAAATATTATGCTGAGAATTGACCCACTGTACAACTTTGACGACTATACTTTGGAACTAACATATATCGTTTACAATTCGCTTGCAAAGAGGTGATAAATAATTTACTGATGTCAAAAACTAACAGAAAAGAAATGTATGATAGGGAAATTGATAAAATTAGCTATAGGGTAGGTGCTAAATTTCTTTTAAGCAACGAATCGGGGCATAAATTAGAACCTTTGTATAAAGGTCCTTATAAAGCAGTGGGAGAAAAATCTCCCAATATTATTATAGAAATAGACGATAAATTAGTAGATACGAATATAATAAAATACATACGATACATATGGTATAAAATTGTAGTTTGATAGTACACAAAATAACAAGCTTTAAGGCAGTTATTATTTTGACTGTTCGCTGGGGAGGTGTACTGGATGACGAAAACAGAATAAATAAAGTAATATTATAGGTCAAATAATTTAAAGTCCAGCACATCTCCACTGGTTATGCTAGGTAAGCATATTAGATAAAACTAAAGATTTGTTTTTTCCGCAATATATATTTTTCCATAGTTAGGTATCCAAAATAAAAAAGTTGTCCTTTTTTATCGCATTCTATTCTTTCTAATTTTCGAATAGCTGTGATTCTCATTCTTTAGTTATGGCGAAGGCGTGGGTACCAAAAGTTAAATATTCAAGGTGGTGAATCTAATAGGGTTGCCATAATTGCAGATTTACATAAAAATGATCCACTAAGAAGGGTGAAAAAAAATGTTTGAAAACATTTGAAGCACCTTAAAAAAATTGTCTCTAAAAATTGTAAAATAAAATCTCACTGTCGCGTCGTTTGGCTAATTAAACCTTACTATTTAATACCGATTTTGAGGTTGTTGTTAAAATGAATGAATGAAAAAACTGAACTTGACGCAATCCAGCTTGGAAGCTCGGGCAACCCTATTGGATTCACCATTTCGAATCTTTAGCTTTTGATATCCTTGCTTTCGCCATAACTATAGAACTGCATTTCACTGCATCTGTTCAAAAATTAGAAAAAATTAAAATGTGATAGAGAAGCGGCATACCTTCTTTTCTCTGGACACCTAAAATCTATACATACGCATACAATATGAAAAAGAAATTGTATGTAGGGACGTACTCTATTGTAATTTTTACAATATTCTTAGTTTTCTGAGCACAGTGTATTATTATTTAATATAAATGAGTGTCTTTCTTCAGAACTTGGTGTGATTTTTTTTTATTACAATTATGACGCAATTATGCGGTTATTATTTCTTGTACGAATACTGCGAACAATGCTTATTATCAATTGTTAAATTGGAAGAAAACAAAATTCGATTTTCTCTTCTCTTACCAAGGCGTGCCTCTTCAATTACTTTGCCAAACATTATAGGAAGACTCTTAAAGATGATATTTAAAAGTTTCGTGGTTGTACTCGCGAAATATCTTTATCATGATTATTTCTAAAAGCACGATAAAAACAATTCCTTTTCAAGGTATTCCGTTGCTGCAAATATCTGAAACTTTCACTTAAATGACTTTTAACTGGAATTAAACCATGTTTTTTTACAAACCAATCGTGTCAGTGATTTAAGGTAAAAGAGTTATTTTTTGAATTTAAAAATATTCTTTTTATCAAAAACAAATGAAGTCTGAAATTTTCAAACATTTTATACTTTATATGTACGAAAAGTCCGTAAAGTAAACGCGGGGGAGTTACTCCTTACTTATCACGCTACGTCTTTTCTTTATTATCATAATTCTTTTTTTGTTATCATATTCCAAAGTTTATAAACAATTCAACTTTATTATTCATATTTTATTTTCATTCTATCACTTGTACGGTAGGTATTTACGATCTAAAGATACTCAAAGCATAGGGTCGCTACTTTCACTGTCTCCATAAGTAAATATATTTTTCTGCGTAATTGCTGTTAATAATTTCGAGAAAACAATAAGAATTTCTTAAATAATACAATTTATTTTTAGTTAGGAACATAAAGAAAATAAAGAACAATTATGGAATGTTTTCTTAAATGATGTTTCAAGGGTTTATGAAAGCCAGAAAAATGACATATTTACGCCCAAGCATACTTTGACAGATACTATTTATATAACTTTTATCACGTTTCCAATTCCATGGACTTATATCTTTTACAGAGAAATATAATTAAATTGTCTCTTGAAGTGGTTTTTTGTAATTCAGCTATCGGTTTTAATTATAACGTCCAGTCATTTCAAATTATGTAAAAAATTCGTTTCTAAAATCTGTATACCGGGTGCTCAAAAAGTCTGGACACGGTCTAATATTTCCAGGAAAGTAAATTTTTGTGAAAAAAGTTTCAGACAGAATTTGTGGGGGTGGGAGTGACTTCAAAATTTTAAATGACAACCCCATATTTTTGCGCGGATTATGGTTCTCTGAGAAAAAATATCTTCTTTTGTTTAAAACATTTCTTTGTCCGAAGCCATCCCGACCCTCCAAACGCCTGTTGTCAAAAATCCTCGTTCTTGCAACTTCAATCACTTCTAAATCTCTCAACGACGGTCTTAAGGAAAACATTGCAAGAGACAAAAGTTGTTTGGTCTTGAGAATGAAATATTTTGACCACCAAACCACTTCTCACCCCCTCACGGGGGGGCGGGGATAACTTTAAGATTTTAGATGGCGACCCCCATTTTTTGCGTAGATTATGATTCTCTGAAAAAATATTACCACTGGCAAATGGTTAGGTTTTGAGCTGAGACAATATCAGTGAAAACAAACGGTTCCTATCCCCTCAAATTCATCCAGATTTGCCTCAATGAGTCTATGGGATCCCAAGTCTAATTGGCTCCCTTTCCTAATGGTCCGCCAACATAAAAATTAATAAAAATTCCGATATAACTATACGATTTCATTATAATTCTTCATAAATATACGTTACTGCCTTAAAATTAAGCATTTTAAAATAATAAATAATGAAGAAAAACCTAGTATTAATAAGAAGAATATTAACTCTCAATTAGTTAAATATTCTATGCCGGTCTTCCCTTAAAACACTACGTCTCATTTTGACAAAACTATGGCTCAAAACAACAACTTTGGAACAAAATAGTAATCATTACTTTTCAAGTTTTTCAGAAATACATGCAGCATTGTTTTCATTTGGTTGATTTTTTCAGAATAGCGTGTGCTCTTATAAATGCATCTACAAGCTTCATTTAAATGCTGAATGCAAATGCAAAAAGAATGTTAGCTATAGCTCGTAACACTAAACATCCATTGCAGACAAGAATTGAAATAGGAAACTTATGTCGTAATATTGCTTCTTGGGTCAATATGGACAATATTGATGTTGTGGTTCTTATTTTACTTTTACGATATTTAATTTCCAAACATTTGGAAAAACACCGAGGAAAAGAATATATTTTTCAACTGCAACTTTTTGAACCTGGATTTTTAAGAGCAAAAATATTTTCTACGTCTAGTTAAGCTGTAAAACATAGTCTTCTTGTATCATACTTGCTTCCTCCAACGATGATGCCCAGCTTGATTCTACGACTGGAACCTACGGTACCTGTAAAGTGGGTGCAAGAACTCTTAGTGTTACACCAGCAGGCAGTGATATACATGGCTTATTAACTCATGTATTTGATACTACAATAGGGCTCCCTTGAGGCTCTTGCCTCAAATAATACCGTGATTATTACCTTAATTATTCGACAGTTAATGCTCTTCTTATAAATATTAGGTTAGTATTGATTATTATGCTCTTCGCAAATAAAAAACGAGTAAAAAAAGTTCTAAAAATTTTGATTTATCCTAGCCGGATAACTAAAAGAAATGAGAATTTCAGAAAAACTGTCTCGATCAAGAGTAAGTAGTTCATTTTTAATCCGACAATTCGAATTTGTAATAAAAAATAGGGTTTCCCATTTAATAAAATGAATTTGACCTTGAATGACCTTAAACCTTTCTCCCAAAGTCACATATATACCGCCGAACTACCCACGTCCAATTCTACAACTTTTGTGAGACATTTTTTCGTAGAGTACTTATTACTCGAGATATTTGAAAGTTTCAGGTTAAAACAATCACCCGGTATACATATTGATATATAGTTCTCAAGATAATCGACATTATATATATACTTATGTTTATGTACAATTCTTGCAGTCTTTCAAATTCGTCATTTTGAAATTATTTATTTTTAACCGATTCGATATCCACTACTTCCAAAATACCTAACCACTAATTTAATACATTTACAACGAAATATGAATTATGTACAGTTTCTGAAAATTTGGCTATCTGCGCAGTGGACGTAGTTTGATACTTGATAAATTAACTGTAAAAACATCGCGAAGAAATAATACCTTGCAATTTGTAAAAAAATATGATTGTAAATAGAAAACTCACTTTCAGCGGCGCCTTCGCCAAATTTGCGATTGTGTTCGTAACATAACACGGTTTTTTCAACTATCAACTTTGCTCAATGAAATCACTACCGCTCCATACCATACAATTTGCAACAGATTTGATACAATTCACTCAGGCTACGTCAGAGTAATCACTGAATGTTTTTTTATACTAGAAAACGTACAAGCTTGTCGCATTGGGAACTTGTTCCTCTTTTACACTTTTTGAAGTCGGTTATAAATTTCATTAATTGTGGAATCGAGTAGAAATCATTTGGGGCGTTACTAATTCATGCATATGTAAAAATAAATTATCCATCAACGCTCAATAAATTACAATTAATTCTAATCTATGTCTCATATTTTGGCGGCAAATCTTTCCTCAGGAAAGCATTTTCGGATTAAGGTAAGTTGGGTTATATGGGCTCCATATGAACTCAGTAATCACAGGTTTCGTCTGGGAACTCAATTCCGGGACACCCTGTACATATGAATTTCTGAAACTGGATATGTTGTTTTCGAGATAATCGACATTATACAGGGTGCAATCCTTGCATAGTCCCGATTCCAAAGCAGCTTGTCTTAATGACATCCTTGGAAAGGCATGAAAATATCCCAGAATGACTATTTCAATGTTTTCGTCATCAACAATAGGCTTTCTTCTTTGCATTTTTGCCTTGCCATAATTTTAAAAATTTTCCAGTATGCGTTTTACAGTGTTTGGTGACTGTTTCAGTTTCTCTGGATATCGAGTAGCAAATGTGCTGCAAGTTCTTGATATTACCTTATCACATTCTCCATAAATAATAAACAAATTTAAAAAGTCTTCGTGGGTGTAATTTAAACGTGCTGGCATTTTTTGACATAACATAATGACTGATTGTTTCTAATCATGGCTATTTTGATGAAATGATTACAACAATTCATGAATTTCTAATAAAATCGCAAATAATTCAAAAAGTTGAAAACTTTAACCCCTCAATGCTAATATCAGAAAAAAGGGAATTCAATTTTACACAACTTGACGTAAAAAAATACAGGGTGTTGTATTTGACCTAAACAAGTTTTCGCGGTTTGAAGTTGACAAAATATAACGCGAAAAACGGAACACTTGGTGTGATATTATTGAATTTATTTCAGTTGTAGAACGCAGTTCTTGTGTTCTTTCTCCGTGCCAAAGAGCAAATGAGGATGTCCTACACAGAAAAAGTTATAACGGTTCTTGAAAACCGTTGCACCTGTCATTTTTTATAAAATGTCAAATATCTTGGAAACTACTGAGTTTAGATATAGGGTATGCTACATGCCTGAACTCAGAATTTTATTGTTATCTCGAAAACTCGAAAATATATAGGATGTTCTATTTAAAATAAGCAAGTTAGTATCGACTTTCGGTATAACCGGAAGTACCCCATGCTTATAATTATTTTAGTTGGATTGGCCACACCAACTTTAGTAACTGTCTAAATTTTCAAAAATTTCTGATGCGTACTCTTCTCTCTATCGATCGATTCAGTTCCCGGTGAGACACCCTGTAGACTTACGTTTATGTACAATTCTTGCAGTCTTTCAAATTCGTCATTTTGAATTTATTTATTTTTAACATATTCGATATCCACTACTTCCAAAATACCTAACCACTAATTTATTACATTTGCAACGAAATATGAATTATGTCCAGTTTTTGAAAATTTGGCCACCTGTACATTGGCGTTAGATTGATACTTAATAAATTTAACCGCAATGGGACCATCTCCTAGCAATAATACCTTATAGTTTGTAGAAAAATTTGTTTGTAAACTGAGAACTCAGTTTCACCGGCGCATCCGCCAAATTTGCAGTTAATTTTGTAACAAAACACTTTTTTCAACTATCAACCTTGCTCGATAAAATCACTACCGCTCCATACCATGCAATTTGCAACTGATTTAATACAATTCATTCATGTTACGCCAGAGTAATCCTGAATATTTTTTTATGCTAAAAAACGTACAGGCTTGTCACATTGGGAACTTGTTTCTCTTTTACACTCTTTGAAGTCGGTTATAAATTGTATTAATTGTGGAATCGAGTAGAAATCATTTGGGACATTACTAATTCATTTATATGTAACATTAAATCATCCATCAACGCTCTATAAATTACAATTAATTCTAATCTATGTCTCGTATTTTGGAAGTAAATCTTTCCTCAGGCATGCATTTTCGGACTAAGGTAAGTTGGGTTATAGGGGCTCCATATGAACTCAGTAATCACAGGTTCCCGTCTGGGAACTAAATTCTGGAACATTCTTACATATGAATTTCTGAAACTCGATATGTAGTTTTCGAGATAATCGACACTATATACAGTGTGATTTTTTTTGGGCGTCTATTAGAAGTATATCGAGAAAGAAAAATGATGTCGATCTGAAAATTTGGCTATAGGTCTAACGGGGTAGGATCTATTTAACGAAAATATTTTTAAAATAGTGGCATTTCCGGTTATACCGGAAGTTGACACAAACTTTGTTATTTTAATTGGAATACCCCCATTTTCATTTTCTTTTAGATTCTGCAGTTAATTTAAAGAATATTTCGGTAAAGGTTTCCTATAGCTAAAATTAATATTTCCGGAGATATTAATTTTTTTCCTAAAATTTTGTCAGAAAAGTTGTATAGCATAAAAATTAATATAGGTAATATCAGTAACAATAATTGATAACATGTTGATTTTGCTATGAGGGTGAGACAAGGCATTGGAGTTACTCATAATGTAAGAAAATGATCAAAATATCCACTAAAAAGTTTCTAAAATTATTGACATATGTCGACCACATAAAAACAGCAAAAAATATTTTTTTTTAAATGGTACCATACCAGACTAGATGCACCATTCAATAGAGAAAAATGCGCATCTAACCATGTATCATGTTCCTATACCCAAAATGTATGATTCATTAGATATTTGCGCTTTTCTAATTTTATTAATGAAATGAAAAAATGAAAATTGTATAATTTATTAATAATAAAACTTTTATAACGAAACATTAATTATACTGTTCAATATGTTCAATGTCATTTCGCAAAATTCTGTTCTTCGCTGTGGATTTTCAGGATAAAGTTCTTGTACAGTAGTAAATTTAAAATTATGGAATTTATGATTCACTAAAATCTTCCGAATGGAACTGTAGGAAATGTCCAAATCCGCTACCTATGAACGAATGGAATGATTGGGATTTGCATAGAAATAGGCCAAGACGTTAATTTCATTATTTTCATTTGATGTTATAGGTCTGGCTAGTGTTCTTTCTGCGTGTCGACTGCCAAATCTGACAAAATTGCTTTGCAATATTCTAAACTTTTGTGGGTTCATTGATGGTAAATCAGGATACGTTTCATTAAATTCTCTGCATGTTCTGCTAATTATTTTGTCACACTCTCCATGAATGTTAAATAAATTCAAAATACCCGAGGGTGAGTAATTGTTTGCCATTTCCCCCACAGTAAAAAAGTACAATACAAACTACGCTTAATTAAATACAATAACATAAATAACCTATCACATTTTTTGTATTTTGTTTTGTCAACACTCAAAGCCTACTCTTTGGAAGACGGCACTTTTTGAGATACTCTTCAGTTTTCATTAATAACACCAAATATCGCAAATATCTAAAGAGCCATATATTTTGGGTATAGGAACATGATGGTTAGATGCGCATTTTTTTCTCTATCGAATGGTGCATTTAGTTAGGTATGGAGCTATTTAAAAAAATGAGTTTTTGCTGTATTTGTGTGGTCGACATATGTCAATAATTTTAGAAACTTTTTAGTGGATATTTCGATAAGTTTCTTACATGATGAGTAACTCCAATACCTTGTCTTACCCTCATAGAAAAATCAACATATTATCAATTATCGTTACTGAGATATTAATTTTTATGTTATACAACTATTCTGTCAAAATTTTAGGAAAAAAATTAATATCTCCAGAAATATAAATTATAGCCATAGGAAACCTTCAGCGAAATTTTCTCTAAATTAACTGCAAAATCTAAAAAAAAAAAAAAAAAATGAAAATGGGCGCTTTCCTTTTAAAATAACAAAATTGGGGTCAACTTCCGGTATAACCGGAAATGCCACCATCTTAAAAATATTTTCGTTAAATAGATCCTACCCCATTAGGCCTATAGCCAAATTTTCAGATCGATATAATTTTTCTTTCTCGATATACTTCTAACAGACACCCAAAAAAATCACCCTGTACTTTATATTATGTTTATGTACAATTCTGGCAATCATTTCAAATTCATCATTTTGAATTTATTTATTTTTAACAGCAGATTCGATGTCAACTACTTCCAAAATACCTAACCACTAATTTATTATATTTACAGCGAAATATGAATTATGTCCAGTTTCTGAAAATTAGGATATCTGCGCAGTGGACGTAGTTTGATACTTGATAAATTTAACTGCAATGGGACCATCGCGAAGAAATAATGCCTTGTAATTTGTAAACAAAAAAATTGATTGTAAATTGAAAAAGCAGTTTCACCGGCGCCTTCGCCAAATTTGCAATTGTGCCTGTAACAACACGCTTTTTCAACTATCAACTTTGCTCGATGAAATCACTAACGCTCCATACTACAAGTTACAACAGATTTGACTCAATTCACTCAGGCTACGCCAGAGTAATGATTGCATATTTTTTTTTAAACAAAAAAACGTACAAGCGTGTAGAATTGGGAAAATGTTCCTTTTTTACATTTTCTTTGTCGGTTATAAATTGCATTAATTCTGGAATCGAGTAGAAATCATTTGAGACATTACTAATTCGTTTATATGTAGCATTAAATTATCCATCAACGCTTTATAAATTACAATTAATTCTGATCTATATCTCGTATTTTGGCGGCGAAACTTTATTCCACAGTAAACAAACAAGTGCTTTAAAAGTTAAAATCATTGCTTACTGACTTGAAAATGAGCATGCTTTAATCTAAGAAAGTGCATAGAGTGAGCAAAAGCAGTAGATTTAATCTCTTTAGTGCAAACTGCTTTAATTACGAAGATTTGAAGCTTATTGTCCTGTAGGGTACAACAAATTACGTCAAGAATGAAAAGATTTATGATTTATGAGATATATAAAAGTTTATGATTTGTTATAATTTTAAATTACATAAAATAACACAGTTAAAATAGATCACTTACTGTGACATCTACAGTAGATCATCTTAGACGTTTAAAAATACTAGGATAATATTTATTCGGATCAACAATTTTTCTATTTAGATCCCGATTTGTTGACCTACGATCTCCTATTGTTTTTAGTTCGTTATTATGCCCATTTGATTCAATCAAGGAGTTGCATTATAATTAAACAAGTATTTTTTTAAATCATAGTAGAGAATTCATTCTTGTACATAAGTTTGTTACATAATATACTGAATTCATATATGAATTAAAAAAATCCTGTGTGTATACGTGTGTTTTTTAATTGTTAGCTTTTGTTAATGTATTAAGGTGATAGAATGTTTCCTATTCAAATGAAGCCATATTCGTCCTAGAGAATGATCGCAAGAGCGCCAGACCGCTTGTCTTGTTTTGTATGACTTATGTTTCATTATAATGTATCCAAAGTTTTTGGTTAAGTACACATAAATATGAAGATGTATAATAATTCCAGACTACTATGTACAGCGTGTCTCTCAGGTTTGAATAAACTTTATGCAGATTAGGTGATATAAGAATTATATTTTCAAATATTATTAAAGTAATTGTATTAAATTGATATGAACTGAATTAAAGTTGCAGTCAGATGTTGCCGACTAAACGTACCTATTTGGAAGTAAAAAAATCGGTAAAGTTATTTACACAGAACTTCCCTCGTTATTTGTGCATGACAGTCACTCAAAAAAATTATTAATTACGAAATGACATTGGGAATAAAAATCGGAATATAATTATTGGTATTATTACAAAGAAAACCTGATAACTTTTGGTCAAAAAAATATACAGAGTGTTCATCCAACAGCAAAAGTTCAATATACTAAATAACAGGTGCCAAATATGGAAGGCTTGCGCAAATACCTTTATAAATGTCCAGCATGACTCAATTATTTCTTGGGATGCCATTATTCAATAAAAGTATATAATAGGATATGCCAAATATTATCTCCATCTCTCACATTTTCAATCCCACATTCACGTAATGGAGTGGAAGTATAGTGGTGATTAAAATATAGAACAAATTTTCAAAAATGTTTTCTGTCTATTCTAGTGTTAAATTTTTTTCCAAATTGGTGAAAATATGTTGCAAATTTTTTTTTCCGAAAAAGGTTTAGAATGTTATGAAACGTGGAAATTTTAAATTTGAGCAAAAAAATATTTCGTCTATTCTATAATGGTGATAAATAGATTACTAAAACATGTTTTCATTTTTTTTTAATTTTTCTAAAACATTTTTAAATTTGTTTTAATAAATTTGGAATGCCATGGAAACGTGGAAATTTTAAATCGGAAAAAAAAATTCCATCTATTTGTGGTAAAATTTTTTCAAAAATTTTTAAATTTTTTTTTATTTTTCTTTAAATAGATTTAGAACGCTATGAAACGTGGAAATTTTAAATTTTGAAAAAAAAAAAAATTTTAAATCGGAAAAGAAAATTCCATCTATTTGTGGTAAAAAATTTTCATTTTTTTTTTTCTTTTAAATAGGTTTAGAATGCCATGAAACGTGGAAATTTTAAATTTGAACAAAAAATTTTTTTTTCTGAAATAGGATTAGCGCGCCATGAAACGTGGAAATTTTAATTTTGAGCAAAAAAATATTTTTTTCACTATTTATTCCGTTTAGACGGTCCACTCTGTATATTTTTCAGTGAAAATTCTACCAGTTCTTCGCTGACAGTAGGGTTAACTACCTACCAAATTTGACTGCTCTCCGTCAAGTAGTTTTTTTAGTTAATGCACCAACAGACAGACAGACAGACAGACAGACAGACTGACTGACGGAATTGAAAAACCTATATTTTCGGAATCTACGTGTTCTGAAACGTCAGAATCCGAAAAAATCTCGGAGGGTGATTTTTTCTCGAATACAATACTTCCCTTCGTTATGCGAGGGAAGTAAAAAATATTATCGACTATATATCGTGTTTTGTGTCCCACTTTTCATGGATTCACCCTTATGTCTGGCTCATCTGATAACCAAACTTTGGTTGTGAATATAGATCTATAAAGTAAGCCTTTAGACGTAACCACATTTGATTTTAGTCGGAGGCGTCCGTTGGACACAGGTGTCAAGAGGACGGAAAAAGTTTCGGTAGCGACGAAAATTTTGTGACTAAATCATAACGATTCATCTGTATGAATGATTCGTGAATTTGGAATTTTTTAATTTTCCCACGTATACAGGCTATGGTTGTATTGTATATAATGCGTGCGTGTGCGTGTATGTATTGAAAATGGATACAAGAATTTTTAACTTGTCGTCAAATTCTTCAAGAACATGAGCGAAAAAGTAACAGAAGACCATTTAAAAATATGCTGAACTACCAAGGTATTTGTCACATCTGATTGACTGAATCTTTCGATAAGATTATCGACAACAACAGTATGTATGAATCTCACCATTCAATTGTTACTGAGATACAAAAGAATGAAAATGACCATTTGCCGAATTTGTTATAAGATGTGACAAATTGACAAAAATTGACAAGCGCATCTCTTTGCTCTCCGAAAAAATAAAAAATGTAATTTCTTTGACCTTTGATTCTCAGATCACTGTGAGCGTGCTTACAAGAGGCCGCAGGAAAGTAATGTTTCTAAAGGAGGTTGATAAGCCAAACATTTTCTCAGCTAAGAACTTGAATATTTATCAAGTATTCTAGCATATTAGGAAAAGAAATGAAGAATTTGAGCCATTTCATCAGAAGTAATGCTGGAATAAAGTTTCTGGCGGCTAGCTATTCTAAAGAAGTCTCCAAAAGGGCTATGCTTTTGGAAAATTTACATAAACACAATATCTCGTACTTGTTGAAACATTTTTTGTTAAAAAGCTGAGGTCTGTGGTCTGGGACAATGCAGAAAACTGTTTAAAAATTGTAATGGATAGGCAAAATCTGAATGACAGTTACGTAGTTAATATTATAGCTCATCGTGGCGGGGATTTTTCAAAATTTGCATGTCTGTGATTCCAGAATATCTAGGGCATTCAGACCAAGAGAGCTCATCGGTTAATGCGTATAATGCGACATGGGAAAATTTATTGAAAACAATTCCAAATTCACGAATCATTCTTACAGATAAATCGCTATGAGTTGGAGACCGAAATTGTGTGCTTTTTGATTATTTACTATCACTCTGCACGCTCTGTTTTCGTCGTTAACGTACCGAAGCTCTTCTCGTCTTCCTGACACTCGTGTGGGAAAAGGGGCCGCTTTAAAAAAAGTACTAGCTAGTTTTTTAGACATCAAAAAATTAGTAAGATTCTTAACCAGCACTTTTATAAACTCCTTTGTACAAGATTACGTCATTGTGAGTTTAAAGCTGTTTGAGATATGGACCGTCAAAAAAACAATGTTCTCAACTAAACATAATTTTCATCTGGCACTTTTTATTTAATATTAAATTTTGGCAGTTGGATGACTACTCTATTTTTTTTTTTTTTGACCAAAAGTTATAAGGCTTCCTTTGTAATAATAGTGATAACTACATTCCGATTATTATTCTCACATGTCGTTTTCTAATTAATAATTTTTTAGAGTGACCGCCTTGTATAAATAAAGACGTAAACTCTATGTAAACGCCTTTACCGATGTTTTTAATTTTTCATTAAACAATTATTTATTCTAATCCGTTTAACTCCCAAATAACCCCTATTTGGGGGTTAAACGGATCAATCTAAATATAAAGATGGAAAAATTTTAGATTTTCAATCAGCATTAATTTAAGACCTTTAACAACCTGTATGCATTCGTTGCACTTCCAAGTTCCGGGAAAATTCAAACAAATTTGGATAAACTTTTTGATTTTCGGCTTTTTTGCTCTAGAGGCTGAAATAATGAAAATAGAGAAAAAGTTTTCAACAAAAGTTGTAGCTCGTCTCTTTCTCTACAGGAAAGGTCTTTACAAATGTTTGTCTTACTTAAGTCGTGTAGGAGATAAATCCAGTGTTCCACCTATAGTTTTGAGCCGCTCCGAAATGCGCGGAAAATGAGAATTCTCCGGGAGTTTCGTACGACCGGACACATCGATCGATAATTCTTACTATTCAGCGCTCCTAAAAAAATTGAAATGGCACAAAATGTTGATAAATCTGATTAATGTGGATCTAATCATAAAATTCATACATTTTTTTATCATAGAGAAAAAAGTGTTAAAAGATGATTTATTCATATGTTTGAGTTTTATGCGTCCTTCCTATTTCTCCCGTAACAATAGGTGCCTTTTCACTGCAATGGATTTGATTCCACGCACTTTAATCTATATTTTGTGAAAATCTCATTGAAGAATGTTAAGAAACAAATAAGTTGTATATGTTTACTGTATAATTGTGAATATTCTGAACGCGTAGGAATAATGTGAACAAATTCATTTAAAAAACTCTAAAGTCGTTCGAAAGAATGTTTTATTGTACTGATAGTCCAAAAATTAAAACTGTGTTATTATTATTAATTAAGACATAGCGAATTGAACTCCAAAATTTGGAGGTGACTGATCGATGAGAAATATACCCTCCACTTTGATCGCAAGGCATATTTTTCCAACAAAAGTAATTGCAGTAAAATGTTAGTTGGATTAATATATAATTATATAACAATATATTAGCAAAATGAATTATCATTCTAACGACTCCCGGCAAAGATAAATAAATCTGTGGACTAACTGTAAAAAGTTTACTAAGCCATCTTCTAACACTTTTTCTCTATGATGAATTTTTTTATGAATTTTGTGATTAGTTCCACATTAAAGCTGAGACATTTCTCTACATTTGATGTTATTTTTATTTTTTTAGGGGCTCCGGATAAAAAGAATTATCGATCGATGAGTCCGGTCTTACGAAACTCTCAGAAAATTTTCATTTTTTCCTCATTTCTAAGCGGCTCAAAACTATAAGTGGAAAACTCGATTTATCTTCTAAATAGCTTAAGTAAGACAAACATTAGTAATGAACTTTTTTGTAGAGAAAGAGACGAGCTACAACTGTTTTTTTTATTATTTTGGCAGCTAGAGCAAGAAAAACGAAAATCAAAAAGTTTTTCTAAATTTTTTTGAATTTTCCTGTAACCTGAAAGTGCAAAGAATGCATTATCTTATTCTCCAGGTTATTACCTACTTAAATCCCGGAAATGGTCCTTCTATTAATTTTTGTTACCCTAAATGGCTAATTTGCCTATACTATATGGAGATTGCAGAAACGAGCTAATATTGCATTCACTCTTTTGTATCCATAAATCCTTTTTCAAGTTAAATTGTCATTTTTTTTTAACATAAACACCACACATATTAGACGATCCCCAAATCCAAAACCTCTCATAGGCTGTCCGGTAGGAGGTTATACATTTTGAAAAACGCAGACAACATCCATTACCCACCAACATTGCCAGTGCCGGTGCTGGGGATCGAACCCAGTACACGTTAGGCAGTCTGACTATGCGCGCTTGCCACAAAGACGCTTAGCCGACTGAGCTACCGTGCCGGTAAAAAATAGTATTTTATGCACCAAGTACGTTGTATAGATTATAACGCCCGGAGGGCAACATGATGCAGCCCGAGGGCATATGCCCAAGGAATGCATGTTGCCTGATGGGCGTTATAATCTAATAACGCTCGTGGTGCATACAGTATTTTATTTTTCACGAGAAATATATTTTTCTAATGAAAAATTGACTTTTCATTCTTCGAATACATTTAGTAGTCTATGACATTTGCTGGTATTTGACATTTATTAACTGTGTCTGACACTTGTTGATATTTTGACGTTTGTTGATGTTATAGGAAAAAAGAAAATCAATATCGAAATACCACAAAATATCCGAAACAATGCGGGAAAAGCCACAGAAAATGTAATGCAGGTCAAATCCAAACCATTATACGATAACTAATATGAAACATTCACTCTTTCTTTGCCTCTTAAATAACAGGGCGTTATGGCTTTAAAGTCCCTCTCATTATGCCCGTGGTCATTATGAGCGTCTTTATGGGAACCGTATCCAAGGTATAATAACCAAATAATGTGCAGGTGAAAAATAATAGTATTACAATTTGTGTAAGTTGGCATTTCATTATCAAAGATTAAACTTAATTAGGTAGTAAACTGCCAGTTTACACTCTTTATATAACTAGGCAACGCTTTTGAAAAATTATTACTGATACGTTTCTATACACGACACATATTCTAGAGATATGAAACAATAAAATCATGTTATTTTTCTTTAAATCAAGATTGTTCCTGGGAGAAAAATTGTAAAATAACAAAAGTTATATAACATTTTTAAAATAATGTGTTATCATAAAACTGTTGACAGTTGTAAAATCAACGAAGACTTATCTAAAAAATAGTCCCATAAATATGTCTGCCATTACAGATAAATTCAACGAATGTTCGAGGGTGTGTTCCTTCTGAAAAATTATTATCCCCCAGATCAAAAACATAAACATATGCACCATCTCTAATATAGAAATAGACTGTCGGGGTCGTTGTTCTTTATAACTGACTTGACTTTGTGTGGCGTCAATTTCCCAAAGGCATATTTCCTCTAAACGAAAAACATTATTTATGATTTCTTGTTCAAAAATTGTATTGCCTATAGTTACAATTTACTTCACTGCAAATTGTATTTTTGCGTCAGTTGAAGCTAGGTAAGAATCTAACAGAATGTATGATAATACGACTTTTTGATGGATAGGCGTAATTACTATGAGTCCCAGTAAGGATCGGCAAAAGTGCCGATTGAATTTGAATGAATTTGATTTTATACTTTCGATTTCTTTCAAGACATGTATTTTATGTGGTGTTTATTACCTCCACATCCACGTAGTGGAGTGGAAGTTGTGTTGTAGGCACCCTATTATGCCTCTTGTTTAATACCACTCTACTCTAAGACACTGCTTGAAGTTTCGAATTTTTTATATGCGATAACTGCCTCTGTATTGCGGAAAAATAATTCGTTTTCAATTATATACACCGGTAAGGATGAATACATTGACCATAAAGTACTTGACGAAAGCTTTGCTATGTTCTCTAACTTCAGGATTTTGCTTCGTTAATGTTTATATGAATTCATTTTAATTTGCGAACACATTCCTTTCCCCAAGTAAGTAGGTAAGACAATATCGTCATTATATAATAAGGAGAAAAATCTCACGTTCCTTACTTGTAATAAGAAACTTTTAAATTTATTAAGAAAATGAGTGCTGTACAATGAAACTTGAAACTTGTAGGTTTCGCCCTTTTATGTTACAAAGACGGCTAAAGAAGGTAACGAATAATCATTATTTGCATTGTGTGTAAGCGAAGAGTAGTGCATGTTCAATTAAAATATCATGCTTCATAAAACGTGTGTTACCCCTGGTGTAAACTTCAGAAAACTATTTTAGTACAATTCACATAGTTCGTTTCAAACTGCAAAAAGTTAAATCAAATGAGTGTCCATGCAGTTGCACGTATTTCAAAATCCTCACATAGTTACAATTTTATAGTTTCTTTGAAGTAGAGTGTTTTGAATAGTTTGCATTTATTGAGTATACATGTATTTGAAGACATTAGAGAGATGGATTTCAAAATGACTCAGATTGCGGTGTAACATTACGCTTTTAAAAAGTGCGAGTTCTCAATTTGATCAATACGTAAATAATTTATTCGTTCCCTTATCCTAGAGAAATTTCAGTCGTTTTTAATATGCTTGTTTATAAATATACGTTTATTAGAATAGCCTCGTTGCTCGACGAATAATTTTGAAAATGTAGAATTCCATACACATTGACATATACATATCATTTAAATAATGCGTAAAAAGCCTGCTAAGAGGATGCACATCATAAGGTTCGGTAGCCATAATTACAACCATTCTCTACAACTTTTTATTATATATCTATAAGATGTTCATTTCACCTTGACAAATTTGTTTTAAAAACAAATTTCAAAATGATCCGCTATTCTCATTGAAAGTACTAATTAAGCAATACATCTTTTCAGAGTCTCAGTGTTTTTATTGCTACATTTTGGGAGACCTATCCTACGACACCGTACTTTATGGGTTCACATTTCACTGTCTCGAAGGTAGGGTCTAAATATTTTTTTTTTCAAGAATCTCTTTATTTTTGTTTTTGAGTCATCAATTTACGTCTGCATACCAAATTGCATCTCAATAGATACAAAAATTAAACTGTTGAAGGGCTGTGACATACAGAAGGGACGAAAGGATACACCGAAACTATAGGCGGTCCGTAGGAACCCAAGATCGCTATGAGCTGATACCGAAATATCAAAGGTACGATATTTTCTGCCATTCGTATTTTAGATCAATTCATAGTTTTTTTTTTAAATTCAGTTTAACTGGGTACAATATGTTACATATCATTGCCTCAAGTTCTCTCCTTATATCTCATCTTCGGGTGTTCCTCTAAGACTTTATTCTTGGACCACGGCGCACGGCTTTTAAATATATTTATAAATGATACAGATGATATACCGGATGTTTACTTTATACAGGGTGTTGCATCATGAGAGGGACATAGCTTAATAGGAGGTAGAGAACATCAGTGGTAACCGGAACCTCCCATAGAAATGTCTCATTGGGCCTTAACTACGAAATTACAGGGTGTTAAATAATTTTTGGCCAAACCTGTTTTTTGTCATAACTTTGACAGGAAATTAAATAACGGATTCATATTTGGTACGGCTAATGTACAAACGAGCCCCAAGAGGTACATGTATAAAAAAAAATATATCCAGGTCCGGACTCACTATAATTTATGTTTCTTCTTTGCATCAATAAAACATCACCCTGTATATATTTTTTTGAAATTTCGATACGATATTCGAAAAGAGCAAGAAAAAACAAACAAAATGGCCTATTTCATTTTTTTGTTACACCTTCGTGGTTATTTAAATACGTTGTTAAATGTGCAAGAAAATGGATTACAGAACCCTATTAAATGAGAGGCACGTGAAATAAATAGTTTTATAACTAAAATTTGCAAAAATTCTATTGAGCCTAGGTGGTCTGGGTGAATCCTAATTCCGGCACGTTTTAAAGGTCCATTTTGGTAAAAAACTGTGGTCCTAATAAGTAATCGGGTATGAAATAACAAAATTTTTAATCAATCACAGTAGGCTTGTTCAAAGTGACAGATAATAAAAAGAAATCTCCTAAACAGTTGAATAATTGTTTGTTAGTAATTTAATGTGTCAATAATCCGCATTTAGTTAGTGAAAACTTGTGAAAATATTTTAACTATGCCAGTAAAATTTACAAACGGGGAATATGCTGACATAATATTCATCTATGGTTTCTGTAATGGAAATGGTAGGTCGGCGGAAAGAGAATATCGGCTGCGTTTTCCTGGTCGTCGATGCCCTAATGATAAAACCTTTAGTACGGTGTTCCAGTATGCAAGACAACACGGCACGGAAAGTTTCCTACTTCTGCAGTTGTGGAGCGTGTTTTACAACAAGGTGTGCAGGAACAAAACAATATTATAAACGTAGTTCAAGAAAACCCAAATATGAGCACTAGACGAATCAGTTTGGCAACTGGTATTCCTCATTGGCGAGTATGGAGAACCCTAAAAAGAGAACGTTACCATCCATATCATATCCAGCAGGTACAGCGTCTTCAACAAGGCGACGATATCCCCCGCCTGACATTTTGTCATTGGTTGTCTAATCATCGCCCAGTCATTTACAGAACCTTATTTACGGATGAGGCACAATTTACAAGGGATGGAGTAAACAATTCACGAAATAATCATAAATGGGCACAGGAAAACCCACATGCGGTACGCCAACGCCGTTCGCAACACAGGTTTTCTGTAAATGTTTGGGTCGGACTTGTGAATAGACATTTGATAGGGCCACATTTTTTTGAAGAAAGATTGAATGGTGAAATTTACTTTGATTTTCTTCAAAACATTTTACCGAATATGTTAGAAAATATCGGTATAAGAGGCATGTTGTTTCAGCATGATGGGGCCCCACCACATTTTAACCTTCAAGTAAGAGAACACTTAAACAATGTGTATCCTAATAGATGGATTGGACGCGGGGGTCCACATGAATGGCCACCAAGATCTCCTGATTGTAACCCTTGTGATTACTTTTTATGGGGCCACTTAAAAAACGAGGTTTATAGCATTGAAATTGAAAGTAGACAACATTTAATCCAGCGCATCGTTACAACCTGCGACGAAATACGGAATAATCCAGAAATGATACGTCGAGCAATTGGTGACCTTTCTAAACGCGCAAGAAAATGCACAGAATTTGGGGGAGGACATTTTGAAAATTTACTTTAGTGTCAATTACGTTTTATTTTTAAACACATTTAGTTATTGTTTTGTTATTTATTGTTAATTGAATGGAAAATATTTTATTTATTTAGATTTTAGTTTGTTCTCTTCCAAATTTTATTAAGTATAAAATGTTGATGATTTTCTTGATCAAAGTAACTGGTTGCTTAGGCCTAAATGGTTTAAATTATCTGTCACTTTTATTCTTTGAACAAGCCTACTGTGATTGATTAAAAATTTTGTTATTTCATACCCGATTACTTATTAGGACCACAGTTTTTTACCAAAATGGACCTTTAAAACGTGCCGGAATTAGGATTCACCCAGACCACCTAGGCTCAATAGAATTTTTGCAAATTTTAGTTATAAAACTATTTATTTCACGTGCCTCTCATTTAATAGGGTTCTGTAATCCATTTTCTTGCACATTTAACAACGTATTTAAATAACCACGAAGGTGTAACAAAAAAATGAAATAGGCCATTTTGTTTGTTTTTTCTTGCTCTTTTCGAATATCGTATCGAAATTTCAAAAAAATATATACAGGGTGATGTTTTATTGATGCAAAGAAGAAACATAAATTATAGTGAGTCCGGACCTGGATATATTTTTTTTATACATGTACCTCTTGGGGCTCGTTTGTACATTAGCCGTACCAAATATGAATCCGTTATTTAATTTCCTGTCAAAGTTATGACAAAAAACAGGTTTGGCCAAAAATTATTTAACACCCTGTAATTTCGTAGTGAAGGCCCAATGAGACATTTCTATGGGAGGTTCCGGTTACCACTGATGTTCTCTACCTCCTATTAAGCTATGTCCCTCTCATGATGCAACACCCTGTATAGTGGGCTCATAGTATAAAACTCTTTATACACCAAAAGTACAGCATGTCTCGCTCATTTGCAGGCTTATATAAATTGATGAAATAGTGATGGGGTGAAGCGTAGTTTTATTCACAAAATAAGATAAAAGCTAGAATGATCTCGGTCAATCGGTTGTATCAATTTTAGTTCAGTAACTTTCTTATTTACTTTTACTTAAGACGAATATTATAATATACCTTACCTGTTCCACAGACCCATAGTAACGCCTAGAGAAAACTCCTCTGCGAGATATTAGATCACTTGCTGTTGAGCTGAAATAAAAACAATTTTGTTAATAACTTTATTGTGACATTTATATTGAATATTTTAGGAATATCAAAGAAAGACATATCTGTAAAGTCATAAATAAATGCAAAAGTATAAATGTTTTTATTTTCTAGATCGTTGATAGCAACTTAACTTGATGTGAATCCGTGGGTTCTTCAAAAAGCGTAAATGATTATCATTATATTTTCTAACCAATCATTAACAGAAACCTTAAATCTAACGTACGTAAATTAAAACTTATTAGTAGTAGTATTATAAACAAATCTCTAATATACCATTCAAATTTCATTTTAACCGCGAATATCTCAGAAACGAAGATGCGGAAAAAATTAAGTGTTCCTTATGTGTCTATCCTAAATCATTTACTGAAATTGGAATAATATACAACTAAACCATTGTAGGATGGCCGATAGCCGCGCAGAGAGAGAAGAAATATCGTCGCTGTTGAATAGAGACAAGTTTCTTAACTATGAACGCAGTACAGTCGGGGAAGTAGTTTCAGTAAAAGGTGCTCTCTATTCATTGAGAATCCCGATATGTCACGGGTGAATTGGTATTTTCGAATGAACAACAGTCTTTTGTTTTTATGTTTGAAATATTTGTAAATTCTATAAATTTGCAGTTATTCTAATATTTAATTATTTTAGTTTCAAGTAAACATTACGATATATAGCAAACATACAAACTAAATACACATTAGATTAAATGTAATGAGACTACAATTATAAAGTTTGAGATAAATGCTTACAATATATATTTTATTTACCTCTGCTATATCCAACTTCCGAAGCAATCCAGTAAATTATTAAATTACATTATTAGCAAACGGTAATAATATACTGATAATGATTCTGATGATGACACTTCAACATGTGATACCCGGCGGCCAGCCGTGGTTATAAAAAATGTCCCTTTTTATACTTTGTCTATACACGTCTACGTATTTATAATACAATTTTTTATGCAATTAAAATAAAATCTATTTTGCTATACATATAACACACTGATAATAGATTTATACACATACTTTATAAAATGGTATAATAGAAGCTTCAGCTGTAGATTCCTGATCCATAAATTTTAAAACAAAACTTATAATTTCTCGACTTTGACAATGATTTATGTTTTACTTTGCTTTCAAATACCATGATATTTTCTTATAAATACTGCTAGTGATAGTATACGTAACAATGTGTATAAGTAGATACTTCCAATATAAGTTATACACTACAGGCACTTTTCTCGAGACTATACCACCGATGTTTACACGAGCAAGGAACATAAACAAGTGAGCTCCGTAGAGGTGGGCGGGTTTCGACCACTGCGCATCCTAATCTCATCGGCCATTCTAGGATGGTCAACCTGTACATTGGACAGTTTTGAAGCCATACTGATGAAAAATGTCCTACTTTTTAAGGAAATTTTGACCGTAGTAGTTTCAAATTCATTATATCTTGGAAAATATTCCTACTATGTAAATAATATTTAGATAACGATAAAGCACGGCATTTTTTATACCAAGCAATTTTTTCATAATTTCTTATTCTATAATTTTGCAATTATTCTCAAAAACGTGCCCTCATGTTTATTCGATTATTCATCAATGTATTTACAAATTATCTGATAAAATGGTTAATTATATGCAAATAGGCATTTTCAGAAAATAGGATTGGTATATATCAAATATTAATGTAGTTATCAAGCGTAATACATAATATCATTGCAAGTTTGCAGTTATTATTATAAGTTTAATGTCTGAGGCTAAAGCGGAAGAGAAGTTAATTTTAATTCAGTTTATACCTTTCAAAGTAATTTTTATGACTGGACAAAACCTTACTATGCATTATGTTTAATACTTTATTATTATTTATTATTATTATTATACATACGAACGAAGAAATCAGTACCGGGTCAATGTTTCTTGCGGTGTTGCTTGAATATGGATGAAGCGGCCAACATAGAGTTAAAAATTCTTCAGATATTGATTACTACCCATAAGAGGAAAACGCTCTCAAAACACACTTTTCATAGTTTCTTTCCTCTATTTGCTTTTATATAACTTGTGCGGGTTATCTATATTCTTCAATAATATCATATTGTTTCATTAGCAAACGAATTGTCATAAACCTAATTCACAACATTTTAAAATGAGATTCGCTTTTATGGTCCTTGTATATCGTACGTCGCAAACCTCAATCAATTTGCATTAAGACTATCATTTATCATAGATAGTGGTTAAACAAGGCTAAATTACGTCATATCGTTATACGATGATGAATTGCTGCTACGTATATAAAGAGGAAGTTCTCAGCTATAACTAACTGCACCCTCCGCTATAAAACAATAGAAGATAGAATCATGTTCTCGGTCCTTACGTTGACGAGTACTGAAAGTTGTAAAATATCTAATAAACTGTTTTTCTATTAATAAAAGTGTGTTGGATGAGTTGAATTTTACGGGAACTGCTCGTTCTTTGAGTGGCAAGTAATTACGAAAAGATATATGAGCCTTCATAGTTAATTAAGAAATACATAAATGTACAGTGGTACATAATTTATTTTATCATCTTACTATACTCATCGCAAATACAAAATGAAGAATATATTGCATTTGATCGGCATATTTCTAAAACCGATACTCGCTCGTAGAGAAGAGAATTTTATATCACTGTGCTGGTGAATTCTGAACAACTCAAAATGTTCGTCAGTCTGTCTGTCCGTTCGTCTGTCTGTCCGTCCGTCCGTCCTTCCGTCCGTCATTTTTTTTGTAAGTACGATGCCTTAATAACGAAAAGTTCGATTGGATTGAAACTTGGATAGTTGTCAGCTAGAGGAAAAAGGCTATTTTTTAACAATATCGACCAATAGATAAGAAAATTATTCATTATTTAAGTTAAAAAAAAAACAATTTTTGTGTCTTCCGAGTAATTAAATAAAAGATTTGTAAAACTAATATTATTTGCAAAAACATTGTAGAATGTGCAACAATTATATAAAAAGTGGAGTAAATCGGCGAAGAGTATAATTGTAATTATTTATACCTACGTCCGGCGGAGTTTAGATAGCTATTCCACCACTAGGCCAGGACGCGTACACATTACACATAGATATAAACACAACAATAACACAGCCAAACAAAAAAAGAAATCAGACCAGCTAACCAAACCCATGTACTCCTATGTACTTTCGGTTGCTGAATGCGAATCCGGGGTAAAAAAAATCGTACACCCTCAGAATCAGTAGCTAGAGCCAAAGAACACCCCTGGAATGGGGTAAAAAGAAGACTAAGCTACGAGGATAAAAGGTTAAACACACCTTACATATTACATATTTCAAACACATCCCCAGAGAGGGGCGGAAACTACTCCCATACATAAAAAGAATCAAGTCAGAACAGCAATGACTGCTGAAAAAGTTCGAAATTTCTAAGTTTTGTTAAAGTGATAGGAAACTGCATCAGCTCCGACGTAGTCTTCATAAACTGCCCCTACAGGGTTGAGAACAACAACCCCTTAGTCTAAAGGACACGAGAGAAACAAGAAAAAACATAAAATTCAACAGGATTTCAATTTTAATAGATGCTATGATTGGCTGGATTTGCGTAGTATTCTAAAATAGAACTAGAAACTTACGTACAATCAACGTCTTACACTGTCAACCCCCAGAGGGTGTGAAAACTAACCCCTATGTAAGACTTAACTATAAAAAGTTACAGTGACTTCTATTAAAATTTGAAAGACCTGCGTTGTGTGGAAGTGAGAAGTAACTAGATTATGTTCGATGCTGTGTATAGTTATCTAATCGGTAAACTATAAATAATAAAAGTAGTTGTGGGCTGCACCACACTGTGCTTGAAAATCACCCCCACGGGGTTGCGAGATGCCATCCCTATATCAGTAGGATGCTGGAAAACGTAGAGAAGCTAACCGGATTTACATTTTTAAGGATGCTATGATTGGCAAAAATCGTGTTGAACACTAGTTTGAAACTCATGTACTATCACTGTTACTAAATAACACCCCTAAAAAGGATGCAAGCTACCGCCATTCAAGATGCAACGAAAAAAATATTGCAGTGACTACTGAAAAAGCTATACTGTTGCTTATAAGCACAGGGATAGGGTAGGATATGAGTTTCAAGATCTAAGTATACAACATGATTTTTGCCAATCATAGCATCCATAAAAATGCAAATCCGGTCAGTTTCTCTCTGTTTTCCCAGTATCCTTAGGATATAGGGGTGACATCTCGCAACCCCTATAAAGAATATGTTTCATTACAAGTAGGGTGTTATGTGGATACTGGTTTACTCTGCATAGCCGTAGAGGACTGTGTAAAAACTAGTGTTAGAATGAGAATTGCCTAATAAGAAAGACAAATTCATTTTAAGATTTTTATTGCTAGCATAACCAGAATTCTGGTTATCGAAAGAATGCAAAGACTGTAAATCAATAATTTTACAAACAGTTTTTATTTTAGTTCTCATAGATAGTTTTTTCTGATGTTTGCAAAATCCTGTAAAGAATATGTTGTGGCGTTGTTTTGAAAGGTTTTATTCGATGTTAAAATATTGCCCAAGTTGTTCAAGTGTGGGCCACCCTACGAGCGACGTGGTTAGTGTCACTGGTTTAACCTGGCTAGCACAGTAAAGATACGGAGAGCAAAAGGGCGTTGAGTTCAAGGCTTGGGCGCCATTGATTACTTAGTATAAACAAGGAAAATTAAAGATAAAGATAAACAAAAGACAAAAGTTACATATATACAATAGTGCTATATTACAAAAATATTATATTACAAAAGGTGAAACTATCACAGCCTCAACGATACCGTATAGTAAAATACTAGACAGAAATATATACAAAAGAAACTATATTACAAAAAATGTACTATATTACAAGATACTCTATATTACAATTTGCTCAACGGCAAGACAAATTTGGGGCGTGTACGAGAACCAAAAATTTATTACAAAAGATACGTCTCGTAACTTTCAACTCAATACTAAAATTCATATATCACAACAAAACTAGGAACTTGAGATCCTTTACGAGAGACAAAATACTATATTACAACAAATATGTCTCGTAACATTATCTCAAAGTTCATATACTTTAAACACCCTCGATACCATAAAAATGAACCACGACTTACTATGTTACCAACAGAAATGCATTACAATACTACGATAAAATATGTACAGTAAGGAATCACGATAAAATTAACCACGGAATTAATACTACGATGAAATATGTGCGACAATGAATTTAAGATATAAGTAACTATGAATTAATGTACGACAACGGATTAATTATAACAGCGTATTTAAAATATAATCTAACAAAAATTATAATAGATTTAGCTTGAATCTCATATTTTAAATTTAGACACTTGGCTTTTATGACCCAAAACTAAAATCATGTGAAAACAATCCCTTTTACATGTAGCAATCAAAAGTACTTATCTTTTATTTTGTTATCCTGATTAAGCAAATTCCTAAATATGATCCTGTTCTCCGATGATTATGGATTTAAAGGTTATGTTTCACATGTGGCTGCCCTAATTCCATTTTGAGGTTATGAAATCGTAGAAACGTTCGTACAGGATTTGTCGCCAAGACAAAATGAAGAAAATCTCATCGCTCGGAATGTTTTCGTATATCCCAATTCAAAATGTAGTATAAAAAGGTTGACTTCATATGAATATTGCTTGCTGAGTGGAAAACGTAGTAGGTATCGCAATTTGAATGTACATAATCTCAAATCTTGCTCAAAGCAATTAATGTAACGTTGAAATACTTCTACGTTAAAATCATTAGACGTGAATAAGTTTTGTTATTAAGAAACTAATTCTTATTTTTTAAGAATATGAGACAAATACTTATACTTATAATTATGAGAAAAACCTAAAACAATATTTCAAATGTTAGACGGTATTTACCGGTATAATAATTAGAACCTTACCTCATGTGATCATCACGAGGTTTTTCAAATTCTAACATCCCCACTACAGGTCAAACAAAATTATAAATACGTCTAATTAGTTCAATGGTTCAACGAGAAAGAGTTTCACCCGGCGTTATTTAGTTGAAATATCATTCCTGGGCGCTATCTAGTATTCGCGAGCGTTAACTGCTGACAGATGACGTATGTTCATCATAGTCTAAGGAGTAAGTGAACTCTATTAGTACTAAAGTTTGTGGGAATAATATTTCCGGTAACTTATAATTTCTCTAATAAATAAACAGTGTAACGAAGGATGCTATTGAGCATTCCGCATGTTACAATGTTTCATTATAAAATTGATGTATCTCCTAATCTACGTAAATTTCTTTCGAACCTAAGTTCCATACTGTACACCTCGTATTCTTGTATACTTAGTCGAAAGCCTTAGTACATATTTCTAAAATTAACAAAATTGTAATAAACATGAGTTTATATAATCCATGACAATGAAAGGCCTCTGGCGAAACCAAGTTGATACGTAATTGTATTCGAGGTGTTGTCCTGTTTCCATGAATAAATATTCTATAGAGCGTATCAGTGGAGATAAGGGTCATTGAAATGGAAAATATGAATGTACACGAAGTTTTACACGATGCATCGTAAATATAGCAGAGCTTCAGTTGAGCTACAAATAAAACTAGAAATGGTGTGGCCAGAGACATGTGCAAACTGGATGTAAATATTATACTCTTCGATGAATTGTTGAAGTTTTTATATAATTATTGAACATTCTGCAGAATACTCTTCTCAATTTTTACTTCCCTTGCATACCTTAGGAAAGTATTGTATTCGAGAAAAAATCACCCTCCGAGATTTTTTCGGATTTTCACGTTTTAGATCATGTAGATTACGAAAATACAGGTTTTTCAATTCCATTCATCTATCTGTCTGTTAACTAAGAAACTACTTGACAAAAAACAGTCAAATTTGGTAGGTGGCTGACGCTCTGCCACCGAAGAAATGATGAAACTTTCACTGGAAAATATACAGGGTCGACCGTCTAAAGGGAATATATGATGGAGAACATGTTTTTTTTTTTCAAATTTAAAATTTCCACGTTTCGTGGCATTCTAAACCGATTATAAAAAAAAATTTTAATTTTTTTTTCATACGTATTTATATATTTTGTAATTGTAAATTTCATATTTGTCTAAGATGTTGTTCGCGTTCTACAGTATTTTTAGAAATCCTACCTAATATACATTTCCCATTTCAGGCTGTTACTTGAGAGCTAGTTAGGAGACATTATGATTATTTTTATACAAGAAATTACTTTACGTTTATGACTTTGTTTAAAATTTGTATTCCTAGAGTAGACGTGTTGAAAATAATTTATAAAGGAACTTAGTCAAATCAAATTACCGTCGCGTCGGTCCCTTGCTCTTTATTACATGGAGCAAAAATCACAGTTATTACTTTGCCTTATTTTTACGACTGACGCAAACCATAAAGACAGAGATTGCCATCTAAAGTTAATAATGGCAATATCTAAACAGCAAGTTGTAAAACGAATTTATAATCAGTATTAAATTTTATTGTATTACATTTAAGCCCCTTTATTGAATCTAAGAAACATTAACTTGAAAGGTTCAGACAACAAAAGTCGCTATAATATTTGCATGTTACTGCTTACAGCCCTTCATGGCACTATTCAGAATTTTAAGAAGGTGAGATTGCCAAATAGCTCGAGTTTATCTAAGCAACTCAACACGGTGGGCAAAAAGTGTTGTCATTAGTTGCTGCAAGGTACGATTCTGTTGTAACAAATGTAAGATAGGGGTTAAGGAAATTAAAATTACTTTTCATAGAATAACGTGCTTTTGTATAAAGTTACACACTAGTTCACAGGCCCTAAAATGTTGTAAAGCTGTAGGAGCAATGTAAAATTAGAGAGTTCTTAAAAGTAAACAAGGTTGTATAAGTGTCTGATTCAAACAACTGTTCGTGTCAAAGACAAAAACGTCTTGCAACAAGAAGTTACTATAAAGAACTGGGTAATATATTTTCTAAATCGGATAACAACCCAAACTCCATGACGTCGGAGCAGTAAGACAGTTTGGCTCGGTCAGCGTAGAAAATTGTTTTATTATTCGCAAGGGCAATTAAACGGGGTACCGTTTAAATGAATAGTTAAATTAATTATCGAACAGTAAACTCATAAATGCTTTAATGGTTCAAATATTCTTCAAACTTCCTGTACATTAGGTAGGAGAAAAGTCGGTTTTTTCCCTTAATTGACAAAAGTCAGAAGAAATCTAGACAAAAAATGATTTTTTCATCGACTGCGGAATAATTAGCTAGCTGTAGATATAGAATAGTTTAAGTTCTTATTAAAAGGATGTTTCATATTTAGGTCATTAGGTCATTAGTCATTTTGGCCATATTTACTGTGGCGCCAATCGCCAGGTCGACTTAGTGCTTGATATTTATGGGAAGTTATCACTGTATTAAGAACATTGAGAGCGACAATAGATCAGTTTCAACTTTTCTTCAGAACCAATGAATTAATATAACCATCGAGTTTACAAAACATTTTACATTTCCACAATTAATTTTCTCAGTAATTAAATCCAGTAACTTTAGACATTCTACCTGACATTAAATAGGGTATATATGATTTTTTAATATGTTACATATGACTGTAAATTAATGTTGAATCCTAATTTACGACCTCGGCAGACCTCCGGATCTTGGTAAAAAAACCAAGAAACTGCGAGATTTTTTACTTATTTTCAGTTTTTGTCAATTTTGACCCCTAAGTTTGGTAAAATCAATTTAACACTTTTTGAAAGTTGACTAAATTTGCTACAAACTGGTACCAGGAAGGACTCTGTAGACCAAATAGTCTCCGAGGTACAACTATAAAAAGCTTGGAAAAATTTTAATTTTCTTGCCATTTTTAGCAATTTTTAACCTAAAAATCTGTGAATTGTTTACTTAAGAATCTGTGAAATATCTACATATCTCTATATAAAATACATGTCTCTCTATATTTTCTATTACTAATTCTTTAAATAGATTCAAGGATATTTTACAAAGTTATTTTACTACACCCCGACCAAACAACCGGTGAATCGGCCTGGGGCTAAGCACATCAAACTAAAAGACTGTAAAATGTACAGAAAGGTAGATACATACTATGTATTTCACTTCAGAAAAATATTACTTACGTTTTGAGGCTTGAGACCAACTTTATGATGTAAAACCAGAGAAATCGCTAAAAATGACAGAATATGAGGAATTTGCCAAACTTTGAATAGCTGTGCCTCGGAGACCATTGCATCTACAGAGTCCATTCTGGTAAAAATTTGTAGCAAATGTACTAAATTGTTTTTGCCGAAAAAGTATGTCTTAGGGATCAAAATCGACAAATACTGAAAAATAGGTAAAAATCTAACAGTTTCTTGGATTTTTTTATCAATATCCGGAGGTCTGCCGAGGACGTGTAGGACTCAACATTAATTTATAGTCATATACAACATATTAAAAAATCATAGATACGCCATTTGATGTCAGGTAACCCTCTTTTTGATGACAAGGTTACTGAACTGTACATCAAATTAAACAAAAACTTTATACTGCTGATTAGAGAATGAAAATGCCGTTCGAACAAGGTGTTGCACATCCCCCTTTCTAATTTAAAATGTTTAGAGCGTAGCCATAATTCAGAGGGGGTGAACGCAGGGAGTACCATTTTAATGCTAAAAATTGAAAATTTTAAATTAATATTCGATTAGTTTCAGAATGCTTCCTAAAGTTCCTAATTACGCTTAAAATTAGCTTAATTTGGCCATCGAGGCCAGTAGACGTGTGTAATTAAATGGCTCCTACTTAAGGCAAGACCAGTTCGAGTGGCTATTGTAAAGAAAGTTGTATAATGTATTTTAGCGTCAAGTGGGTGACATGTGTTCATAGAGCAATATGGGCATATTAGCTCTGTTGTGACTTAAGAATAATAAAACTTCAACTGAAACTGATTTGGAAAGTTTAAATAAAGAAATAATAAATTTCTGTGTGTGATTAAAGAAATAAGTGTAGGAAACCAGCCCAAGGCAAGAAAATAAACTCGTGACCAATAAAATCAGGCGATAACAAAAGATAAGCTATATTAATTTGTTATATTAACTTAGTTAATGTGCAGTGCAACCTTATCTTTACCCCTGTCTCATTTTTTTAAACTTTCATTAGAGACATGTGAGTGTCCCAATATTGGGAAAGTATCCTACAGTATACCTATTCACAAATCAGGTCTAAAATGTCATATGAAAATGTCATCAAGTCTTATCAGTACGGTTTTTACAGAGGCCGTAGTACGCAGACAAATCTTTTCCTATCGACATACATGGAGCATTTAAGAATGCCTCCCAAGTTGATGCAATTTATACTGATATAAAAAGGTCTTTGATCGTGTCAATCAAAATATTCTTCTTCGAAGGTTCTCATTGTATGGTATTTGTGGTACTTTACTGCAGTTGACAATCATACCTAACGGACAGAACTCAAATTGTAAGAATAGGGCAAAATAAATCAAGAAATATCAATTCGACTTCCGGAGTTACGCAAGGAGGTCATTTTCCCCGATTTTAGTTTCACTTTTAATTAATGACGTGCAATACAATTTTGGTTTTGCGAAAATTCTACTTTTCACTGATGATTTGAAGCTGTTTGCAGTTGTTAATAAAACAAGTGATGCTGAAAGGTTGCAGTGTGTTATTGACAGCTTTTGTAATTGGAATTTAAAAAATTGTCTTGAAATCAATAAATATAAAAGAATAACATTTTCCAAGAAGAAAAGTAATATTTTGTTTGATTATTTTGTAAATACAAAAAACCTTCTCAGAGAAGATTCTGTGATCAAGGCATTACTTTGGATGCCGGGTTAAGTCTTTAATTTATATATGTGTAATTTTATAATACACATTGTCAATATCCTTGTCTCTATACAATATGGAATTTTATTGTAATAATGTCAGTTGGGATTCTATCCTGTAGATATTTTGAGAAAATAAACAAATAAATAATTTTAAATAATATCTTAATATCCCAATTTCAAAAACATAACTGCCTTAAACAGAAATAGGAAATTAAAAGTTAAAAATAGAAAAATACCTGGAACTGAAAGTAAACGGCATTTGAAATTTATTAGTACAGAAACATTAACTGAGCAATATACAGGGTGTGCAAAAGATTCTCTCTTTCTCAACTACGCCGAAAAAAAGATATTTTGAAAAAAATTGGTACACGTATGCATTATAACGACACCTGATGTGATTTCTTAATCAGCGGTTTTACATACTGGAACGAATTTGTAATATAAATTTTTTTAATATTCGAGTTGGCTATATGTTCATGGTGTATTCTTAAATAAAAATGGTCTACATCATTATGCAAGTTGATATTAAGTTCTCCTTTGCTTTATGTATTTTCTAATATAATTCGCATTACTTGTTTATGATTATAATTTCAACTTTATATGGAAATTTATAAGGTGTACGGTAACTGTTTTCAAAGCATATTCATTCCTATGGATAGGAAGTTATTTTACGAACATAATAGAAAATATCGATTGGGAAATAAAAGTTCACGGTAAGCAGTGTTTGACTCAAATGATCTACGTAAACATAGCACATGTATTAAGTGAAAGAAAATTACAACCCTGTTGAGTAACTTTATCAGTTAAAAAGGTTATTATATTAATACCAACGATTGATAGTGGTATCCAAAAGTATTACATTGCAGGTATCTCTGTCAATCATTTATAATCAGAATTTTGCAGTTGATAAATAGTAGTATCCCTTTTATAGTATGCAATTTTCTTTAAAAAATTTAAAAAGTAGGAAGTTTTCAATTCGACCTGAATCATATTCTTTTGCATCTGTTAAATTGTTATTCTGGATTTGTCCATATCTATTACCGGTACGGTAGCTCAGTTGGCTAAACATCTTAGTGGCGAATGCGCCTGGTCAGACTGCAAAACGTGTACTGGGTTCGATCCCCAGCACAGGGACTGGCAATGTTGGTGGATGATGAATGTTGTCTGCGTTTTTTCAAATGTGTAACCCCCTTCCGGACAGGTGAGAGGCTTGGGAATTGGAGGTTGTCTACTATGTGTAGTTTTTACGTTTATGTTATGTCATTGTAAAGTGTTTATGTTATGTTATTCCAAAGTGTAGGGTGTAGCTCTACGGCGCACGGCGGCATCAGATTCAGTGGCTCCAAATGCAGGGGGTTATCATACTCTGCTTAAAAGTACATGACTATTTTTTATATTGTGTGCCTGTGTTATATTTGCAAAATCTCGTCAAATTTTCGAAAGTAATATTAAATAAATCCTAGAGTATACAATGTAAAAAGCAAAATGTATCTAACGTATTTTAATAAAAATTTTAAATAAAAAAAAATAAAAATATATCTAGATCTTGGGATATATAATAATACTTTGTCGTAAACGTTGTGTAATTGAATGTTGCCCATATGTTGTGTTGTGGTGGTTAATGTGAATCAACTGCTGGTGTAGCATATGATGGTACACGTAAAGGAAAAAATATATCTCAGTTCGGGTATTGCCTATATATCATTATGCTCTTCGTAAATACAAAACGAAGAGTATAATATTGCATTCGATTGGCATATTTCTAAAATCGGTAATATTGCTCGTAGAAAATTTTTTTTTCATATCACATTGTTTGTGATCGAATTCTGAACAACTTTAAAAAAATTCCATCACGTTTTTTGTAAGCACGATAACTTAGGAGCTAAAAGTCCGATTGTACTGAAATTTGGATAGCAAGTTAGCTAGAGGAAGAACCCTATTATTTTTTAACAAAATCGATCAATAAATGAAAAAGTTATTAATTTTTTTATGTTTTGTAACTAAACAAAAAATATCCAAAACTAATATTATTTACAAAAAGAAACTGCAAAGAGTATCCCATAGAATGCGCGACAATTATATAACTAATTTAGTATTTTAAAAGAAATATATTATTTCATTTACAAATCTCCGTTTTTGTAGAGAATCCAAACCTATCATTTTAATTCCTTCATCGTAACTGAGTTCTGCATAATTAATGTTTAGCTTATATAAAGTGAATTTGGCAAATTTATTTTGAACACGTTCAAGCCTGTTAATATAATTCATAAACTTTGAATTCCAAGTCACCGAGCAATGTTAGTGACTACTAAGCACTAAAGATTTATATAATATTATAGATGAGTTTATATATTTAAAATCTGCACAATGTCTACGAATAAATCCACACAATGTATATGCTTTCTTATCTATATGTTCATTAAAATTAAAATCATTACTAATTGTAACGTCTAAGTTGTCAATACGATTAACACGAGTTAGGTCTACTCCGTGCATGCTACTAATTATATAAAGTTGATTGTCTTCTTTTCGAAAAAGTTAATGTTTTGCATTTGTTAGTATTAAGTTCCATATCATTCATTTCACACTAGTACAATAATTTGTTCAGGTCGTTCTGAAATTTTTGGCAATCATAATGACTACTAATCTTGGCGAATACTTTTAAATCGTCTGAGAATAATAATGTCTTACATTCTAAAAAATTGATAGATTTGTCCGTCACTTTGTGGTAGTCGATAATAATGATTTATTACCACTCTATTTAAATACAGTGTTTTAATAAATCATTCTTACATTCTAGTTTTACTATATGTCGTTGATACAAATCAAAGACAAAATCAGGCCTGAGTGAGACCCCTGTGGGACACCAGATGATGGGCAAAACGGTATGGACTTTTAATTTTCAATTTTAACTATAAGAGCTCTACCGTTTAAATAACTAAAGGAAGGATAACTAAAGGAAGGATCCATTATGTTTTTACATTTATCTAATAAAATAGTACGAGTCTAGTTGTATTCTTTCTTCAATAGCCTCCATTGTATGATTGTTATAACTAGCTAAATTTGAAGTAGTTGATTTTCCACTGAGGTAACCATGTTGTCTTGGGATTGTAATTGTTTCTATTTCTTCGTTTAATTTATCCGTTACTAGGGTGGTTAATACTTTTGCCAATGAACATATATTTATATATTTTACTTACGTTCTATGAATTACATTTATATATATTATATTGTATATTATGCCTTGGAATCATCTAATCCTACTTGGACTTCGGCCTGTTGTATTTTGTTGTATCAAGTTAACTTTTGAAACAAACTGTAAAAATTTAAAATCAGTAATTAAATATTGGCGTGGATGTGGCACCCAATATAAAAGCATTAAGTTAAATGCCCTAACTCATGCAATTATTAGGGGGATAATTAATTAATCATGCCCCTGAAATGTAAACCTTTTAAAATAAAAGTTAACGCACATTTATTAGAAAAAAAAAAAAAAACAAAAACAAAACCACGTACTGGAATAATCGGACTATTAATAAATGAATGAATAAATAAAGTATGTGATAAACTAACGAATAATCTCAAAAAATCTAATATAGAAAAGCCACTATTACTCCGTTATTAGAGATTTCTTTCTACGCTTTTCAGCTGTATCTAATAAAATCCAATACTTAATAGAATTTCACTGAAGAGACAGTATTTTTTTCACAGCTATCTTGTCCTCCCTCAAGACTAGACTTTCTTATTGGATTTTTTTATTTGTCAGATAGTATTTATAAATAAAACATTTCCTCAGTTTTTTAATTACTTGTTGGTGGTGTATATCTACAATTATTTACTTCTTGCCTTGAAGTTTTCATAAATATATTCCTCTTTAGGACGCGTACGGTAAATTGTTTAAAATTTAATCATGACGAATTATATATAAACCAGAGTACTTTATACTATTCGCTGATCTATTGAAGTCCTTATATAATTTCTGCACATTCTGTGGGATATTATTCCCAGTTTCCTGAAAATAATGTTAGTTTTACATCATTTTGATTGTATGTTTTTATATAATTACAAAACATTAGAAAAAAGTTGTTTTAAAAATTCGAATGATTCATAAATTTTGTATTTACCTATCGATTTTATTTAAAAATATGGTAATTCTTCTAGGCAAAACTAATTTACTGTCCAAGTTTCAATACAATCGGACTATCCTTTCTAAAGGCGTCATGCTTATGAGAAATGCAACGGACGGACGGGCAAACGGACAGACAAACGGATGAAGAATTTGAAAGTTATTCAGAATAAGTCTAAAAAAGATTTTTCTAAAATTTATTAGAATGAGCTATGTCTAACTTAAATAATGTCGTTGGATTCTTTTATCTAGCACTTGAAACGGTCCTACAGTAAATGTTTAAAGTTGGTTAAAATAGGCCACGCCAACATTTTCCTTACGTGCAACACCAATCGCGTATTTGAACGAATGCTGATTGACCGCATACAGGTTCCTTTTCCATTTTAACAAAAATTTATAATTGTTGCACATTCTATAAGATACAATTCGCAGTTCTCTTTTGTAAATAATATTAGTTTTAGACATTTTTTGTTTAATGACAAAACCTTTATTTTTTCAAATTTAAAACATTTACAACTTCTCTATTTATTGATAGACTTTGCTCAAAAAATAGGATTCTTCCTCTAGCTAACACTAACTTCCTGTCCAAGTTTCAATACAATCGAACTTTTCGTTCTTAAGTTATAAACATTTACAGACAATATTAAGTTATCGTGCTTACAAGAAACGTGGCGGAGGGACAGACGGACAGACGGACAGACGGATGGACAGACAGACGGACGGACATTTTGAAGGTTGTTTAGAATTCGATCACCAACACAGTGATATGAAAATATTTTCTCTACGAGCAATATTACCGGTTTTAGAAATGTGCGGATTGAATGCAACATACTTTGCGAAGAGTAGAATAAAAACAATGTTTATATATTCTTGTTAGATTATATATTAATTAGTCAACTGTTTTTTAACAAGTGATAATATCCATAAAAAAATAACATGATTTATAATAACTCACACTTGGTTTATAATAACTAACACGTGATTTATTATAAATCACTCCTTACAGCCAATCACCTTTAACTTCATGGCTATAGCTTGTCCAATCGACGTAACACTCAAACTAAAATAGAATAGTACATTATTATTGGGGGGGATTAGATATGTTTGAATAGTTTGGACGTTATCAAATCAAGTTAAATAATAATTGTGCCAAAACTGGTGCATTCGGTTAGTGAATATGAACTATTATGTTAATAATTATTTATTAAAACACTTATTTTGTTTCTACCACTGTATTTTACTGTAACTTAACGCTACTGTAGTTTCGATACTTCAACGTATCATCTTCAAAGCTACTCAAGTAAATTAATTTACTTGAGTCGCCACTGTATTTTGCTGTAACTTAACGCTACTATAGTTTCGATACTTCAACGTATCACTTATTATTTGTTTGCTGATAGTAATGAAACATTTTCTTTATAGGCTCCAATACTAGTTAGCTAATAGATAGGTGAAGATCTGTTGTTTTTTATCAGTCAATGTCAATTATAATTATTTTATACCATTCATGGAAAATGTCTTAGTTTTGCATGGAACATCGTTATGAGTGGCTTTAGGCTTTTCTGATGAGTCCCCAATAAGGACGAAAAACGTTTCAAAGGCTAAGCATTTCCAAGAAACTGAATGAGATTTTATGAAAATGTAATTGATTTGAATGAAAAAAATTTTTAAAGACAAGGTACGTAAATAAATTAATTTCAGGCCTTTGTTCTCATTTTTAACTGAATTTACATATCATAGGGGATCATGTAGATACTAGTTTAGCCTGCTTAGCCGTAGGGGACTAGGTTGGATGCTAGTGTTAAAATGAGAATGGCAAATCAGAATTTTACTTGTTAGTATAACCAGAAGTCAGGTTATCGAAAGAATGCAAAGATTTCATTAATATTTTTATATATATATAGTTTTTCCTTTAGTTCTCATAGATAGCTTTTCTTTCCACTGTTTGCAAAATCCTATAAAGAAAATGTTTCAACGTATCACCTTCAAAGCGACTCAAGTAAATGAATTTACTTTAGTCGCTTTGAAGATGATACGTTGAAGTATCGAAACTGTAGTAGCGTTAAGTTACAGTAAAGTACAGTGGTAGAAACAAAATGAGTGTTTTAATAAATCATTATGATCGACTATTACAGAGTAACGGCTAAATCCACCAATTTTTTTTATTATGTTAATATTTATTGTTATCATCATAGATGATGCGATAATGGTAATAACACAACTGATGATTTACAGCACTCGTCTGCGGCTCGTACTGCGAATTTCATCTGCGTCAGTTATTACTTACATTATTGCTCGTTAAATAATATTCTAATATTTACTGGCTTCTACCTGACACTCAAATTAATACTATAATACACTGCAATCACGCAATCGGCTCTAATGACGTCACTCTGGCGGACAGCGTGACATTAAAGAACCTATTTCAACAAAAGAAATATTTAATTTTTCTCTTTACGATTACTTTACTTTCACTCGACTACGTGGATGTGGACGTAATTAAAAAATATCGGTAAAGGTATTTACACAGAACTTCCCTCTTTATTTGTGCATGGCGGTTACTCTAAAAAATTAATAATTACAAAATGACATTGAAAATAATAATCGGAACATAGTTATCACTATTATTACAAAGAAAACCTGATAAGTTTTGGTCAAAAAAATATACAGAGTGCTCATCCAACAGCAAAAGTTCAATACTAAATGACAGGTGCCAAATATGGAAGGCTTGTGCAAATACCTTTACAAATGTCCACGATAACTGAAGTATTTCTTGGGATGACAACCCTGGACATTTTTCAATAAAAGTATAATAGGTGCATATGCCAAATATTATTGCCATCTGTCACATTTTCAATTCCCCATTCACGTAGTGGAGTGGAAGTATAGTGGCGGTTAAAAAATTTCACTTTTTTTGAAATTTTTCAAAAATGCTGGAAAAAAAATTTTCAAAATTTTTTTCTTCTGAAATAGGTTTAGAATGTCATGAAGTTCTTTTCTGTTCCATAGCAGTGGTAATTTTTTTTTTTGAAATGTGTTTAGAATGCCATGAAACGTGAACGTTTTAAATTTGAACAAAGAAAAAAAAATGTTTCCACCTATTTTAGTGGTAAAATTTTTTTCAAAAATGTTCAAATTTTTTTTTTCTGGAATGGGTTTAGAATGTCATGTGAACATTTTGAATTTGAGCAAAAACAAATTTTTCATCTAAGTATTTTATAGTAAGTAGTGATAAATAAAATAAAATTTTTAAATTTTCCAAAAAATTTTTTAAATTTGTTTGAATAGGTTTAGAATACCACGGAATCCTGGAAATTTTAAACACGAACAAAGAAAAAAAAATTACATCTGTTTTAGTGGTAAATTTTTTTAAGAAATGGTAAAAACAATTTTTTTTTTATAGGTTTAGAACGCTATGAAACGTGGAAATTTTAAATTTGAATAAAGAAATTTAATTTTTTTTTTACTACTGTAGAATTGAAGGAAACTCTCCTTTTTGCTCAAATTTAAAATTTCTACATTTCGTGACATTCTAAACATATTTCAGAAGACAAAAGTTTTGAACATTTTTTTACCAAAATTTTTGAAACAAAAAAAAGAAATTTTTTATCCACACCACTATACTTCCACTCCATTACGTGAATGTGGGATTGAAAATTTGACAGATGGCAATAATATTTGGCATATGCACCTATTACACTTTTATTGAAAAATGTACAGGGTGGTCATCCCAAGCAATAATTCAGTCATGGTGGACATTTGTAAAGGTATTTGCGCAAGCCTTCCATATTTGGCACCTGTTATTTAGTATTGAACTTTTGCTGTTGGATGAGCACTCTGTATATTTTTTGGCCAAAGATTATCAGGTTTTCTTTGTAATAATAGCAATAACTATATTACGGTTATTATTCTCAATGTCACTTCGTAATTAATAATTTTTTAGAGTGACAGCCATGCACAAATAACGAGGGAAGTTCTGTGTAAATACCTTTACCTATTTTTTTATTTCTGAAATAGCTTTGGCGTGTCATGAAACGTGGAAATTTTAAATTTGAGCAAAAAAAAATTGGCTCACTATTTACTCCCTTTAGACCTTGTATATTTTCCAGTGAAAGTTTAACCATTTCTTCGCTGACAGTAGCGTCAACTACCTATCAAATTTGACTGCTCTCCGTCAAGTGGTCTTTTAGTTAATGCACCAACAGACAGACAGACAGACAGACAGACAGACAGACAGACAGACAGACAGACTGACGGATTTGAAAAACCTATATTTTCGTAATCTACGTGATCTGAAACGTCAAAATCCGAAAAAATCTCGCAGGGTGATTTTTTCTCGAATACAATAAGTACTTCCCTTCGGTATGCGAGGGAAGCAAAACACTTAAAGTATTGAACTAAAATAAACGCCATCGTGTTTGCGGCAATTATTTAAAATAGAAAAAAGTTATATATTTTTCGATTGTAATGTGTTCTTTTATAAATAATTTGTTTATTTACTATTCTGTCATTACCAAAAAAGAGTATGTGGCCTCTTCGAATCATACGTTCAACTAGTCATGTAGAATTTTGTTGTTGTTTTCTACAGAAATATTTATACGATACTGGAGGCGATCCACCTAAAATTTGCATTTTTATAAAGAATGTCTTCTTGTAAACCTACAAATAAAAAATAATCCATGGACACTGTATATTGATACAAAGTTCACAATTTCTGAAAATAGTAAATTGCTGCTAAAATATTCTTGTGAAATAATATAGCTATTTTCTGAATTGCTTGAATGAAAGTTTATTTACTTTGAAATTCGGTTATATTTTTCGTCCGCCTTTAAAAGGATGTGTTCGAAGGGTGCTCATCCGGATATTACATTCGGCTTCTTTGCAAGGGGAGAACCTTCACGTAAACTTGATAATTTACTAGCTATTTCCTGTCTATATACATATATATGGAAAAAATATATATACACTGAGGAGTACTTTCGGCACTTAATACCAGATGAAAGAAAAATATTTGTAGAAACTCTGAATAATATATAAATATCTTGAGAGTAACAACACATAAACTCCGAGAGGTTAAACATGTTTATTGGTTACCTAAAAAAATTGTAAAGTTGATTTATATGAATTTCTTTCGGTCAGTAGAAAATTGTAAAAAATGGCGCTTCATTATTTTTCGTAGATTTGAATTTGATTTTCTCTTAATAGTGTAGGCGAACTAGCATTTCTGACAAAAAAGTTTACCAAATGGACGGATTTTCACCAAACCTTTTGGACTCGTTCGTATTGACGTTTAGAATCAAATTCCGCAAAAAAAAATTTCCTCTCAATTTCTTTTAATAATGATTCTGTTGCTAGTTTGTTAATTGCCAAAATTGAGGTAAATTTAAAAAGGCCAAATGTATTTTAAGATAATTTGATGAAAAATAACAAGTTTTTACTCCTGCAAATTTTCGAAAAAATTTTCCGTGATATGGCGGTTCGAATATTTCTAAAAGAATGGAGATGGAATAAAAAGTGACAAGAAAAAATCCACAAATATCTGGTGAATGTATTATTAAAATACAAGACATTTTTCCTTCATGATTTTTTCCTAAATTGCACTCTGTCCAAGTTTTTTCGGAAAAACAAAAAAAGGGACCTTGATCGGAGAATGGAGAATCTAGTAAACCATGAAATTTAAAAATCTGAAAAAATTCAGACATATTATAGTGATCTCTAATCACTTATTTTCCGTTCGAATAATTTTTAGTTAAAAGCGGACTGGAGGACTGGTATGGTTTGTCTCGATGCAACAGATGCAATTCATATAGCGAACATTCACAAAAAAAGATTAGACAAAAAAAATTGCAAATAACGGAATTTTGACTCACATTTTGTGGGGATGCAAAATGGAGGAGGTAATAATAATAATAATAATAATAATAATAATAATTTTATTAACCATGTTGATACAATAAAGTACATATGACAAGTCAACAATAGAGATAATTTGTATATAACATTACTTATAAATGTAAACAAACTACAAAAAACATGAAGTGGCTATCACAAAATAGTGGTCACATAAAACATCTACTACATAATTACAATAAAATTAAAATTATAGATAGAAGTCCTCAATTATGTAAAAACTCATTTACGCTATAATATTCACCTTCAAGTAACATCTGTTTTACTGCTTTTTTATATTTATCATAATTTTCAATATTTTTTATTTCAACAGGTAAATTATTATAAAAAGAAATACAGTTGTATTTTGGTGATCGTTTAAATAAGGTCGTTACGTGCCTTGGAACACTTAAGCAGTAACCATGTCTAGTATCATAATCATGATTTTCATTTAGCATCTCAAGTAAGTCCATATTTTTTTTAACATATATTAGGCATTTTAATATATATATATACATGGTGCAGTTAACACTTTCTTATTTCTGAAAGTGTTTTTACAACTTTCTCTGTAATTCAACTTAAACAGCAATCTAATAATTCTTTTCTGACATAGAAAGACTCTATCAAGTCGAATGGAACTTCCCCAGCAAAGAATATTATGCGCCATATGCGAGTATGCTAGAGCATAATACATATTTTAGTGGCATTCCTCATTTACGGTATTTTGCAGTTGCATAATAGCAAAATATGCCTTATTTAGCTGTTTACAAACGTGTTCTATATGTGTTTCAAATGACAATTTAGAATCTATATATGTACCAAGAAGTTTGGTACATTGAGTTACCGTTATGTCTTTATATAACGCTGCATTGTCAGGTAGTGGTTTTTAAATATTAAATTGTATGAATACTGTTTTAGATTTATTTAGTATTAATTTATCTCTTTGAGACCAAGTGCTAACTTCCTCTAAGGTTTGTTTTACTTTTTCTTGAAGCTCCTCGAGTGTGTCTGATGCTATAGTGACGGTAAAGTCATCTGCGAACATAGTAAGGTGGCCAGTTGTTATTTGCTCAATTGTTAATATATAACATAAATAACAAAGGGCCCAAGACAGATCCCTGAGACACTCCGAGTACTAAGTCTTGTACTTCAGACAAATCATCCCATAATTTAATATGGTCTGGTTTTAGATGTCCCATAGAAAACTTAGAAAATTTTAAGAAAACACTTTGAGCGCACACGTGTGTTGTAATGTCGAAGGACGACTCACTTCTTCTTGCTTCTCGACCGCAGTGGTGGGGCGAGAAGGAATATTGAATAGAAAACAAAAAAGGTAAATAAAAAGAAAGGAATGTCAAAATTATTCTCCGAATAATTAAAATATAAATTAAGAAATTATTTAATTGTTACGCATACACATATGCCTATATACACATGCACGCCTGGAGCAGAAATAATAGTAATAATAATAATAATAATATTTATACCAAAAAAAAAATTAATAAGTTTATTCTAAGATACACATTTTAAGTAAGAACGAAACATATAGGATAATACATTCTTTAAAATATTGGTCTCTTGTAATATTTCTACAACGTGCATATTTTCCGAGGTGTAAACAGTTTCTATTTGATCATGAAAATCTGCTGAAAACTGGGAAAATATGCACCTTACAAAAAAATTACAAGAGACCAAAATATTAGAGAATATCTTAAAGCTATACGTTGAAATTTTTCCAGATTTTTAAATTTCATAGTTTACGAGATGCTCAATTTTCGATCAATTTCCGTGTTTTTCTGGAGAAACTTGAACAGTCAACTTTAGGAAATAGTCATAAAGGTAAAAAAAGTCTTGTATTTTAGTAATACATACACCAGAATCTTTGCGAAATTTTACAAGAGTAAAAAGTTGTTATTTTTCATCAAATCAACTTGGCAGCTGCCAACTGTCAAATGTAGAACGTAGAACTGTGGAATATTCTAAATCAGTGACATAAAGCGGCCTGTGAATAGTATTAATATTAAAGCCATTATAGTTGCGCATTATGAAGACAATCCTTCTATATGCGAAAGTAGTTGTATTCATGAGAACTAAAGGAAAAAACTATATATAAAAATATTAATGAAATCTTTGCATTCTTTCGATAACCTGACTTCTGGTTATGCTAACAAGTAAAAATTTTTTTTTTTGCCATTCTCATTTTAACACTAGCATCCAACCTAGTCCCCTACGGCTAAGCAGGCTAAACTAGTATCTGCATGATCCCCTACGATATGTAAATTCAGTTAAAAATGAGAGCAAAGGCCTGAAATTAATTTATTTACGTACCTTGTCTTTAAAAATTTTTTAAATTCTAATGAATTACATTTTCATAAAATCTCATTCAGTTTCTTGGAAATGTTCCATTCAAAACTATATCCATGAATAAAATACTTATATCGTTATGAGTGGCTTTAGGATTTTCTGATGAGTCCACAATAAGGACGAAAAACGTTTCAAAGGCTAAGCATTTCCAAGAAACTGAATGAGATTTTATGAAAATGTAATTCATTAGAATGAAAATTTTTTTAAAGACAAGGTACGTAAATAAATTAATTTCAGGCCTTTGCTCTCATTTTTAACTGAATTTACATATCGTAGGGGATCATGTAGATACTAGTTTAGCCTGCTTAGCCATAGGGGACTAGGTTGGATGCTAGTGTTAAAATGAGAATGGCAAAAAAAAATTACTTGTTAGCATAACCAGAAGTCAGGTTATCGAAAGAATGCAAAGATTTCATTAATATTTTTATATATAGTTTTTTCCTTTAGTTCTCATAGATAGCTTTTCTTTCCACTGTTTGCAAAATCCTATAAAAAATATGTTTCATTACTATAAGCAAACAAATAATAAATAATTCACTTTTTAGTTGTATTCATATCAAATCATGTTTATTGAATGGAAATTGAGGATCGAGGAACACACCTAGGTCTTGAACGGACTAAAGTTTTTGTAAATTTATGCTGTCAATATTATTATTAAACGTGTACCTCTTATTCTTCTTACCAAATGACATCACATTACATTTGCTGGTATTAAGAGGTACATAGTTGTCTCTGCCCCCAGAATTAACAATGTTATCAGATCTCGAGGAGTTAGTCATCAACTGGAGTAAATTTTTAGGTGAACTTCGTGTAAGAGGAAGTTGGTGTTATTATCAACACCATCCAGAAGATCATTAATAAAGACCATAAAGGAAAGAGGGTCTAGTATCGACCCCTTCAGCAAACCGGGTCTTTGTGATAAGCTGACAGATTTGTCTTCTCGATACTCAATAAAATGATATTAACTCTGAAGATTTAATTGAATTAAATGCACTAAGAAAAGAAATCAAAGTTGTCAAGTTTAATTATCCACAAATATAAATATAAATAAATTAGGCTTACCTTGCGATATAAATAATACCTTGCAAATATAGAACAAATTGTACCATTGAGCTTTTGAACACATTTCGTACAAATAAAACAAACTGAATTTAAAAAATAACAAACATGAATATAGAGAATTTATTAAAATTATACAGGGCTAACATACTTAGATAAATAGTATGTCAAAGTTGTACTCAATAATAGACAAAACTCCCGGATGCAAAATTTTTAGCTAATTCATGAAAAAGTGCGATTATTCATTTTACACCATGAGATGAAGGATAGTTGTGGTTGAAACATATTCTTTATAGGATATTGCAAGAAGCAGAAAAAATCCTATAAAGAATATGTTTGTTCAATACAATTATAAGCAAACAAATAATAATTCACTTTTAAATATGCATAGACTGTATAGGCTCCAATACTAGTTAGCTAATAGATCGGTGAAGATCTGTTCTTTTGATCAGTCAATGTCAGGGGGTTATGCAGATACTAATTTAATCTGCATGGCCGTAGGGGACTGTGCGGATGTTAGCGTTAGAATGAGAATTTTCAATAAGAAATTAGAAAAATTCATTTTAGGATGTTAATTCGCTGGCATAACCAATTCGAATTATAAAAAGGATGCAAAGATTTCATTAATATTTTTGGACATAGTTTTTCTTTTAGTTCTCATAGATAGTTATTTCTTTCTGTTGTTTGCAAAATCCTATAAACAATATGGTTCAATACAATTATAAGCAAAGAAATAATAATTCACTTTTAAACATTTGTGGTATATCGCAAATCTTCTATGAAAACCAAACAGAGCGACCGTTAGAAACTCACGAATACGGACTGAGCTATTTTCATGAAAAGAGCACTATTGTTTTCTGTCAGAGCACGGGGCATCGCTAATCTGTTTTCTTAACATTGTGCATGCATGCATCTTTACTCCAAAAAGTAGAACTAGTAAGGGAGAAAAAATAGAAAGGAATAGAAAACATAATGAGATGAAAAGATATAAAATATTTCGAAACTCCCTGATTCGAGAATAAGGTCCCTGGAGAATACTACAGACTGCAATACAAGTTAGCCGGTTAATGAAATATAAACACACGATGCTAATTAACGGTTTTCTTCATCGGTTACTTCGGTTAATTATAGACTTATTATATTCCACGTATTCACTGTTTATATTCACTTCATATCAAGTACAATGTATGTAAAAATCACACACTATTTTCAAGAGTAAAACACAAATACCGGTTGGTCCAAGGAAAACTAATAAGAGATACCTAATAATAATATTTTACGTTATCAGTTTTTTCTAACTTGCCGGACAGCCAGTGTTGATTCGGAAAGGGCATTTTCAGCTGCGGTATTCTATGTACGAAGACAAGAAGTAGATTATCAGATACTTAAATAAATTAGCCCTTCTAAGTTGCTGTTTTATATATTGTTTTCAGATTATCTTTTTAGTATAGACTCTATTTACGTTTATATTGTTTTTGTTTATAATTTCTGTTGTTAAAAGTTGGTTAAAAGTTGGTTCTGCTATTTACAGAATATTTATTCATTTTAATGTATTTCGTTTATATTTTTTGTTATAATAAAACAAAAGAGCTTCTTTGTTAATTTTGTAAATTTTGCTTAAACAAAATGTTACCTAGTAACACTATCATATTATTGATATTAGTAAGCAATTATTTTTTAGTTTTGACTATTGACTTTTCACTTAAAACTATAAGAAATAAAGTGCTTAAATGCGCAGTTTTAGCCATTATTCAATACTTGAAAAGTTTCATTTTCTCCGAAATTTCCATAATATCAAACAATGCAAAAATTGTGGTTTTATTTGTTTGACAGTGACAAGCTAAAGATAATTATAATTAACTATGAAAAACAGTAGGTATGACATGGTTAAGGTGATGTTAGTTTCCGGACTAACGTTTTTTAAATCTTAATAATTATAACTTTTTATTCATTTTGAAAAGAATCATAAAGACAGTATGAAATAAAACATTACACGATACACGTTCGGTGGGCCTCATTACAATATTCGTTTTTCGGGACTCCACTCCTGCGTCGCCTCGTCCGTAAAACAACTCGCACTGTAATAAGTCATCTACCGGACTTATAACGCAAATTGCTATTTTATTACTTTTGAGTAATACGCTAAAAAAATAATTGTTATTTTCATGACTAAGAAAATTATGCATTTTAAAAATTACTGGTAAATACCGACTAACCGGTTATTTACTTTTCATTTACCGATTTACCGGTTAATAAAATTTTCGTTAAATTGCAATCCCCAGACAATACATGTTTATGCAAAATTTCAAGGCTCTAAGTACACTCTAAACTATAGACTCTAGGGAAGTTGCAGAAAAATTATAAAATTTGTCCCAAATACGCAATGAAACAGAGAAGGTGATTTAACCAATAGTGTATGAACACAAACATCAGTATATTCTATTATACGTTGTAAAATATAGATATTACCTCTCATAAACTTCTCCATTTTCTACACATACACACGACATGTTGATTACGCCCACCACAATAACTCATGGTTTAATAATATTAATTAACTTTAATTTTCTTATTTTGATATCTGCTTCCTTTTAATAATCATAACGTATTGTTTACCGGATGTTCATATTTATGTGAAAGAATACAAACCGTAATTCAAGTTTAACAGTATTAACTAATGTTAAATAATAATGCAGAATGGATGACAAATATGGAATGTCATTAGTATTATCGAAGTAGATTTTATAGTTTAGAGTTTAAGGATGAGACGGTATAGTTCACTCCATATTTATACTTAGCTTGATGTATATCTTAGGATTTCTCGGTCAGTTTTTAATGAAAAATCTGATATTTCCTTATGTTTTGATTTAATTAACCATCTTCAGAGAAAAAACTACAATATTTACAATAAAGTACGATTGTTTTGTGCAATTTTACAACTTGAATTTCATTACTTACAATTATTGTGATCTAAAAAATGTTTACACTATTACATCATTTTATGTCTATTTCAGTTGAAGGCTATACCTAATGTAACTAAAAGATATAACTTTTAACTGAAACAGACATAAAATGATATACGTAGTGTAAATTTTTTTTAAATCACAATAATTGTAAGTAACGAAATTCAAGTTGTAAAATTGCATAAAACAATCGCACTTTTTTCTTTGAAGATGGTTAATTAAACCGAAACGTAATGAAACATAAGAATTTTCAGTTAAAACTGACCGAGAAATCCCAAGATATACATCAAGCTAATTTGATATCAATGGTCAAGAAAATACAAATATTTATACATATTTATACGGCACATAAAAAACTCAAAGCTACCGATCGAATAATATAAGGACATACCAGGGCATGTTCTATCCTTTACCCTGTATTAAATAATAAATATAATGTATTACTGATTAAGACAAAAATAAACGGAAAGACGCCTCTTCCTCAATTAAGATCTCTAACTCTTATGATGTAGTTAAACGAATCACCCCTAACTCGTACGGCGTACCGAGGAAACAGACAATCGGAGCCTTACTTTTAATGTATCTACCACTGTCGCGAAGGACGGGCAATGCGTCCATCAATGCATAAGATATTCCTATCTTGATGCCAGGCAGAGTAAGATTTTTTAATTTACCAGAAACGTCATTCAGTTTCTACAAAAAACACGATTTTTAAATCTCTAATATTATTTTGTTCATTGTAATACTCAATATTTTGAAGTACAGCTCTGTAGTACTGTCGTTAGCAGTAATAACGCCGACTTTAGTATTTTGATAGCCTGATTTTATACCCTTTTTCATGTGCATTAAACAAATAGTTTAATATTTGTTATTTTCTAAATTTTCCATTAAATCCAGTTGGACTATATAAATGATATATTTTTTATAATTGGAAACTATTGCAGACATTATACCGACTCCTTGTCGATATACTGAACTTTTGGTATAATTGTTCTATTAAGATAAATTATTTATTATTACGTTTTATACTACATGTGAAAATATTTCAATAGTAGTTGTTCACTGTAAATATTACAAATAGTGGAGTACATTTAGGTTTTTGCCTCGGAACCCAGTTATAATGACTGGATTTTCATGCTCTTTTTTATTGCATTGTGTTTCTAATACTATTTAAAAGTGAATTATTTATTATTTGATTGCTTATAGTAATAAAACGTATTCTTTATAGGATTTTAAAAATATTAATGAAATCTTTGCATTCTTTCGATAACCTTACTGAACTACTGAACTTTTGGTATAATTGTTCTATTAAGATAAATATCTATTATTACGTTTTATACTGCATTTGAAAATATTTCAATAGTAGTTGTTCACTGTAAATATTACAAATAGTCGAGTACATTTAGGTTTTTGCCTCGGAACCCAGTTATAATGACTGGATTTTCATGCTCTTTTTTTTGCATTGAGTTTCTAATACTATTTAAAAGTGAATTATTTATTATTTGATTGGTTATAGTAATAAAACGTATTCTTTATAGGATTTTAAAAATATTAATGAAATCTTTGCATTCTTTCGATAACCTTACTGAACTACTGAACTTTTGGTATAATTGTTCTATTAAGATAAATATCTATTATTACGTTTTATACTGCATTTGAAAATATTTCAATAGTAGTTGTTCACTGTAAATATTACAAATAGTCGAGTACATTTAGGTTTTTGCCTCGGAACCCAGTTATAATGACTGGATTTTCATGCTCTTTTTTTTGCATTGAGTTTCTAATACTATTTAAAAGTGAATTATTTATTATTTGATTGGTTATAGTAATAAAACGTATTCTTTATAGGATTTTAAAAATATTAATGAAATCTTTGCATTCTTTCGATAACCTTAATTCTGGTTATGCTAGTAAATTAAAATCCTAAAATAAATTTGTCCAATTTCTTATTTGACATTCTCATTATAACACTAGCATCCAACATAGTCCCCTACGGTTAATCAAATTAAACTAGTATCTACGTGGCCCCCTACGGTATGAAGATTCAGTTAAAAATGAGAATAAAGTTCTAAAATTAATTTATTCACCTACCTTCTTAAAAATTTTTCATTCTAATGGATTACATTTTCATGAAATCTCTCATTCAGTTTCTTGGAAATGCTTAGCCTTTGAAACCTTTTTTGCCCTTATTCTGAGCTCAAAGGTCTTACATTTATGGAAAATATGGTATGGTACAAAAAATTATATTATGAAATTACAAGTATTTTGTTTTTTGTTTATTTCTGTACAATGAATAGTTTTAAAACTATGATAGTTTAAAAATGGTCAGTCAATCAATCAGTCAGTCAATCTCAAATATGTCAGAAACAATCAGATGATGTTAAAAATACATGTAGCGGAAATTAAAGAGCTTGAAGTATTCTTTTATAGGATTTTTTTATTCGTCTAGCTTGAAGGATAACAATGTCATCTGCAAAACAATGACTGCTTTGAAATTATTTTAAACAAAAAATTTAGGATTTTTCTGCTGTCATTGGCTATGGAAAAGAAATTCAAAAAATCCGTAACAGTTTTTATTAAATGTTACCAACATGCTCCTATTTTGAGGGCTTCAGTTTATCAAAAGTTTTGATGAAATATGAGATTTAAATGTACTTCTTTGCCACTATAAGTTCAAGCCCCACATTTGTACCATCATATCTCCGAAACTTAATAATTTAGAATTAATACTATACAAACATTAAAAAAAACAAATTAGTATATCGCTTCCTAGCTTTATTTCTCTATATGGTCATAGTTTCCTTCAATGCAATTGTTTTGGAGTTATTTACAAAAAAAATAATACCTTCAGCAAAATAGAAGAATTTCTCTTAATTTAAAGTAGGTAAATTTAAAAAAAAGACTGTTTTAAAAATGCCAAAAAATTAGAGTGTGTAAGTTGTTTAATGCAATTGTTTGAATTGCCATTATACGGCCAATGGCAGCGGAAAAATCCTAAATTACTTCTTAAAAAAAATCACAAAACACTCATTGTATTGCACATAACATTATCTTTCAAGCTATATGGATGGGAAAAATCCTATAACAGAGTATTTCAAACCCTTTAATTTTTATTATATGTATTACTAACAGTATACTGATTGTGTCTAACATATTTGAGATTTAAACAGTATACCTATGACGACTGATAAACGTTAAAGCGCCATTTTAAAACTATCATATTTTTAGAACTATTTATCGCACAAAAATAAACAAAACTCAAAATACTTGCAATTTGATTCTCTTATTTTTTGTACCATATCACTGTTTCTTTAAATGTAAGACTTTTGAGTTATTTACGAAAAACGGTCTCAAGAGCTAAAATTGAAATCTTCAAATCGTTATAACATGGGAAATATCAATTTTCATGAAAAATTGTAAACCGCCATTTTCTCTTATGATTCTATATTAGATTCGGTGGTTACTACTGTACTTTTTTGCCCACACCTCTAGATGGGGCGATTCCCACCTTCTCTAGTAAAAAGCGGCAATTTTTAAACGGTAACTATTTGTTGTACTCTGTATTAGAAACTCAATGCAAAAAAAAATCATAGAAATCCATTGATTATAACTGGGTTCCGTCATTTCTTACTTTTTGTGTCTAATTGCACTCGACTAAAAGGAGGATTAGTTCTTGTCGAGAAGTCAACGGTGGATATTTTGAACATTTAAATTATCGTTAAATTACACCTACCTATTACTTTCAGTGTTATCCTTTTAGTTATTTTGTTTTTCATGGAAAACACCCAATATTTTTTTGCTCTGAACATTCAGTTGCCGATATCTAAAAAACTATTAGGTTTAGACACTATATAGATACTAGAAATAAACAAAAATATCCAGAAAAGTCAGTAGAATGTAAATTTAAGGTTCAATACATGGTGTTCCGTTAAAAGTATCAAAGTAATTTGAGTCCAAAAATCACTTTCCGTTTCAACCGAAAATGAAATTTTTATGACTTATGACTATAAAATTTTACTCACCAAGAAACTTAAATAACCATGACAGATTTCTTTCTACATTCATCTGTTTTATGTGAATATGGAATAATTTATGACCGCTAAAACTGTCAAATATAGCTATAGGGTGTGCTACATATGTTACACCTAGAATTCCTTACAATCAAAATTTTGAAAAATATACAGGGTGAAAAATAACAAAGTTTGTACTATTTTCGGTTAAACCAGAAATGAAAATCCGAAGTTGGAGCAATGAAAATGTACAACTGATTCAATCATACAACTTTCCAGAATTTGAAATCGATTTTTTCTTACTAGAAAGTTATAGGCATTCGGTGTGCGGTTAACAACTTTTGGTAGCCATATTGAATCCGCCATTTTACATATCTAATTCTTGACATCATATTCGTAATCAGCGACCTTAAAAACCTCCTAGGTAATATTTTCATGGCGGGAGAAACAATGTTCGCCTTCTTCTACTTAGTTATTAAAATTTCTTATATAGATTGTTTATTTTCCTATAAATTATTTATCGGTTTTTCTAAGTGTTCAAATATGTTGTACATAAACCAAAATGCATTACATAGGGATCATCGAAAGAAACTGGGTTCCGAGATTTTTCTCTTCTTGGGTATAACGGCACTCCACAAAACTTGTGAACGAGATTATACAACCCATTTCACTAAAATCGAAGAAGTGAAACCGTATTGTTTTCAACTTTAGTACGAATTGTGAACGTTAGAAAATCTCTTAAGGTGGCCTATGACTGTTACAACGATGCTAAAGTTCTTCTCAAGCAACTGTTTAGAACGAGTAATCTCTGGGACCGTATAATTTATTATTTATAAACTATAAGTATTAGGTTTATTTCGATTACGTTTAATTTTACCCAAACATTAACGAAAAACTAGTATAATATCATATTTGATCACAAGAGAGAGATAGAATATGAACTGTACTGTGAAATAATATTGTCTCAAATTATGTCACTATAGTTATTTGCGCATATTTGTTACCTGCTCCAATTATTTCTGCAGTTTCTGGTTTATTTACTCTGTTGTTAAAGCATATGAGGTATAAAATTCAATGTCAAAGAAATGGAAAAATCAAATGCTTTGTGTGCTTTATAAATGATACGTTTTTGCACAATACCAAAGAAATATAAACGACCTGTTTTGGTGAGTGATAAATCAAGTTTGCCTGTGTGTGAATAACAGCGCTCAGCATGCTTTTTTAAATATTTGCTTTATGCTGCGTGATATTCGCATGAGTGGATAAAACAATTTTGAACTGCATAGATTCAGTGCATAATTTTCATATACGTGAAATATTTTTCTGCAAGAATGCAAATTGATTAACGGGATCTATTCGCTCTGTGCAAGTCCTATTGTCCTGCTACTATCCGCTGATTTCCCATCTGTATGTTCGCATAAATATAAACAATGGATTGAAGTATTAATAATTGAAATTGCATTACATTTTTACTTATATTTTCATTTATATGCGATGCAACATATAAAAGAGTATTCAATGCCAAGTTGGATGAGTTAGGATGACAATGATAATAGAAAATGTTCATTTCAATCTAGTTGTGCCCAAGTGCACATTGAGAGAAATGGAACTCTACATTCTGACTGGTTTCAAGCATATTACCCATGTAATAACTTCAACCCACATGCGCAGGAGATAATTAAAAGAACAAATCTCTTAAACACGTTTTGAAATGCCCATCAAAGCTTATTTTACATACATAATCATATATAACATAAAGTCCATTCAGTTTTAAGCTGAATTAATGCATTTAGATAGGAAGCGATTTGGATTCTGGACTGGTCTGGGTTCCATGGTATTTTGAATGCTTGTATAAATGATTGTGATTTACAAGTGGGATGATGCATTTTATTTGCGTAATTCGGTTTTGAATTTATTCGAATATTTATCAACATATAAGTAAGTATGGCATAGTAACTCAATTTTTTAAAACTCTTTGATATTGTTCAATTGTCCCTTTAACTTGGAAGTAAATTATAGAAGCAAAATTTTGCATTCGTTATTCTATTCTATTCTATATTCCTAACTTAGACGTTGTCAAATACAAACATAACGTTCATTAGCACCATAATAGGCTGATCGTCGTAACTTTTTCTTGGTCAGAAATTTAAAACAACAATTTTATTGACCATTTTTATAGAAAAAATTGCGCTGAACGCTGAAAATTATGAAACACGGGCTTCATTGTTGATAACAATGGTTTTTAGAGAAGAATCTCATTTCTTGATATTTTTTGACTTTTGAACGAAGTCAAAAGATAAAAACATGAAGATTTTATCATTACGCGTCGTTTGCGACCTTTTATCTTTGACCGTTCAATTGTTATAAATAAATTAAAGGTCCTACATTAACAATTTTTTTTGTTCAGCCAAAGGTCATATGGATATTTCATTGTGGTCAAAATGTTGTATTTTGTTCATTATATTTACAGTTTTCTTTCTGTGACGATATCTCGCGTATTTTGCAATTGTTATAATAAATATATTAATTTGCTTATTAAGGATTTGCGACTTACCATGGCATTATTTGCACTCTCCACCCACGGAAATCGATAAATATTGATAAGAACTACCACTTCTATGTGGTATTGCCCCGTTTTTCTTTTTACTTGCCTCCCCCCCAACGTTTTTAACAAAGCTGCTTAGTTAACAAATGAAATATCTCAGCTTAGGAATGTCGTATCGAAATGAATTGCCCTCAAATGAAAGTTAATAAAAAAAGAAAATTTTGAACCTATATATAGCCCATTTTGTAATTACGACTGTCAATTGTTTATTAATTAATTTCTCGGAAAAAATCCTGTGGCAACATAAAGTTAATATAATAAACTACCTAGTCTTCAATTTTCACAAAAATCCATTGGTCCTTTCATCCATTTTTTGCTTCATTCTCAAACAACAGAAAAATGCAGAAATGCAAAATTACATTTTTGTAACTGTTTCAACAAGCCAAGATACACTGGTAATGATTTGTTTGATCCGTTTAATCGACAAATTTTTTTGTGTGTGCCTGTGTAATTAGTTTAAATTTGAATATAATTGTTTTATTCAAAAACTGTGCGTGTGACGTGAAAAACGCAAAATACCGTTTTCATGAAGAATTGAGCAGGCCAATCAGGAAAAATATCCATCCACATGGAAAAATGTTAGTGGCGTACCACTTTCTTGGTAAAAGATATCAGAGAACATGTTCGCAGGGAAATTTCAATATCCTTTAGCAAGAAATTTAAGCCGCTGTTCATATGAACTTTTCTTCCTAAAATGACCTAAAGAGTCACACCCTGAAATCTAAGCATGTCATTAAGGAACACCCTACATAAAAAATAATTAAACTGTAGAAATTCAAAAAATAAAATAAAAATACTTTTAAATGACTCATTAAGCGACTTTGAACCACTTACAGTGCGTTTAAAGCCGAGCACGCTTTGAATTTTATATACAGATTCAGCAAATTTAGTTTAAGCACGCCTTGTCGTAGAACAATGCAGGGCATTGGTATAAAACAATAGCGCCATCGCTTGACCGCGTCGAGTTGAGAACAGCGCACCCATTCTGCTTTTAACAGCGTAGCTGTTTAGACGTGTGGGAATGAAATAAATTAATCTCAATTTCGTTATTAAAATGCCGTGTGTTTATACAACTGCAGAAAAAGTGCAAATTGTGAAGTGGTACTTCGGGGGTCATTCCGCTGAAAACACAATAAATTTATTTTCTATGGCATATCCAGACAGACCAATCCCCTCAGCTAGCATAATTTCATACATTATTAAAAAATTAGAGAATTTCGGGTGTGTCGTGAATTATTGTAAAAAATTCTGTCAACCCGAACCCCGCCATCAACAAATGAGCGAATAACGTGAAATTCGCGAAACTAATGTCTGTGCACTTGTTGAAACTAGTGAACTTTGTTCTAGCAGGCAAATTGCTGCTGAAGTTGACATGAAGGAAAGAAGTGTAAGAAATATGTCGAAAAGAAAAGGGTACAGTTGTTTTAAAGTTCAAACAACGCAAGAAATATTTCCCGACGACAATTTCAAACTGATGGAATTTTGTGAAATCATGATAAATAAAGTGAATGAGAATGAGAACTTCTTAAAGAATATATTGTTTACAGATGAATGATCCTTTTCATTACATAGGGAACACAACCCATCCGTTGTACGATATTGGTCTCGGAAAAATAAATATTTGAGTGTTGCTGTGCGAACTCAGTGTCCTCAAAAGTAGAACGTTTGGACGGGAATTTTAGACAATCATATTATAGGCCCACTGCTAATCGATGGCAATTTAAATGGCAATAAATATTTAGAGCTTTTACAAAACCAAATAATTCCTGCTGTTCAAAATCTTCCTGTCAACTTTGACGACATTTGGCTTCAACAAGACGGCTGCCGAAGTCACAATACCTTAACTGTTATTAATTTACTGGAAAGAACATTTCCCAATCGTTTAATAGCTACGAGGGGAATGATAAAATTGCCTCCCAGGTCACCTGATCTAGCATCCCATGATATCTTTCTGTGGGGCTTTTTAAAGGAAACCGCGTACAAGGCGTTTGAACGAGCCAATAATTTAGTTGAATTACGGGAAGAACTTATCCATTTTGTGCAAGCATTACTCCAAATCAACTCAATGATATGAGAGGATTGTATAATCGGTTTGGCTATTGTCTGGCACAAGAAGGTGGTTTGTTTGAATCCTTCATTAATTTACTGTTTGATAATTATTAGTTGATTTTAGTTTTTGAGGGTTATTTAATTTAATTTTAATGTTCTATTTTTGTAATTTAATAAGAATAATTTATTTTTTGATAATTATTAGTTGATTTTAGTTTCCGAGTTATTTAATTCTATTTTAATGTTCTATTTTCATTTCGGTTTTAATAAGAATTATTATTTTATTGCCAAAGCATTTACGGCTAGAAAAGAAACTGTAGAAATGCTTCCAATAGAAGAAATTATTTCTCAAAAACGTGACAAATAACTGCTTCACTTTGGACGAAGAGATATTGTCTCGTTTCGTATTAGAAATTATTACCTATGTCCGCACCCATGCTTAGTCCATGCCGTACTAAATTCAATTCATTGTGTGCCTCTGCTTTCACGATTTATGGAACTAGCGGAGCGTGGTCAATTACATCGTTATTCCTATACCCTAAACTGCATTTTCCGAATCTGTATATATAATTGAGGCATTTATTTCTAGTATATACACCAAAAATTAAGTTTCTAGACCAGTGCTCGGCAAACTGCAGCTTGCGTGCCGCATGTGGCTCGTTGGCCCTTTGAGTGCGACTCTCCCACAATTGACCACACAGGAGTATAAAACTCTAAATTTGAACCTCTTTGTGCTGATATGCAAATATTGGAGGAAAACCAATGCGAACTTAGTTCACAGCACAAGTGGTCTGTTTTGAAAGACCTGGAGAAAGAAGACATGATGCTCCTTAACACCAGGAATAGTATTTATGACTCATATCATTAGTTGAAAAAATCAGCGTTTGCTGTTCTTTCCCTTTTCTGTTCTACATATTCACGCGAACAATCTTCTTCAAGCATGAACCTTATCAAGAGTCGTCTTATTTATGAGAACCTGGAATCGCCTAAAATTAAAAACAACAGCATACAAACCTGATTTAGCCAAACTTTTCAGTGAAATGTAAGGCCATTTTTCACATTAAGTTTTT